>JAJSOF020000042.1:7865452-7973784 GCA_025594305.2 Periplaneta americana | reverse complement strand
CCCCGAAGGCTGCTCGGAATTACTAAGAATAAGATATAAATCAGGATCGTACAAAAAGGGGAGGGTGTTTACCTGGTTTGAACCCCCTTGAATTAAAAAAATATATATATTTCAATATAAGGTCTGTCCCAAGAAAAACGCCGGGATTAATAATGTGAATAAATTGTAACAAAAACAGATAACAGAGCAGACAACAGTGTCGTCAACCCAACAATAACCAAGACATTTCTGGCATATTTCGACATTGTCTTTTTATTGGTTTGACGGATCTGCTATTTATTCTGATATCTGTTTTTGTTGCATTTATTCATATTAAAGTCCGGCGTTCTTGTAGTGACACTCTTTATTTCATTGTTCCATGGATTTTTCTGTCATGAAAAGTAAAGTGTCTTGCCTATCATATGCAAATGATTGTTGTACATATATAGGCCTATATAAATCTAAATTATGGTTTATTTAACGACGCTCGCAACTGCACAGTTTATATCAGCGTCGTCGGTGTGCTGAATTTTCTCCCGCAGGAATTCTTTCACATGTTAGTAAATCTACTGACATAAGCCTGTCGCATTTAAACACACTTAAATGCCATTTACCTGGGCCGGGATCGAATCCGCAACCACGAGCACAGAAGGCCAGCGGTATACCGATTACGCTACCAGGCCATCTATATATATATATATATATATATGCTTATTGCGTAAGTGTAATAATGACACAAGTATTTTATATTACAACAAAATTAGACACAAGTTAAAATTTGTTAAAAATTAAATGGCTGTGAAAAATTACATTTAAAAATTGTATAACGTTATTAGTAAATATACCGTAACATAATAATAATAATAATAATAATAATAATAATAATAATAATAATAATAATAATAATGATATAATACACAATATTTAAAATACCTATAATGTATATTGTAAACAATTTTAATAATTACCCCTCAGTTGGCAAAATTCTGCTTACACCACTGATACAAACACATACTAGTGTGATTTCCAAGTGCACTTTTCGTTTGGAGCGCAAGTGTATAATATTGCTTCGCTTGTTGGAGCGGAGAGTAGAGGGGCCTGATAAGTTATTGCAATTAAAACACCACCATTACAGTATTACAGAGTATTTTCGCATTACTACACAACGTCCACGTCCATGCAACGGCTAATCTGCTTTATTGATAAAGGACGCAATTTTACACATGCAGCGCCATTTCAACTACACATAAACGACGTAAGTTGACTAATGATGCTTCTAAGCATTGTTAAAGTGAGTTAACAATAGTAATAATAATAATAATAATAATAATAATAATAATAATAATAATAATAATAACGCCGCCGCGACCCAATTAAAATGTGCGAAAGTAAATATATTTCTTACTTTATTACTTCCGACTAAGTTGTGGATTTATGCCCGTATGACTATTTTAATCCTTAACCTGAAGACGCAAGCTTTTAGTTACACATCCATTTTAAGGCATTTTGAGTAGGCCTATTATATGCGAATTTTATAGTGCCTATAATTGTCTATTTCACTAGTAAATGTCTATCTGCTTATAAATGCCTAAAGTTGTCTAAATATCCGTATTAATATTATACTTGAATTTATTGACCAGTCCACACCTGTGCAGTAAAGGTTAGCGCGTCTGACCGCGAAACCAGGTGGCCCGGGTTCGATTCCCGTCGGGGAAGTTACCTGGTTGATGTTTGTCCGGGGTTTTACCTCAACTCAATATGAGCAAATTCTGGGTAACTTTCGGTGCTGGATCCCTGACTCATTTCACCGGCATTTTCACCTTCATCTCATTCAGACGCTAAATAACACAGGTCAACAACCATTTTGCGCGAGACATAAAACTAACAAATTCTTACTAATTTCGACCCCCCGAATTCAAAAATTAAAAGCAAAATGTTCCATCAGTTCGGATTTTCGAGATAACTAATTTTATATGCATTTTTTAAAATCAAAATTTACTCTTGACGTTTGAAATTATGGGTCGTAAAATGTGCCTCAAAAATTCACTTCCTTCACTCCCATCTTGACTTTTCCCCCCGAGAATTGTAATGAGCATGGTGAGCGCTTTTATCAAGAAATTTTAACTATGGAAAAAAGATAGCAAGGACAGTGGAATACCAATATGCTACCAGACTATTATTATACTTTATCTCATGATTTAACTGATGCCCAGTATGAAAGAAAATGCAGAAAAAGAAAGCTGCAATATTCTGTTTAGGGAATATTTAACCTTATTGTCATTATATAAAGCAGTATTTTTAATAGATGTATATTCGATAATTTCTCACAAATCGTAACGAACAACTGTTATTCATTGTCATATTCGTATTCAGGAGGCTCAAATTATATAGAAAACATATTGTATCACATGCCCAACGCAAAAAAAAAAAAAATAAGTTAAAATTTGTTACGCAATGTAACCTAAGATGTTGATAAAGCGTCATAAAATAATCTACTAAAATAAAAAAATATATATTGCTCACTCTATCAATATTTTTTGAGTCTGTATTTTTTTTTCTTTTGATATCATACAACTATCGATAATTGTGTGTGTTACGTTTTACTGCAACCAGAGAGCGGAGAAATCGAATAATTTAAAATCAACCAATAAGGAAAAAAATATATTTCGAAAGCCGCGCGAATCATTGGTGGTAGTTGACTAATGTAGTTGTATTGAACTGTGTATTCGTTTTGTGGGTTTGTGGGTTGAGTATGGAGTTGAGTTTTTTTTTTCTGTATTACGCGAAATATACCGTTGAGATATTATGTCAAAGCAAAAGTCAACGAGAACATATGTTCTGAAACAATGGATTGGTGGTGATCCTAACTTCACGTAAGATGGAAAAGTTATATATTGCCAAGCATGCTGCAGAGATCTAAGAAAATTCAGTAAATTTTTTGTGTTCGTCACATTTTCACCTCATTTGTGTTATGCATGGTAATTTAAATTAATTAACATTCTATGTTATGTTTAGGTTAAATGCGAGAAGAAATATCATATTGACCAGGACAAGGGTACCAACATGAATTTAATGAAAAGTAAATAGATCAGCACTTCAGTACAGCCTTTCTTGTCCGAATTGCCCAACAATGATAAAAAGGAATTCTATGAGGACTTGTGCAGAACTATGGTGAAAGCAAACATTCCTTGGAGGAAGCTAAATAATGCGTATATCTCAGGAACCTTCTACACAAATACACCAACAAGATTATCCCCAACGAATCAACATTAACAAAAAATTATCTGAGTGTAATGTATAGTTCGGTGAGTTTATAAATTTTTGAACTTTATTTTATTTAGATGTATTAAAACAATTAACTTTTAAGGTTACTTTTATGTAGTTGTGTTATTCTTATGTATATTGCAGACCATTAATAAAATCAAACGTCACATAGGAAATTCACCCTTCTGACTGTGTATTGATGAAAATACGGACAAGTGTGAGAGAATGATTGTTAATTTTGTTCTTGGGAACATGGCTTCCAATGTTGCAGGGATACCGAATTTAATATTCTCCAAAGAAGTAGAGGTCACCAACCATTCAGTGATTGTAAGAACGGTTAAGGATGCTTTGAATAAGTAAAAATCAATAAGACATTCCTGAATTGTTACAAATTTTAATTTCAAAACAATTTCTATGATATTTTAAGTTTCATTTAGGAAACTTGTTGCTACAGCAGAACTATAACGATAACCTCCTTGTACCTTTAACAGACAGTGCACCATATATGATTAAAGCTGGACAAACACTGAAGGCGTTGTACCAAAAAATGCTACACGTGACTTGCTTTGCACACGCACTTCATAGGCTGGCTGAAGAAATGAGGTAAAAATTTCCCTCTGTGAACAACCTCATGTCTACCGTAAAGAAGGTTTTTTAAAGGCACCTTCTCGAATTTTTGCATTCAAAGACGTTTTGCCAACAATGCCTCTGTCACCACAGTCAGTTGTTACACGTTGGAGTATGTCGTTAGAAGCTGCTTTCTATTATGCAGAACATTTCGACAAAATTAAAGGGTTAACTGCTTAATGTAGTCTATTGATTTCTGTTTTAACTTTTTAATCAGTTTTGAGAAACTAATTTTTGGAAGTGTTAAGTATTTTTATGCTAATATAACCCGCAGTTACAAATTTTGTTTAACATTGCAGGTTACTAATACTTTTGATAAGGACTAGGCGGCAGGCATAGGAGAGGCAAATAGTATCCTGGGAAAGCCAAAGCTAAAATCTCATATTGCTTTCATCAAAGCAAACTTTGGAAAGCTGCCAGCTTACATAACGAAATTGGAAACGAGGGATATTTCACTCAACAGTGCTGTGCAAGTTATGAAGAAAGTAGAAACTCTTCTTAAAGAAATACCAAGGAGTGGGGGAGAAACAATGAGAAATAAGTATTTGAAAATTGTGAAAAGAAATCCTGGTTGGAAGCAAGTGTTATTGGTGACATAACTACTGATTGGAAATGATAATGACATTACTGCGTTCCCACGGGTTTGGTTCCCAGCTGAGTTGGATCCCTGAAGTATTGACCCATCACTTTAGGTGAATTGGAGAGGAGTTTCAATTTAAGAACATTCTTACATACAACAGACATCACTTCTCATTACAACATTTAGAGGAATATTTAGTTATTCACTGCCATAATGGCATTCCTATAGAAACTAGTTATAATGCTACGCTATGGTCGTGTTAGCCATTAAGAATAAGAAATTGTTAATGCCTTTTTAAATGCCTATTTTAGAATTCTGAATGCCTATTTTATCCTACCTATTTCAACTGCTTCAGTGCCTAAAAATCCGCAGCTTGCTTGCAACTTAAGTCAGTCCTTCGAAGACTGAAATCCGGATACAGAAGGTACACATTTGTTGACTGAGCTGATGGCATTACCTTCATCTGTCGTGTCTTTATCACTTTTAACGGCACTACCCTCATCAGCTGTGTCGTATACATGTAAGAGCACTACCCTCATCTGCTGTCTGTATCACTTCTAAGGCATCACCCTCATCTTCTGTGTCTGTTCACTTCTAACGTCATTATCCTCATCTGTATGGTTACCACTTTTACAACAACGAAGTAAGGGGCATGAACTTAAATATAAGGACATTTCACCAAATAAGGGACATAATCTGAAATATATTGAAAATACTATTTACCTGTAGCTACTTTTTATGAATATAATGTAAATCGATTATTAATAATTTATTTACAATAAAACCAATGACATGACAGTTAAATTATAATTTAGTCCATCAGTCAAAAGGAGGGCTACCTCATTTCTTCCAAGTGTATTTAGAATTCGACTTAGCTGCTTTTAAAATACTATTATCTGTTTTGATAGTGTTGTGAAATTCTTTGCAGGACGTGTTTGTATTTATTGGAATCATAAGTTCACTTTTCACTAATGACACTGAACACCTGTTTCTTGTATCCGTCCATTTGTTTGACATCAAAGAAAACACATGCTCAGTAAATGAATTAGAGCCAGGAACAATTAGAATAAATGACATAAGTCCTTCAATTTCCATCAGGTTCTGCCCTCCGTTATATTCAGAAAACACTGCCTTCCACTTCTGATATGCATCTTCTGAGCTTTCCAGAATTTTTGAATGGATGTTCCCAAACACGCAGAATTCTTCATATAACTCTTCCATATTGATGTCCTCCACTAACTGCAGACTATCAACAATGTCATCAAATGAAGAAAATGTCACTTTCTTCTTTACGTTGAGTGCATGTATTTTCGCTGCATATTGCCATTCGAGTAATCACAGGATTTATGAAGATAGCGCAGTGCTTCGTCGTAGAATGCCATGAAACTGTCTTCCAGTTTTCTTTTTTATGTTGAAGGTACAGTTTTCATGTCATTCCTTGCATAAATTCCGAAGATCTTATTCTCTTTCCTTTGTTGCAGTTTTTCTTCAGCAAGCACATTGCATCATTCACTTCAAGTATGGAAACTGTGGCTCGTTCCAGAATTTCGTATGTTTTCAGCATTACTGAAGAACCGAAGGTGGATCACAAGCAAGATATCCTTCATGTCATCTTCTGGATCAAAATACATCTGTAAAATTCTGCAACAGTCCTCTCCAAGAGATTTGAAGTAGCTGTTGAGGGCAGGCCAATTATATATTAGTCTGTCCACTGCGGGTTGCAATGAAAGCCAACAGGCTGTGACATGCCGAAGAATCTCCTTCCATTGATATCCACTAATTCGAAGTAATCTTTTAGTTCTTCTATACTCTTAGCAGACATAGAAAAATGACTGTTAATATTCATAACTGCTATTTCAACATCTATATCAAGAGAGTCGTTTTCATGCCTCATGGTATTGTGAACTATTTGAGCAAAGCAGTTTTATTTTAATATTCTTTTATCTGAATTGTGAAGAAGCTTGAAAAGAGAATTGTTTTTCAATAATTCAAAATAGTGTTGTCTGCAGTATATACTGATATTTTACCTAAAGTTAAACTATTTTCATTTGAAATTTTCAGAATGCACTCATATATTGAACTAGATGTCTCATTTGCACTTTCATAAAGGTGCAAATATTTATTTTCATGACATCCTCACAATGACAATATCTCACACATAGAGGAAAATTTTACGGTTTTCTACATTGCTTGCATCTGTTGCAATTGAGAAGTAGCAGTCTTTGGATACAAGCTCGGAGACAACATCTTGTAAATACTTTGGCGCCAACACAGCTTTTACTAAATATTCTCCCTTTCTTCTTTCACACGAAATACAACTAGCAATCTTTGAGCCTTTAAAAACATGAGATATTAGTTCGTTAGAAGAATCTATACTGGTATAGCTTACGTTATGTTTCAGCGTGTGGAACAAAATGTTAATTCTGCCGCAGCAACTGTATCATGATGGAAGGTTGAGGTTATCTGACTAGAAAAATATGAAGTTAAATTTTTCCAATTAGACTGTGTTCTAACATTAGTATTCTGGTCTTTCCGTGAGGTACAGACACTTCACGTGCACGAAAAATGCACTTATTAACCCACGTGTGTGAGGATTCCTGACAGTGGCGGCTGATGGCACGTTGTCTGAGAAGTACCAGAACATTCAACTCAGAAACGAAAAGTAACGATAATGCATCGTTTTATTATGTGAATATTTTATATGAAATATATTAAAGGTGATATGTTACAGTTGTATCAACACTAATATTGAGGATTCTACAGGTACTGCCGTCTTCCTGTGCCAATCCTCCAAAGCCTTCTGTCTTGTGCGTCTTCAGTCCTCAACCCCCTCTTGTGCATGACCTCCATTAGTTCGTTGTCCCAAGTTCTTTTTGGTCTACCTCTTCCTCTTCTCCCTGGAGGTTTCCACTAGTAAATTTGCTTAGACCATCTATTTTCGCCCATTCTCATCAGATGACCAAACCACTTCAAACTCTTTTTTCAATAACATATTTGCCGGGAAGAAAGTCAGCCCTGGCATAGAACAAACATTCGTTATTTAGTGTTGCCACCTCGAATCGTGTTGTCAGTTGAATGGCACGGATAAGACCTTTCCTCCTGTCCTTTGCACCTCTGGACTGAGAGGACAGAGAGTGGACTGAGAGGACACAGAGTGGACTCTGAAGACATAGAGTGGACTGAGAGGACAGAGAGTGGACTAAGAGCACATAGAGCTGACTGAGAATACAAAGAGTGGACTTAGAGGACAAAGAGTGTTCTGAAATGACATAGGGTGGACTGAGAGTGGACTGGTAGGAAGGAGAGTGTAGTGACAAGACATAGAGTGGACTGAGAGTACAGAGAGTGTAGGAATAGGACAGAGATTGGAGTGAGAGCACATAGAGTGGACTGAGAGGACATTGAGTGGACTGGGAAAACAGAGATCTGAGGGGACAAAAGGAGTATTGAAAGGGCAGAAAGTGGACTGAGAGGACATAGAAGAATATGAAAGAGTAGACAAAGAGAACAGAAATATAGGTTGAGCTCAAGAATATTATTCCCCTCAGTGAGACTTGTCATCTTACATGTGATTAATACGGGAAGGAAGAAATTGCCATAAAAAAAATCAAAAGCAGATAATGTAGACATAAGTCTCTTGCTGTGAAACTTACGGGCCACTGTTTGAACTCAGTGAAGGCATTCTGTCTTGAGTTCGATCCTAGTAAACTTATAACAAATCGTTATGGATATGAAGGAACTGGAAAAATGGTAGTCCTGTTAACATAATGTCCCATGTCCACGTTTTAGCAAGCCATAGTTAGAATCCTGTCAGGACATTATTTCGCGTTTTCGATCCTTGTAAACTTATGAATGACAGGTACTTACAGAATTTGTAAAGAAGTCCCTGTCCTAAATAGTAATATACAATTGATTTAAGGCTGAGAGGGCATTAACTCCTAAGTTGGAGCTTTGTGAACTTATGAGTTGTAAGTGTGTGTATGAAGCGAAAGGCAAAAAATTGGAAGTTTATTATACTTCACGACATCTTACTAAAATATCCTTACTATCACGCCTGGAAGGGTGGAATAATGTAATCTAATATGAACAGTTGAAACAGATGGTAAGGATAGGCCTAGTATAACGGAAAGTGATCCGCAGGGAAAATGAGACATTAATCATGAAACAAGTAAATAAATCATACCAATATTGTTGTCCACATAGAATGTAATACATGTTTTACAATAATAAAAAATACTGGTATATACATTAATGAACTAGAGATGTTAGTAAACAGTATATGCAGAAACTAATAAATAATGTTATACCAGTACCAGTACCTAACTGCATGCCAATGTTTAGGTAATGATGAATGTAATGCCAGTAAAATATAAAAAAACGCGTGCAAATGCAATTATTTTACAACACCAATATAAGCATTAAATATAAGGATATAGCATAAACTGTAAAGGAAGTTATTTCCATATAATTGCCTAACATAAGAACAAACCTATCTTTTTCTTTCTATCACTTCTGAGTGCACTCTTCGTCTTCTCAATCCACTCGATGTACCCTCTGACCTCTCAGTCCAGTTCACTCTCTGTCTTCTGAATCCACTCTGTGTCCTCTCAGTCCACCTCCTCTCAGTCCACTCTATGACCTCTCAGTCCACTCTCTGTTCTCTCAATCCAACTCATATCCTCTCAATCAATTCTATGTCCTCTCTGTCCTTTCAGTCCAATCTCTGTCCACTCTACGTCCTCTCAGTCCACTCTATGTCTTCTGACCTCCTCAGTCCTGTGTCCTCTCAGTCCACTGTGTCCTCTCAGTCCACTGTGTCTTTCAGTCCACTGTTCTCTCAGTCCAACTGTGTCCTCTCAGTCCACTCTATCACCTCTCAAGTCACCCTACTATCCTCTCAATCCACTCTATGTCCTCTCTGTCCTTGTTTCAGTCCATTCTATGTCCTCTCAGTCCACTCTAGTCCACTCTGTATCCTCTGAGTCCACTCTCTGTCCTCTCAGTCCACTCTATGTCTTCTGTCCTCTCAGTCCACTCACTGTGTCCTCTCTTCCACTCTACGTCCTCTCAGTCCTCTGTGTCCTCTTCAGTCCACTTCTGTCCTCTCAGTCCACTCTGTGTCCTCTCAGTCCACTCTACATCCTCTCAGTGTCTCTTCTGAGTCTACTCTCTGTTCTCTCAGTTCTTAAGATCTCCCAGTCCAATCTATGACCTCCCACTCCATCTCTGTTCTCTCTGTCCAATGTTCTCTCAATCCACTCCATGTCGTCTCTGTCCACTCTCTTCCTCTCAGTCCACTCTATGTCTTCTGAGTCCACTGTGTCCTCTCAGTCCACTGTGTCCTCTCAGTCCACTGTGTCCTTTCAGTCCACTGTCCACTCAGTCCACTGTGTCCTCTCATCCTCTGTGTCCTCTCAGTCCACTCTATCACCTCTCAGTCCTCTCTGTTCTTTCAGTCCACTCTATATCCTCTCAATCCACTCTATGTCCTCTCTTCCACTCTGTTTCTCAGTCCAATCTATGTCCTCTCAGTCAACTCTCCTCTCAGTCCACTCTTATCCTCTGAGTCCACTCTCTGCCCTCTCAGTCCACTCTATATCCTCTCATTCCACTCTACGTCCTCTCAGTCAACTCTATCTCTTCTGAGTCCACTCTCTGTCCTCTCAGTACACTCTATATCCTCTCAGTTCACTCTATGTCTTCTCAGTCCACTCTTTGTCCTCTCAGTCCACTCTACATCCTCTCAGTGTCTCTTCTGAGTCTACTCTCTGTTCTCTCAGTTCACTCTAAGATCTCCCAGTCCAATCTATGACCTCCCACTCCACTCTCTGTTCTCTCTGTCCACCCTATGTTCTCTCAATCCACTCCATGTCGTCTCTGTCCACTCTCTGTCCTCTCAGTCCACTCTATGTCCTCTCACTCCACTCTATGACCTCTTAGTCCACCTTATGTCCTCTCAACCCAATCTATGTCCTGTCTGTCTACTCTCTGTCCCCTCAGTCCAATCTATGTCCTCTCAGTCCACTCTACGTACTCTCAGTCTACTCTCTTTCTTGTGAGTCCAGTCTATGACGTCTCAGTCCACTCTATGTCCTCTCAGTCCACTCTAGTCTTCTCAGTCCACTCTCTGTCCTCTCAGTCCACTCTACATCCTCTCAGTCCACTCTATCTCTTCTAAGTCCGCTATCTGTTCTCTCAGATCACTCTATGCCCTCTCAGATCGCTCAATGCCCTCTCAGATCACTCTATGAGCTCTCAGTCCACCCTCTGTTCTCTCAATCCACTCTATGTACTCTCTGTCCTCTCAGTCCACTCTATGTCCTCTCACTCGACTCTATGAACTCTCAGCCCACTCTCTGTACTCTCAGTCCTCTCTCTGTACTCTCAGTCCACCCTATGTCCTCTCAATCCACTCTATGTTCTCTCTGTCCACTCTCTGTGCTCTCAGTCCACTCTATGTCCTCTCACTCCACTCTATGTCCTCTCAGTCCACTCTATGTTATCTCAGTCCACTCTCAGTCTACTATCTGCCCTTTCAGTCTACTCTGTGTGCGAGTCCAATCTCTGTCCTGTCACTACACTCTCTTTCCTACCAATCCACTCTTTGTAGTCTCAGTCCACTCTATGTCATCTCAGTGCACTCTTAGTCCACTCTTTGTCTTCTCAGTCCACTCTATGTGCTCTCAGTCCAATCTCTGTGCTGTCACTACACTCTCTGGCCTATCAGTCCACTCTCTGTCGTTTCAGTGCTATGTTCTTTCAGTCCACTCTGTCTTCTCATTTGTGTCCACTGTCCAATTTATGTCCTATGACTACACTCTCTGCCCTACCAGTTGTCTTTTTCCTCTCAGTCCAATCTCTGTGCTATCACTACACTCCCCGTCCTACAAGTCCATTGTCTGTCCTCGTAGTCCACGCTATGACCTCTGAGTGCACTCTATGTGCTCTCAGTGCATTACCTGTCCTGCCATTGGGGATTATATATTCTGGTTTTGCGACTATTTGCATATCTGTAGTACTCATACATGTTTGATGGAATTGCATTTAAACGGGGATCGAATCCGGATAATAATTTGTTTGGTCAACGGTTTCTTTGCCGTACGGAATTCCTGAGCTTCAAGCATAGTGTCTATGCGACTCTGGTGTTCTGTCTACAAACTACGATTTCATAGTTACAACTTATTAGCATTTCAAATACATGATCGCAGCTTTTGTCTCATCGCTAAGAAGTGGTGTTGGCTGCCATGCATACATGCTTAATTTGATATACGTGGTAGCCTTGCGCGCGTCCGCCATGACACTTCGCCTTGGCAACATAAACTTGGATTACACCAAATCAACATTGTAGGATGTAAATCTTGTAGGGGGTTTAGGTATGTTCATTACAGCACATAATGTTTTTCCTGCAGCTTGCCCCTTTCCAATACATCTACATCCATAAACTAACCTAGTATTTATCTCATATCCTGTCTGAACATATTTTGAAGTGTAAAATGTTTCTTCTGCACTACAACTACTACATATAAACACTAAATACCTTGCTAATCCTACTCTTTTACTAGGGTCTTCGAAGTATGATAATGTATTTTCTTGGTTACATTATTTACGCTTTACAAAACTATTTAGCACTTCTGAAAGTATAGATATATCAAATACGACATTACCACTACTTAGTTTGCCGTTTTCACACTTCACTGTTTGGTTGTAAACATGATTTGCAGCAGACAATTTTCTTTCTGAACTGTTAATATTCTCACTTACACATTCACTTTCAGGCCTAGAGCCCACTGTTTCATGCGACACATTTTCACTATTTACCAGTGGCGTAGCGTCAATGTAAGCTAAAAAGCTTAGCTTCCCAGTTAATAATAATTTCATAATAAACCTGCAGTTTATGGAGAAAATTATTTATTAATTTTAATAGAATTTATATTTACGCGTTAAATATTGCGATGCGGCAGCTCAGGATGATTTGTGATGCAGCAGTAAACAAGAAGCCTGCACACACCAGCTTCCAAGCAGACCGGTTTCTTCTGTGTAATCGACCCCGCAAATTTTCCATCCCTTTCTAACTAAGCTACCCTAGTCGCAAGGCTCGCAAAGAAGCTAGCTTTAACATTTAAAATAAGTAGTTTCCGAGTTAGCCCTTTTCGTCAGTTGTGTTCAGTTGAAGTGTTAGTGTGCATTTGGCTGATATAATAAATAATGAGCGAAATAACAGTTCCTGACACTAATTTACTTGAATTTTTTTAGGATAATTGTATTATCAAGACCGACTTACGAACAAAAGTGTGATTTAAAAAACAAATGACCGACTCCCTTGCTGTCAATGAAGGACACAACCAAACGACAGACGCATACTTACGTAATGATACTAATATTGTGATTTCTCTAAGTATGACAGGGAGTGAGCTAATGTTATACGTATACGTGTCTATTTGTTAAGAGATATGTGTAAACCCTGAAATCATATTTTACTACGTATCATTTGGAGGTCATGCCTTATTGGTGTTACTTACGATGTTCCAACCAATCTTCGACTGCTGACTTGAAATTGACTACTATTTATTTTAAGACTGTATTTTTGTAATACGTTTTCTCGTATTGCATGAAAGACAACTTGAGTTAGCTTCCCCTGCTCAAAATTTCATGCTACGCCACTGCTATTTACACTGTTTGAATTTACTGTCACATCATCTACACATTTCTTTTTACCTCTTCCAGGACCTCCAGATCTCGTTTTACATCAACTTCGTTGTCTTGGCATGATGAAAACTTACAAAATAAACTCAAAACAAAGACATAACCTCATGGCATCCACATGGTTTCCACATGCTCAAATCGACTGTGTTAAATCTACGATTCGATCTTAAACAACAGGTTGTCAACAGCACAAATTCCCCTTCCAGTAAAATAAAAATTACCATGCGAAGCGCGATATTTAAGCAAGGACATGGACAACTATTTTCAGAGTGAGAAAAGGGGCATGTCAGGGGCTGTCCATTTAAACACGTGGGCATTTAAACAGCATTTATGACCTCTCCAAGCGACGTAAGCGAAATAAAAATATGGCATCATGTAAATAAGGTATTTAACTATCATTTTCAGCTAAAAACAAAACAAATGTTAATTTTGACCCAAATCAGCTTACATCCGCCCCTTAAAACCCATTATATCCCACCGTTTGATATATCAAACACGATGCAGCTTATGATGTTTGATTGTTGTATATTTGCATTTTTGTTATTATTGTGATTGTTGGTACACCAATTGGGTTATAAATCATCAACCTCTTTATTGGTAACAATGGAAAACTTAAATATATTAATTTGGCAGTCGTTCCTAGTGTTGAAATTCCAGTACCAGTCTGCATGGAAGATGGATAACACGTAAGTTGGATTTTTATTTTATGAATAGTTGGTTTTGAATGCTCGATTTTAATTAATTACTTTAACGTGTTGGCAAATGTGTATCCTTTCAGTACTATTATAGTTTTTCATAATAATTTGAATAATATGGACTGGAGGACTACGTAAACTTTGATGTTTGATATATCAAACGCTGGGCGTTTATGTGAACTTTTATCCATCTTACAGGAAAGATACAGAACAATTGATAAAATGGCTAGGTGAGGTGTTAGATGCAGATTAACCTGAAATATGTGCAAGTATACATGCTGCTGACGAAATAGAGATAGTACTTAACCCTCCTGCTGATGGCGGCGACAGTGATCGGGATGATGGTGGCAGCGACGACGATGAAAAAACTACTTTTATGGATCTGGGCAGTGCAATTTTACTTCAAGAAGATGAGATGTGGATAGTTAGACAGAGGGACCATTTCAAACAGAGAGAGGATATAAATTTTGAATCAAAAGTGAATGAACCTAGGATTGAGAAACGATCAGAAAATTTAAGAACAGTCGCGTCTCATAGAGCATTACCATCGAACTCTACTACTTCATCTCATCTGAATGTTTATCCTTCTTCAAATTCTGAAAATGTAAACAGTTCTATACCGAAGAAAGTAAACAAATCTGTACCCAAGGAAGCTAAATATACAACTGAATGGATTGAAAGAAATCTTCATAAAACTAATTTAATTTCTCTACCACCCTCCCCTAATGATCATATTTTTTATTTGAATTTTGATAAGTCTCCCGATGAGTTGTTCAAAATGGTATTCGACTTAGAAATAATGGGAATGATATGTCGCCAGACTGTATTATATGCAGCCCAGAAAGGATGCATTATACATTTTTCCATTGAAGAACTATACACATATTTTGCAATTCTTTTAGTTTCCGGTTATGTGAAGGTACCACACCGGCGGTTATTCTGGGAAACACGAGATGATTCACACAACTTATTGATTTCAAATGCAATGACAAGAAATCGATTTGACATACTTCATAGATTTCTTCACTTCAGTGACAATTCTGAAATAGATCAAACAGATAGGGTATTCAAAGTAAGGCCCCTCATTGACTACCTGAACAACAAATTTCAAGAATCTGCTCAACCTCTTGGCTCGAAGTATTCACGGGATGAAGCTATGGAGCCATATTATGGCCGTCACTCAATGAAGCAATTCATTCGCGGCAAATCAGTATGGTTCGGCTTCAAGTTCTGGTGTTTAGCCACACGTGAAGGGTATCTTCTTCAATTTTGTCCTTATACAGGGAAAAAGGATAGGATTCAAGGAGAATCATTGGGGTCGTCAGTTGTTCAAGGTATTTGTATTGGATTTATTCCTGTTAACAGTTTTGTCTTCATTGACAATTATTTCAATTCTTTAGAACTCCTCAACACAATGTTACAACATAACGTAAATGTAACAGGAACAATTCGAGCTGATAGGACTAGAAATGCACCGTTAAAAGACCTAGGAAAACAGTCAAGAGGTGCAACTCAGACCCTTCAACCAAAAGACAAGAAAGTAATGCTCATCAAATGGCAAGATAACAATCAAGTGACTATGGGCACTAATGTTCAAGATGAAAATGTGACACTTGCTTATGGAACTTGTCAACGATGGAATCAAGTGAAAAGAAACGTGTTGCTGTTACTCAACCGACAATCATCAAACACTACAACAAGTATATGGGGGATGTTGATTTGTTCGATCAACACCGAGGATAGTATCGAATTAGAATCAGGTCAAAAAATGGTGGTGGGCATTTTTCAGGTTCTGTTTGAATGGGGCGGTAGTAAACATGTGGTTACTGTACAGGAAAAATGTTCCAGGGTATCCTTTGTTGGAATTCATAAGGAGGATAACATTGGTAACAGTTTCAATTCCAAAGTTGAGCTCCCCAAGGACGTCTGTTTTGCCGTAGGAACCATCACTGATACCAACTGAATTGCGGTATGATGGAAAAAGTCATTTGGTGCAATTTCAGGACAATCAAAGGCGCTGTGGATTATGCAAGAAAAGTGCAAAATACAACTGCATCAAATGTAAAGTTGCCTTGCACCCAAAAGACTGCTTTCTAAAATTCCACACCAAGTAGGATAATGTGGATTACTTTTGTATTTATGGATAATTTGAAATAAGTGTTCACAATTTCTGACTATTTATGTTACAATTTATTCCACTATGATTTATGGAAATAATAATTTAGTTTATTGCAAAATTCTGTGTAAATTATTTGACATAAGGTAAAATGGGGTAAGTGGAAACTTGGGAAAAGTGGAACCTATAGCTGTTACGTTAAAACTATTAAAACCTGGTGAAACTATTAGGTAATAATGAACTCAAAAAATAAATTGGAATTTATATGCACTAAATTTCATTTTTTCATATATGATTCTCTGGCACTGTCATTCGTTAGGTTCCACTTTCCCCATAGAAAACTATGGGTTCCACTTATCCCAGTGACTTTACATATGCTTGAAACCTTTCCAAACATCCCCATAACCCAAAACAGTTATTTACCCTGTCACATCCCACATAATTCTGTATAGAACCTTCCAAATAACATTGCTATACACCTTTTATTCTATGTTTGATATATCAAACATAGAATAAAAGGACGTAAATAACACTATTTCGAATTATTTTATATTTTATATTATTATTTGGCATATAATGATAATCTCTGAGAGTTTTCACAAAAAAAAATCGAAAAAAAATATCTCTGGGATATAATGGGTTAACTAACCAAACCTAACCTGTCACAGATTCGTATATGCAAGGTGTACACGGGGAGTACGAAGGGAACTACTTCAACGCTAGTTTAGCCGTTGATCATATGTCTCCAGGCATAATAAAAGCTTAAACTAACCAAACCTGACCTGTCACAGATTTGTATATGAAGAGTCCACTGCAAGAGTGATGTATGTCACTTTCTTGTCGAAAATGAACCAAGACTGTCAATGCATAGCTTAAGACATATAGAATGTACATAGAGAGTTATATGGTATTAACACTGATAGTAATTGTCCAGTAATGATCGGAAAATCACAGTTAAACTTTGAGCGCTAAGCAATTCAAACTTTCAATTGCTTCTCCTGAAAAATGTATTCCAAATGACATCCATCATTCTTGCAGTGGACTCTTCATATGCAAGGTGTATAAGCTTAGTACGAAGAACACTACTTCAACGCTAGTTTAGCGAAATAATTTGCCCACCACATTATATACAATAAAAAAGATCAATTTCAAAACGATGAAAAATAACGGCATAACTTCAATTTCTCCATAAACAACTACATAAAAAAATTACCAACTGATTCGGTAACTATCCAGAAAAGCTACACCAAATTAAGGGATAATTTTCTTTTCCTTTTTCTGGCTTTTGTGAGATGTATATAGTGGTAAACACGTGGTCTTAGTTTGCAACAACAAATTCTTACAACGAAAAATTTATTGATACCTGTAATGCACCAGTGTAGTCCATCCCCTCTTGTTACTTATTACAAACATGACATGAGAGAGATCCGGGACGCATTACTAGGAAAGTGATCAGTTTCCCAGGTATTGCTTCCGGATCTCTCCAGTGTTATATTAGTCATAATTAGGGGAAGGGGGTTATAATAGTGCACTAGAATATACAATAATACAATTTTTGTGTTGAAAGTACCGGTAATTGTAGCTGCAAAAATAGTACCAATGGATGTAATAATTTGTACCCCATGTGTAAATTTACACATTCAGATAGGTTTGTCTGTATACTCAATTAAAGATAAAGGCATCTACTTAATGTTGTCCTCATTAGCCCATATATGGTAATTAAGTAGTCTAAGCCTTAAGAACTCTTTAGGCCCCACCTCTATTTTGAACACTACTGTACAGTATATGTCAGAAATGGTTTCGTTTAAAACGCTGTGATTTTCATTACCTTTCGGCTTTGTCTAGACAGAAATTGCCAGTTTTGTTTTGTTCGGTTTTAATACTATAGGTAGGCTACTGTCGTCGGTTTGTAAGTAATGCTTCAAAAATTCGGAAGGGCATAACGTTCAGTGAATTAACATGATTTACGTTTGATACTCTTTATTTTCAAATGTAATTATTCTGCTTATGTGTAACTTTAGACCTATTTTGAAAGTGTGCAAAGACAACGAGAACGATTTGATGGAGCAGGGTCTAAATTTTAATAGATGTCAGATCTTTTAGGAATTTATAAAATTGCCAGTTTTTGTTAACTACCCACATTATTATACTTTAAAGTTTAAAATTACTTGCAAGTTGATGATTTTAACAATATCTAGACAAATAAGTTATCACTAACTATCAAGTCCAAAACATTGATAATCCCTATTAATTGGGGTGGAGGAACATGAGTAGCCTACTAACGTTAAGAAGCCCTGCGCGACTTCCTAAAAGTGAATAACTATGAACGACATAAACTTATTACAAATAATTTTATTTTTATTTTTATTATTTTAATTAATACTACCATGCATTTGTATGTTCGTGTTAGAGCTATACATTAAAACTGGATCATACATAAATTATAGAATTACAGATAAAGTTATTATAATGTTGTAGGCTCCTTTATCCATTCAGTTTATAATTAAAAATGTAACTGAAAAAAATATTGTTACTGCGTCAAAAATTAAATAGAAAATAAGTATAAGTTAATATAAATTCACAATTATATGAAAATGTAAAGATCTCAGGGAAGAGGCATAAAATATTTATGAAACATATATACAGATTAACTATAACAACAAAATGTCAGACTCATGATTATATTATTATAATACCGTTAATAACTTTGCAACAAATCATCAATTTGCAAAAGATAATATAGAACAAAATATGACGAAAAATAAAGAAATATCACCGCACGAATGCTGTTTTTATATCATGAGCATGCGCAAACCCGCAACTTAGAGGAGAAAGTTGTGAGAACGTCACAGAATTACTGTCCTAAGAGATAAGATCACAAGCGATAGAAATATATTGTATTGTATTTATTAACATTCCATGGTATTCGTACATTGATTTACAGCTAGATTATGGAACAAGTCAAAAAAGTAATACTATTATAAAGTCTTAATTTATAGTCACAGTCTAGATGAAATATATACAGACGAGATTTACAATATAGTCTACTAGTACAACATAAAGTTTTAGTATCAATTTCATGAAGTATTATTGAATTTCATGAATTCACCTACAGAATAGAAGGCGTGAGAAATTAGGTACTTCTTTAATTTGGCCCTAAATGATCTTATGTTTTGAGTTTCATTTTTTATATCGATAGGGAGGATATTAAAAATGTTTACTGCCATATAACGCACTTATTTTTGATAGCACGATAGACTTGCCGATTGAGTATGAAAGTCATTTTTTGACGTGTATTTATGCTATGAACTGTTGAATTAGTTACAAAGTTTTCACGATTACATACGAGGAAGATTATTAATGAAAAGATATACTGACAAGCCATGGGCATTATTTGTAGTTTTTTTTTAAATAGTCCTACACGATTCCCTAGATTTGGCACCTACAGTACTATTATTCTAATGACTTTTTTGTATTAGAAATATACTGTTATTATCTGTGGAATTTCACCAGAATATTATTCCAAAACTCATTACCGAGTGGAAGTATGCAAAGTATATTGTTTTTAAGGTATTGATATTTACTGTCTTTTGCATAGGTCTAATAGCAAAACAAGCTGAATTTAGTTTGGGGATAATTTCTTTAATATGATTTTTCCAGTTTAACACATCGACTTTTAAGCCAAGAAATTTGGTTGTTGTTGTTGTTTCTAATAGGGATCTATTGTTAATTCTTGCGCTAGAAATTTGCGAGGTTGAATTTGCACAGGATTTAAATTGAATAATGTTAGTTTTGTTACAATTTAATGCCAATTTATTGACTGAGAACCAGTCACATATTTTGAAGAGAATTTCCCCTGTTAAAGATTAGAATGTGTTGGAGTTATTGGCTGTAATTTCTATACTTGTGTCATCTGCAAATAATATGGGATGACCTACATCTTTTATTAGGGGGCAAGATCATTTATAAACACTAGAAAAAGTAGGGGATCTAATATTTATCCTTGAGGAATTCCATTATTAATAGTTCCCCATGTCGATGCAGATTTCATAGCTATGCAGATTTGACAGATATAAGTCACAGAGTACTAAATATTGAATACTCTTTCTATTACGGAGCAGATTTCGAAAGCGATATTTTATCACAGATATCTTGCGTCATCAGTCACAGGTTTAAACATGACAACCACGTACCTGTGACAAAATATCAGTTTGTGAAATATGGGCCATCTCTACACGAAATGCAGTTATGTGCTTCCCACTAGTTGGAAAACTTTAATGACTTTCTACCTGTAATTTATTACAAGTAATTAACGTGCTTATCTTATGACGGACTCATTCGAACGCCTTGTGTAACCGTACAAATTTTGACGTGAGAGAGAAACAACCGGAAATTCTTTCCTGAAACTTTCTCACTCACAGAGACAAAATTCGTTAATGTGTCGTAGTCCTAGGAAATGAGCCTGAATTTCAATTCACTTCCAAAAGAAGCCACGCTGAGTTTCATCTCCCTTTAAATCCGTTATTCTCAATAGAGTTTAAACTCGTGAACTTTCAATTAAATGGTGTGAATGATTGTCCCTAGTTGACCGAGGACGACTCAATGGCGGTGAACAACACATGGAGAACATTTACAGATCACGATTTCTGCTCTTCAATTACGCTTAATTTTATAACACGGAAGTGACATAACAGCAAATTCGGTTCCGGAGCCATAATGAAAATTATCATGGTCTCAGATGAATTCTGAAACCCTGTTAAAATAGTAATTCATATTTCTTTGCACACTATTAATGTTCTACGTAGTATAATGATTAAAAATGAATTCATGAAAATACATCAAATTGGCTCTATTGCAACGTTTTAATATCTCCATTTGTTTCCAAATTTCCCAAACTTGCATATGCTTCCTCTTGTTTCCTTGGACCTACAGGGATCGAGGAACACGTTTTATATTTCCAGAACTATTAAAAGTTATTAAGAAGTTTTAATAAAATTTTTCAAATACCGATAAGCGTACTCAGTAGATATGTATACCTATATTGTAGTAAAATTATTATTCTCGAATGTCAGATAAATAAAACGTACGGAAATTTAAACATATGACGCCACTTTCTTAGCAACGACAATGATATAGCCTACTAGTACTTCACGCAATGGAATCTCCATCTGCTTGTCAACGATATAATATTAGCATTGGTGTGTTGTTTGCTTAAATGTTGGACTCGATTTCTAGAATGAATTAGGTTTATGTTACTAATTGGAAGGATGAGAATATTATAACAGAAAAAAATCACAGGGGACCGTATTGAAAGTTTAGAGTCCAATGTTATTAGGCTCGTTATCATTATTTCTTCTGTGTATATTTCTGTTATTCGTTGAATAAATATTATATATATATATATATATATATATATATATATATATATATATATATATATATACATATTTAACAGGGTCAAACGTAATTAAACCGACGAACTCCGGGAGGTTGCATGGGACACCAAAACAGACGGTTTTTTCTAATACCACAGTTTCTTCAGAGGCTTTATTAAACCGGCACAGGATGTATGCGTTCTTCAGTTCCTGACGACTCTACAAACTCATATTTTGTTCTACGTCTTGACCCAGTGCATTGCTTAATTAAACCGGCAGAAGGCGTATGCGTTCTTCAGTTCTTGACTATTTTACAAATTTACATCGTGTGTGTGGCTACTTGAACAATTTCCAGGGAAATGGACTGACAGAGGCAGTCCTGAACCTTTGCCTCCCTGACCTCCTGAATTGACCCCTCTGTTTTTTGTGTGGGGACAGGTGCGTAACTTTTTTTACGCAACCCCAGTTGAATCAGAATTTGATCTGTTAGCATGACTAATTGCTGCATCAGGGGAAATAAACAATAATACTGAAGTTTTTCACCGCGTTAGACAATCCATGTCCCGCCAATGTAACCTTTGTGCACAGGTCAATGGAAGATTTTGAACATTTTTTTGCAGTAATTTTGGTGTGTATATAAATGTTTTTAACTACCCGTACTTTTATAGTGATTTTGGTGTTTTGTAAGAGACTCGAGCAATAAAGCATGGCAATGGCTTGTGTTACATTACGATCTGGTGTCCTCGCGAAATAGTGCCTCACAGTACATAATTATGACATTAGAGAAAACTGTTTGTTTTGATGTCCCATACAAACTCCCGAAGTTTGTCGGTTTAATTACTTTTCACTCTGTATGTAATATATTACAATTAGTAGTTTCTCATATGTGTAAGCAATGATCTCGCACATAAAACTATTTTTGTTTAAAGTGAAGCTTTGAACTTTCTCATTCTCACCCCTTCAATTTCTCTCATCTTAGACCCATACTAACGAGTCTCCAGCAAATTGAGATAAAACACACAAATTCCGTTTTAAATACGTGAACATATAATTCAAGCAAGGAATAAAGTTAGAAATATTAATATTATATCACACTGTATTTATTTCACTCTCAATCATACTCGCAATACATAAGATGAAATTCCTTAAAAATCTAAATATCACAGTAACATGAAACCGAGAGTATAGACGTTAAAGCAACTACAGCGATCCAATGAATTGCCTGTAAAACATATGTTATAGTTATTGTGTTTTTACCCAACACATTGCAGAGTAACACAGTAACAACACACGCACAAGTGAGTTTAGAAAATAGAATATAATAACAAATTTGTGTCTTCACTGTTATGTAGGATCACGATTATAGGACCGTTTTAACAAAATTCAACCAACGCCATTTTTTTCTAATTATTGCGGGTTTTGACGGATTCTGTTCAATTGTAATGAAAGGAAAATGACGCAGTACCGGTACTCATATCACAAACTCAACATTTTACGTTGAAAAAAGTTTTCACAAAACTCAACATCTTCAGTTCTTAAATTTTTATAAAACTCAACATATCTTCTAACTCAACATTTCACACTTTTATCCTGTTTCACAAGCTACAATATTGTACAACAATGTAATACATATGCATTTTGACAACAGTGGCACGTTTCGAAGCTCCAATATTATTGTTACTTCCTGCTTTAATTCAGAATAAATCTAGCCGCTGTTGTACGTGGATGTATTCTCGAGTAGTGATGAAAAATGGATAGGAATCCTGAGTATTCAATATCCGTTCAAGCTACTGAAAGGGGCAGGAAGAGTAGGAGCAGAGTACGTCAATCTAAGAGTAAGAATTATATATAGTTGCGCCCAAAAATAACGACATTCGTCCAAACTATACTGTAATCATTGAGAACAGGGAAAAAATAAAATGTGCTGCAGGTTCTTTCTGCTTAAATGATCTAATTAGTTCTTGAGAAAATTTATTAAAAAATAGTACAAAAGTTGTACAGGACAATTGTTTGCTAAGACATATGAAAGTTCATCTGCCTAAACGGTGTAGAATGACTGCAAATAACTAGAAGAATTTGTGTCTATTTCATATTTTGTAAGAGGTGAAAATGGAGATTTCCCAGTAAGTCTATGTGCTGCTACGTTTAGAAAAGTGACAGGTATGTTATTACGACATTGGAGAATTACAGAGGTAATTTATAAAAAAATTTTACGTATAGAAAAATCCAGAAATTTAACTCTTACATTGCTTTCAGATTCTTGTGGGTCTCAGAATAAAAATTACATAATAATTGCTATGCTTGTTGGTTATCTGGAAAGCTGTAAAATTTGTAAAGGAATTAAATTATTATTTCCTATCCTTGGAAAGCTATATGCCTCCGGACCGTGTATTACGATTGATAGAGAAAGAGCTAAGAACTCATGAATACAGCACATTGCCATCAGAGCATTATGAAATTATGGCTATGTTTGGGGACGTAAAAGTTTTGGGCAGACTGGCATACTTATGATTTTAAATTGATGGCAAAAGATATTGTAAAAGCCAAATTGCCATTTAAAATGTCAGACATGAGGGTACGTACGTACCAAGAAACTTGTAAGAATCTTGTAAAGTGTTATGTACAAAACATATTTTTCTGCACCAGTAAAAGTTCAAGTGTTTAAACCAAGAAAGACAAGTGCTTCTGTAATGTCTAAAGCACTTGACCTTTCACTGGTGAACCATATCAGCAAAAACAAAGCTAATCATGTGAGGAAGGTAATGAGTTACTTCCATAAGGATATTTCGGAAGAAGGCAAGGTATTTTATGACAAAGTTTTAAAGGAATGTGCCAAAGATTTTGACAACAGAATGAATTATGATGAACCATTGCACTGAGATTATTCTGCAAGATTTTGATTTTCAGTGATTTGGGTAATGTACTGCACAAATAAAAAAATTTAATTCATGCAAATAAAGAGTTCCTGTGAGTCAATAATTTAAAAATAAAGCTACAAATTGGGTTTCAGTATGTTGAATTAACTGCTTTTTTAATTCAGCATTACATAAACATTATTTTAAAATACGTATTAATGATTTTGATGAGGATTTTACCAACCAAATAATTGAGTTTTGTGAAATTCTTACCTTTTGTCATATTTTTTCTCCCAAATAAATCAGATAACAATAATAGTTTCACTTTATATCAATTAATACATATTTTAAAGAGAAGCAATGTCTTTTTTCAGAAGAAGTGTTTGGAAGTATATGATCCTTAACAAAAAAAATGGTCCTCTCTGCATGGCCTATCATTCCTATCAGTTTTTCGGTGAGCTCCTGTTACACCCTGTGTATAAATATTCTGTGTTGGGAAGTTTTCCAATGTAAGAATTCAAAGTGCGTACATCATCGACAACTGATGTCACTAGTACTGACCTGTCTTGCACCACATCCCATACTTGGCGTCACATCGTAGCCACTATTTGTATCAGGATGCAAACAAGCTATATGTCTTTTTCACAGTACAACGTATAAATTTTCACAAATAATTTAAATAAACAACTCACTGTAATTACCCATGTTCATGACCTTTTTTCTCAAAATGACCTATGGTACTGGTTCTTAAAGCGCGGGTAATACTTTATGAATAATCTTGTATAACATTGAAATCGTTAAAAAAAAACAGGTAGGGCCTGTATAATGCCAGTTATTTTTAATATACAACCTAGAAAACAGTGAATCTGAAACACATACTTCGAAATAAAACATGCATACATATGTATAAATTTTTTTTTTCTGTTTAATGTCATTATAAAAGAAAAATGGAGGGTAAAAATGGATCAGTGATATGTCCATATGTAATGGGCAGGCTTAAATAATGAAATACGTGATGTTTTTAGCTAAATTGATTGTCAACATTCATTATTTCACATGGTAACAATATACGGAGATGCTTAAAAGCTGCATCTACTTCTTCTTCTTCTTCTTCTTCTTTGGTCTACAGGCGGGTTCCAGCCTTGACCATCCCAACGATGCTTCTCCTTGTCCTTCGATGTAACACCTTGTTTTCCATCCTCTAACATCTGCTGCTATTACATCCTTCTCCACTTCATCCAGCTATCTTAGCTGAGGTCTCCCTACTTTTCTGGTGCAAAAGGTATAGTATGAGTCAATTTCTTGCAAGGATCATTTTCAACCTTACTACAAATATGGCCCAGCCACCTGTCTCTCCTAACTTTAATTTCTCTGCAAACATCTGGTTCTTTAAAAAGTTGGTATAATTCATAGTTATGCCTTTTCCTCAAACTGCCCTCATCATTTACTGGTCCATATATCGTCCTCAGAACCTTTCTTTCAGATATACTCACCCTACAATTGCCGGCACTGCCAACTGCCCAGGTTTCAGATCCACAAAGCAAGACTGTCTTATTAATGTTTTATATAATTTGCTCTCAGTGCTGAGGCTGATATCATGTGATCTTAACTATTTTTGGAGTCCATAATAGCATCTGTTTGCTGTGAGGACTTTATGTTGGATTTCTGCACTCACATTATTATCTGAGGTAATTAGTGAACCTACGTACTTAAATACACGGTTCAATTCTCCATGCGCGTACGCATGCAATATAGGAAGAGTATTGAAAGAATCAAGATGAAAACGCCCGTTCAATTAAGATGGTTGATGATTTTGTGTGTACATGGTGCGCCGTTTTGAACGTCATCTTAATTATATATATATAATTTTATTGGGTTATTTTACGACGCTGTATCAACATCTAGGTTATTTAGCGTCTGAATGATATGAAGGTGATAATGCCGGTGAAATGAGTCCGGGGTCCAGCACCGAAAGATACCCAGCATTTGCTCGTATTGGGTTGAGGAAAAACCCCGGAAAAAACCTCAACCAGGTAACTTGTCCCGACCGGGATTCGAACCCGGGCCACCTGGTTTCGCAGCCAGACGCGCTGACCGTTACTCCACAGGTGTGGACTATATATATATATATATATATATATATATATATATATATAATACAAATTTGCCTTCATTGCTTGAATGCGTGATGTTGAAAGAAAAGTTGAATTGTGTAGATGGCCTGCCTGGTTAGCATAATTGGTATAGCGCTGGCCTTATGTGCCCAAGTTTGAGGCTCATGTCAGTAGATTTACTGGCAAATAAAAGAACTCCTGTGGGACAAAATTCCGGCACACCGGCGACGCAGATATAACCTCGGCAGTTGCGAGCGTCGTTAAAAAATCATAACATTTACATTGTGTAGATGCACCTTTAGAAGGCACATGAATTCAGCCAATACTTGTCCAGCGTTACTGAGCTGTTTCCAAAGAAAGACAAAGCAAATTCGCTGCGTGTCGAATATAGAATTAATGTATATCCACGTCACACCCCTGTGATGCGCCAGTCACATTGCAAAAGTTCTGCCTGTTCCCGCTGATGTGCCTTCTAAAAGCGCATGAACTATAGTAGATTATAATTGCTTAAGTTAATCGCACTCAACGCACGTGAATAATCATGCGTCGACGACGAACTACCGGAGGCTTCTTCGGACGTTTCCATAGAAACCAGAAGAGACGAAGAGTGAAGAAATATATTATCTCCACGATGCTCAGAACGCTACATCCCATGAAGAAACCAGCAGTTCCGCCGAAGGACACTATAAGAAGAAATATAAAGTGGCTTAACTTCAACTTTCTTTTCTATAAGCAAAACGAGAACACAAAAGAGAGGCATTAAGACATAAAATTGTCATTATGCAATTATAATTGTTATAATTACGTGGTTACATTTTGCAAGTCTTAGATAAAGTTAAAATATATCAATCGTAAGTCAGTTTAAGATTGCAAATATTTATTCTTTTAAGCACCATATTTTGCTGCGAACTCCAAAGATGATCTCCAGAAATCGGCCCAGAACTTACAATAAAATAATTAGCCTGCAATTCTTTAACTGTAACTCTCAAGCAGATAGAGCAATCAGTGTCTTTTTCTATCACAGGATCAATTTCATTTCGCACACGAAGTTTTTACATAGAAAGAAAGAATATTTAAATAAAAGACTATACGATATACCTTTACAGATGGCAACTTTTTCAACCAAACATGGAATATAATTTACATGAGTAAAATAGAGAAAATCAGTAACATAATGAAACTCAAATATGAAACATTACAAAAGAAACTAAATTCCCTAATAACTAATCAAACACAACAAGCTAGTAACAATAATAAAACACAAGACAATAAAGTAATAAATTTAACAAACATGCAACTAAATAATCAAGAAGTAGTATACTTAAAAATGGCTATAAACACAATTTTCCTCCAAGCAACATACAGAATATAGTTGATACACTAGCAATTGAGACCCAGCATATAATATCACATAGTAATCATGAAAACAAAGAATTTTTACAGTATAGTGCAGCCAAAAATTTAAAAATACATCACGGACCCTAACACTAAAAAAACTTCAAACAGCCAAAACACAACTACACGAAATAAAGAAATTAAAAAAATTGGACGACTATAACGTAACACATAAAAAAGCAGATAAGAATGACGCCGTTGTTCTAATGTATAAAACTGACTATATAGACAAAACTAACACTTTATCTAACAATAATCAGATAACTGAATTAAAAACCGACCCAACTGAAACATACCAGAAACAAATTAAAACAGCCATTAAAAATGCACCAGACGTAATGCCGAGAAACAATAGCCATACAATAATAATGAAAAACCCAAAAGCTCCCACGTTAAAAACATTACCCAAGACACACAAAGCGGAACTATCCATGAGACCAATAGTAAACTGCAAAGAAGCACCTAACCATAAACTCAACAAATTTCTATATAATTTCCTAAAACAACCATTATACAAGAGAACCAATACACTATCAAAAACACAAGGCAACTAATAGACAAATTACGAAAATTAAAAATCACAAAATATACGAAATTATTATCACTTGACATAACCAATTTATACACAAATATCCCCCCAATGAAACTATAGACATCATATCCACCAAACTACATGGACTTCAATTACATAATAATATAATACAACAATTAACAAACCTCCTACAAGTGTCATTAAAACAAAATTATTTCAAATTTCAAAATAGATTTTACGCTCAACCTATAGGACTGGCAATGGAGATCCCTTATCGGGTTTCTTAGCTAATATATTTTTACAACATATTGAAAAAAAGAACACATTAGAACCTAAGTAATAAATTTCATTTCGTCACATACACTAGATATGTGGATGATACTCTGATTATCTATGAGGAAAACATTAATCAGGATACATTGATACTACAAGAATTTAACAACCTACATCAAAATTTAAAATTCACATTGGAAGCAAGTGTTAATAGTATAAACTTTTAGACCTAAATATTACGGTAAAACCTCCCAAAATAGACTTCAATATACACAGAAAACTAACAGATACTACACATGCCATCGATAATAATTCCACCCATCCCACAACACACAAAATCAGCAAATTTAGGTCCTTATTGACCGTTTACTTACGATACCCATGAACAAGAGTAACTACAAAAAGAATTCAATTATATTCAAAACCTCGCAAAAAGAAAATGGCTATGGAAAACACTTAATTCATAAACTACTTAAAAACAGAAAAGCCATATTATTTAAGAAAAAACACACTACATTAGAACCAGAAAATGCAAAACCGAACAAAAAATGGCAAACCATGACTTATTTTGGGAAAATTTCCAATCACATCAATAATTTTTTTCAAAAAAAAATATCAACATAGCATTCAAAACCAGCAACAAGCTTCATAACATAATCCCCAATAGAACCAATAATAATGAACCCCTCTTAAATAGTGGCATATATCAATTGCAATGTAAAAACTGCACCAAATATATATCGGTCAAACCCGCCGCAATTTCAAAATGAGATATAAAGAACACGTTACAGATTTTAAATGCAATAGAAACAAGTCGAAATATGCCCATCACCTCCTAGAAGAAGGACATGAATTATGTAATATAAAAGATACACGAAAAGTTATAAAGCCATTAACAGCCCCTTAATAGACATTGCGGAGCAATTTTATATTGCAAAGAATTTCGACGAAGGAAAACACCTTTTAAACGAACAAATAGTTAGTCCCAATAACCAACTATTCAATTTATTTAAATTAATCTCGAAAAATCGGACATCATCCCATAATATTACATCACATCCCCTAACCCCACATAACTTACGGTTCCGCCGGACGTTCATTAAAATAAGAACTATTGTGAGCACTGAACGATTCTCAGTAACAGCCTGACTATCGTCGAGCACACAACACGTCCAACCAATGTAAGTAAGTTAATATTTTCAATCAATGTATTTTAAACACCAGTATATTCACACACGTAACAACAACATTTTATGTTCGCAGTGTGAAAGGCTTAACTGAAAATCGTATGGTGACAATGATGAATTTGTAACATCCAACCTTGGCAAACCGAAGGAACACAATAACAAGCATCAGTGCAACTGATATTACGCAACATTTCATCGTGGTACAGTGCTTCGACTTGCGTAAGTGAAACAACATGAATCCTTGGTGTGTTAATATATAACAAACAAATTTTAACATTTGAATACGTGCAACACAGTGCAACTCAAAAACATTTAATAAATATAGGAACTGCATGTGATAACAACTTCGAGATAACCATATTGTCACATAAAACAATGGGACTTTTATTGTAGATGTAAATTAGTATAGATTTTAATTATTAGCCAATGTTTTTAATTTAATTTATATCATTGATTAAAGTTCTCGTTAACACTTTTTTAAAAACATAAAATTTACTTTGTCATACGTTAAAAGTGTTAAAATTGTTAAAAAAGGTATCTATCTTCGACAGACGGCCCGTTTCGACGCTATGTGTCGTCGTCTTCAGTGTCTCTTGAACTGGTGATCTTGACTCTGCGATGTGCAGTTGTCGATGGTAGGGGTGGGGGTGTGTTGCTCCTATGGTGGGGTTGGCTGTTTGTATGTTATGATGTATTATGACGTCAAAGAATGTGTGCGTATCGAACTGTAGTTGTGTGTTAAGTATATATTGTGGGTGTGCTATTGTATTCTTATATATTTCGTACTGTTCTAGGATGTTTAACTGTGAACTTTTTGGTGTGATGTGTAAAATTTCCATATCTGTTTCTATATTATTGTAGTCATGATTATTGTTGATAATGTGATCTGCGTAATTTGATGTGATGTAAGGTTTGGTTATAGCTTTAATATGTTCATTATATCTTGTATGAAAGGATCTTCCTGTCTGTCCTTTGTAAAAATGTGGGCAAGTATTACATTTTAATTTGTTAACTCCAGTTGAATTGTATTTATTTGAATGTTTAGTGTGGTTATTTAAGTATTTCTGTGTTGTATTATTTATTTTGTATGCAATTTTGTACTTTAGTTTTCTGAATGAAGTTGCAATTTTGTGGGTATTGGTATTGTGATATGTTAATGTTATATATTTATTCTCGCGTGCTGTTTGTGTTGGTTTGTTCTGTTTTTGTTTTGCCTTTTTTATTAGTGTGTCTATTATGTTAGGGTTGTATCCATTGCATTGTGCTATATATTTTATTGTGTTTAATTCTTCAGTGTAGTTGTCATTGTTCATTGGTATATTAATTAATCTGTGTGTCATTGTACGGAAAGCTGCATGTTTATGTTGTATGGGATGATTTGATGAATTGTGTATATGTGTTGTGGTTGTAGTGAGTTTCCTGTATATTTTGAATTCGTGTCTGTTATTTATTTTGGTTATGGTGATGTCTAAGAAGTTTATAGCTTGCTTATGTTCCATTTCTACTGTATACTTTAATTTGGGGTGTATTTTGTTGAGTTGTTGATGTTGGTTTTCTAATTGTCTTTTGTTTCCATTATATAAGACTATTATATCATCTACATATCGATGCCAGTATATATTATTTTGTAAACGATGGTAGATCGTCACATACCATATATTTTACACACACAAGGTGTATCTATTTGATCATGTAATAAGGCAATTCCATACATTTGAAAATGGCACATAAGTGTCGAAAACGTTAATGTTTAATCCAAATAACTAGATAAGTATAGACGGTTAGCCCAATTTTATATTATTATATTATATTGTGGGTTCGAGTCCCCTTGGGCATGGGTGTTGTGTACGTACTACTTTAAGAAAAAACGGGAAACAGGAAAAGGGAAACAAAAAAAAGTGGAATGTTCAAGTCACATACACATGCAAGATCGTCTCCTCCATCCTACATTCATTAAATCGTCTGGAAAATTTTCTACCCTTTCAATTAAGAACAATTCTCACACAAGCATTGGTGATGCCACATTTTGACTATTGCGACATTCTACTAACAGATTTAAATTCTAATTTAGCCCAAAGATAGCAGCGCGTTCGTAATGCCCGCACACGTTTCATTTGCTACATCCGCAAATAGACCACATTACACCTTCCCTTGAAACGCTCCAATGGTAAGATTACAGGACCGAAGAAATATCCATGCACTAATTTTCCTATATCTCAGCATCAATACTTCTTCGCCTAACTATCTCTCAGTGCGTTTTTATTTCTTGTCGTCATATCACAGTCTGGGTACTCGTTCTAAAAATGGCCATTTACTATCTAAGCCTTACCATGAAACAGATCACAATTCTTACTCTTTCACATCAGCAATTCATTTCTGAAACTCCCTACCTATTTCCCTCGGAAACTGTCGAACGATACTGCAATTTAAAAGCAAATTATTTAGACACGTGATCAGTACTGACACACATAACTCCTACCTTCAGATTTAATTTTCCCGTTCCTTTATCCTATTGCGATTGTTGTATGTACATTAAAAATTGAAATTATAAATATGCATTGTAATTGTAAAATTGTTACTACATATTTTACTCATTTTCTGAAAATGTTTTCCTTCTTTCTTATTGAAGTTTAATTCTCCTTCGTGTGTATGTTTGTAATATTTTTAGTGTTCTTTAAATATTAATCTGTAATCAATAACGTGCATTACTGCAAATTGTATCACCTTCTTTTGTTTCTAGTCTAATGGCATTAACTTCGTCACAATAAATAAATATTATTATTATTATTATTATTATTATTATTATTATTATTATTATTATTATTATTATTATTATTATTATTATTATTATATTAAAATGTATTTGAGGATAATGGGATGTGATGATAGAGGTTGGATTAATCTTGCTCATGATAGGGACCAATGAGGGCTTCTGTGAGGGCGGCATTGAACCTCCGCGTTTCTTAAAAGGTAGTAAGTAAGCAAGTAAGTAAGTATTATTATTATTATTATTATTATTAATATTATTATTATTATTATTGTTATTATTATTATTATTATTATTATTATTATTATTATTATTATTATTATTATTATTATTATTATTATTATTATTATTATTATTATTATTATTACGCTGACACAGTGTGAAATTTAACTTGTGAAATATATTGAAAGGTAATTTTGACAGTATTGTAGTGCAGATTTTAAATATGGTGCATTTTCTATTTTAAACTCGTTTTAAGAGCTGTATTCACCCGTTCGTTACTTTCAGTTCTGAGTTTACTATAAAAAGTTCTTTTAACGTTTTGTGCATTTGACAGTTAATACTTTTAATATAAACATCATTATATCTTTCTGGGTTCTTTGATATGTCTACGGGCCCGCAAAACTGAACTTTACAATTTTTTTTCTCAAAAAGTCGCATAGTGATTCTCGCGAAATTTCACATTGAAAAATGTTTCTTCTCAGTCGCAGCGTGACGATGTTGTCGCCAACGTTCTTCCCGGAACTAGTTTCACATTCTCCTGTGAAAACTCAGCTGATAATAATAATAATTAAAAAAATAATAATATAATAATAATAATACAAAAATATGAAATACCGATAGAAGCTAATATAAATTGCAAACGATTTTAATAATGACCCCCTCTACAAAATTCTGCGTACGCAACTAGATACAGTTGTTCAGATTGATGGTGGGAGCACGTGGCACTATACTACATTAATTTGTGGAAACTTGGAAGTCTTGGGCTACCTATTAACAATTAAAATCATTGTTATCATTGTAGTTAGGAGGTCCTTGCATATATTAAAACAATTTTATGTAGTAATTTTTAGAGGTAACACTGAAATGTTACATTGACATCTAAATTCATGTTTATTTAGTAAGATTTCTTTTTCAACCTTTATTGTATGTATATAGATATTGTATGTATTGTATATGTATTGTACGTATATATATATATATATATATATATATATATATATATATATATATATATATACGACAAGGTATACAATAGTAGCAGGAATAGTAACTTAGGATTTAAGTATATACTTAAATCCTAAGTTACTATTCTTGTTACTATTGTATACCTTGTCGTTTTCGGAAACATTTAAATTCAGGAGATTGGTTTATAATAATCTATACATTATTCATAATTATAAAAATAATATGTATTTGTACTACAGTACAGCACAGATTCAATAAACATTTATTTTGTGAATGAATTGTTACTATAAGAATATTCCTATTTTGAATTCCTCCGTTTTTCTACAACTTCAGCCGCTAGGAGCGCTGAATGCAACTTGTCCCTTCAGTTAACATTTGAATCAGTGTAAGATGGTTGTCTTCTCCTTAAACGTCTTTGATATTAACATATTGAGGGAGAAAACTTACGGTCCGGTAGCTGAAGAGGTCTCTTTGAGCAATTCTACTTGCAAATGGATGAGATTAAATACAGAAATACCTTCAAAATATTAAGAGTTAATGTGATGTAAGTAGCATTACTCACCCAAGAGGTCATCAAAAGTAAAGAGAACATCTCTTCTGTATCTAGTCCTGCCATATTCTTGCATATTACAGCCGGCTATAGTGTTTACGATATTTGCATTCCTAAAGACGAAATGATTCATTTCAAAGAATGTCCAATTAAACAGTTTTATTAGTGGCATCAAGATCTATATCTACATTAGCGCCTCTAGCACTTGAAACGAGAAACTCAATAAGTTTTGCATCCTATTATATAGTTCGGGTCAGCTTACTTCATACCCTAAGGGTGAAACCTAACCATTTTTCTCCCATTACTACATATGCTATTGAATTGTGGCGATTTTCTAGTTTGCAGGTTGAATTTTCTTCTGCCAAATTCGTTTCGAATTTCGATACTGACAAATACAATGAGTTATATACTATAGAGAGGCTACAACACCTTCTAGTTGAAGACAATTGAAAATTAATCCGCCATGTTTTTAGGTCAAAACAAAGGGGCGTGGCTCGAATGTTGTAGGAAATGACTGTGATGAAGTTAGTATTATTGTAAATTGAGTTATATAATAAGCCTATGTTAATAAGTAAAAAGTAAAATACACACAAAACTTTAACATTTTATAACAGCTGTAGGCCTATGTTTTATTAGTTTCACTAAATATAGCCCAGATATTAAATGAGAAGCTATACTCAATACAACCAAACCAAAGCACCTGAAGACGGATGAATGTATAGGCTACGGCAAAAGAAAAATACATAATTTTAGCTTCGTCACAAATTTAATTTGGCCTACCTTACAGCTAAACTAACCTAATATAAAATCATGTAATTTAGTGCTCACCAAGTGACTTTAACCCTAGCACTGCTAAGGGGGTCAAAAATTGCCCGCACTATTTGTTTTATTTGTGTAGAATATGTAATTGTTGACCTGAAGAAACAAGATTGTAGGTAGTTGTAGATTAATATCTCAAGTATATAATGACATGGACTTATAATTTTTATGATTTATTTAAATCTGCCTACCATCTTCATTTATAGTGCGGGCAATTTTTGCCCCCCCTTAGACATGGGTGTGACAATTTTTCTGTCTGAAAATATTGATCAATAATCAGATTAATATACATTGTTTGATTGTTGGTACCACTGGATATACAAATTTAATTCAAATTATGTTGTCATTGTTGCTTTTAAAATAATAACTGTCTTGTTATTCAAACTGGAACAGTTGGAAATTAGTTGTGTGAAATGTCTCGTAATAATCAGAGTGTCAAAATGTCTCGGAGTTTTCTCACAGAAAAAGAGGTGACAGCTATGGTAAATGAAGATAATATAGACAATGCAAGTGATCCAGAAGAAGATGATGATGTTGTGACATACGACAGTGACACTGAATATCACAGAGAAATTGAAAGTGACTCAAGTTGGCGAAGTTCATCCCCTGATCAGCAGCACGCTTCTACTTATAACATCGCTGTTATAGCAAGAAGTGGTAGGGAATATACTACTGAACCTCCAAGGCAAGTCCGCTGGTCAGTACAGAATATAGTGAGTTTCCATGAAGGTTTGACAAATGAAGGTTTGACCTCTAATGTGTCAGAATCTTTCAAAAAGTTTATAACTCCTGAAATAGTGAACATTATTGTGCATCATACTAACGAAGAAGCTAGTATTAGGAATCTAAAACTTACAAACACAGAAGAATTATATGCCTTCATTGGTATTTTGATACTCATGGGTGCAAATAATGACAGTGAACTGCCAATTGATGATTTATGGGGAAAAGTACTGGGCAAGAACATCTACACAGCTACAATGAGTCTATTCGATTTGGAGAACTTCTGTCCTTGATTAGATTTGATGATAAGCAAACAAGAACTGAAAGACGAAAGCAACATAAGTTTTGCCCCATTCGTGAAGTTTTCTATAAAATTGACGAATTGTTTGTAAAATACTACATACCTAGTGCACATCTAACAATCGACGAAATGCTCTCGCTCTTTCGAGGAAGATGTCCATTTAAAGTCTTTATGAAAGACAAGCCAGGCAAATATGGCATATTGATTAGGATGTTATCGGATGCACACACCCGGTACATTCTGAAAATGGAGGTCTATGCAGGAAAGGACGAGCGACCCGCCGAGGAACGGAGTGCAAAGGCAGTTGTTAGACGCCTAGTTAAGCCGCTGGAAGGAACCGGAAGAAATGTAACAACGGATCGTTATTATACATCCTTCGAGCTAGCGGAGGAACTTTACAATGATGACAAGCTGACTTTGGTGGGGACATTGAAGAGTAACAGAAAGCACATACCGGAAGAGCTAAAGAAGACGCAGGGTCGAGAGCTATATTCCTCTAGATTCTTATTCACAGACCCGAAAACAGGCAAGGCACCAGTTACCTTGGTTTCATACATCACCAGACTCAAGCCCACTAAGAATCTCCTACTTCTATCCACACAACATAATGATAAAAAGTGGATGAGTCAACAGAGAAAAAGAAAACAGATGTTAATCTCTACTATAATGAAACAAAAGGAGGTATAGACAGCATTGATCAAATGACGCGACATCACTCTGTGAAGCTGCAGACTACAAGGTGGCCACTATCTATATTTTTCACCTTGATAGATATTGCATGTCTCAATGGTGGAACAATTTTCATGAAAAACAACCCCGACTGGAATAAGAAGAAGCATAATGTAAGAAGGCTCTATATGCTAGAGTTGGGCCAACAACTAGTTAGGCCAGTTGTGGAAGAGAGAGCCAAGAATATTATAGGTTTGCAAAAGCCTATAATCTCTGCAATAGAAAGTGTTCTAGGGAAAACGCTTCCCAGTACTAGTGTAGTTGTTCCTTCTGGTGCATCGTATTCACGGGGAAGATGTCATCTCTGCTTGAAGACAAAAAGCTCTAAAAGGAAAAAGACAAAATGACAAAAGTGTCTATAGTTTGCTGCAGGTGCTGTAAATATGTTTGTTCCACTCATTCTGCAAAAACAATCATATGCACCAATTGTGAAAATGAAAGTGAAAGTGAGTGAAAAGAAGCTATTGACAATTGAGCAATTTGTGCCTTTGATTTTTAGTTTTGTTATTTGTGGTCTACAATAGTTTTGTTGATTACTTAGTACAGAAAAGCCTGAAGTTTAAAAAGTCAAAGCATTAGCCTATATGAGAAATATACGTTTTTATAAGACTATTTTCAAAAACTCATATACTGTATGTGTCTTTTTAGAATGTTCCTGATATAGACAATTGTGTAGTAGGCTAAATATTAAAATAATGTTTTGTTCATTACTTAGTACAGAAAAGTCTGAAGTTTAAATATCCAAAGCATTAGCCTATGTGAGAAATATAAGTTTTTATAAGACTATTTTCATAAATACTTATATGTGTGTCTTTTTAATGTTCCTGATATAGAAAATCGTGTAGTAACATAGTAAAGTAATTCTTAGTCTATTAAAAAATCAAAACAAATCGCGGGCAATTTTTGCCCCCTTAGCGAACCACGTGACAGATTGAAGCTTAGTAGTGCTAGGGTTAAGAGAGACGACGTACTGTATGTAACTAATAGGAGAAAAATATAGGAAAGGTGGTGGCGAAAAAAAAAAAAAATCCAATAATTATATAGAATAATTCATTTGATAATGGAATTAACACAGGGACTTTTTGAAAACTGCAATTATTAAAACTACAAATAATCTCTTAGAATGCAACATGTTAGGGTATGAAGTAAGCTGAACCAAACTTTATAATAGGATGTCTTCATATTATAGTTCGAATCTCCTGGTAGAGGGGCAGAGAAGGGCTGACGGCCTTATCTCTACCAGGTTAAATAAACAAATACTAAATACTAACATAAAAATTAAAGAATAACACTAATAGAAAGTTACTCATAATCATAACTCACCACATTTATTGAAACGATAAGATACTTACGGTTAACATTGTTATCAGAAACAACAGGAGCCATAGCTCGCTACACTTCTTTTCGCGTGATGGACACATCGTGTAGTCTAATATAATTTGAAACAAAATATATTCATCTCAAACATGTCTCGCAACTAGGCTGAGGCTTTTGCAGAATAAAACTATTCTTACATTTGACACAATAATGGCGAATTTTGTGTCATGCAAGTGCTGACTTTCCTCCTTGTTAACAAAAAGAGCCCTATATGCATTAATAAAAAGAAAATTGGAGTAGGCCCTATAAATACAATAAATACTAAACTCTTAATGGTACAAACCTATTAAATATATATTTCGTTTATGTTCAGTCCGTCTTATCTATAATTCTCTGGGGTAATGCAACCTGTATTGAGAGGGTTTAATTATCCAGAAACGAATATTACGATTTACGGTACATTTAATTTAAATTCAAGGGAATGAGACATTTTTAGAAATTCATTACTTCTCTATTTATTTATAAATCAGCTTTTTACAAAAACAATAGCGAAATGTTTAAATTAGGCTAAATATTTATGTATACGAAAAATATAATAATAATAATAATAATAATAATAATAATAATAATAATCATCATAATAATACTTTATTTTATTTTACCTGGCAGAGTTAAGGCCTGTTCTTCCACTGACTCAAGTCTACAATTAATACAAGTAGGTAATTGTAATAATAATAATAATAATAATAATAATAATAATAATAATCGATATGTTGTGAAATATTATTATTGAAACTATATCATGCAAGAATATGAAATAAAGTATTCATTTAAAACTACGGGACACCTGATTATTCAGTCTCCCATACTAGTATAACTTTTTGTCTGTGATATACCTTTGATAAGCATTACTTGGGAGGCTGGCGGTACTATGGACCACCAAGTTTTTTTTTTTTTTTTTTTGCGATCCATTGTACCACCAGCATCCGTAGGGAGCACTTATTAAAGGTGTACTGCCTCTCCATAGTATATAACTCGTTAGGCATATACTACAAATGGTAATGATTTTGCAACTGTTATGTTGGTAGCTGACACAAATATCCACAATATTTGTCGGTACTGGAGTTTAATGAAATTAAAATTGTACTAGATTTCTGAGCCGGTAGGCTAGTGAAATTTCAACATAGTAATAATTAATTAATATCTTTACTAATATTAATACATAGGCCTAATAGTTATTTTATATGTTACGTTGTGGTTATAATTCAAGACTATAGTCAGGTAAGTTTTATGAGTTAGTACTAATAATTTAATGTGGTCAAACAAAATAAATTTTTAGGTTAGATCTCGCGAATCAGTTGTTTAGTCAAACCAATGAATTTCGTATTGCCAGACAAAATACTTGACATGTTGATCCCTTTCTCGTATAGTTTGCCTACGAAAATGTGTTACAAATTATTAAATTATTTAGGATAGCCTTCCAATATAAAGAACGGTAAGTAAATAAGTCATTTAGTACATAGTTGGTAACACTGACAAGACGGCAATATTTGCTGTTTAGGAACTGTTTTTTTTTTTAATATTCCTCGACCAGCAAACTTGCTATACAGACCACTGTTAAATTATGAAATATCACATGCAGAATATCATGCTGAGGTTGGCTCTAAAGGCTCCTCTAATTAATTTAAATTAATTAATTACACATTTTGTGAATTATGTGAACAAAAATATAATGATTTTCTGTGTTAAATTTATGAAGAGTCGTCAGTATCACTAAGAAGGATGTCTTGAGGGAGTTTCCTTGCAGTCGAGATGGCTGACAAGATCTTGCTCCAATGTTATATGTCACAGCTCCAGGAACACCAGGAAGTTTGTTGAAGAAAGATTTTGACATTGAATGGATGTACTGTTCTAGTGGAAGAATTCCCAATTCTTGATGCAGTTGTTGATTTCTTACAAACCAGGGGGCATTTGTTGCAGTACGCAGGAACTTGTTCTGGAGAACTTGTAGGCGATGCATGTGTGTCTTATTTGCTGTCCCCCACACTGGCGCTGCATAAGTTAAAAGAGGTCGTACAAGCGAGGTGTAGAGTAGCATTGAACAGTCCAATCCAATTTGTGAACGTCTATTAACCAAAGGGTATAATTTTCGAATTTTAGAAGAGGTTAGTGTAACAATGCGAGTTATATGGGCATTCCATGTAAGTTTCGTATCTAATAGTATTCCCAAATATTTGACAGCTTCTTGACTAGAGAGCCATGTAACTTGTTCATTTAGAAGAACCAAAGGAGGTGGATTATGAATAGGCCTTAAAGAGAAGATTTTAGCTTCTGTCTTGGTAATGTTGAGTAGTAATCTCCAGTCAGAGAACCATTTAGACAGCTCCTGTAAGGATGTCTGAAGAGTGCTGATTGCAGTATTTAGGTTACTATGAGAATAAAAGAGAACTGTATCATCAGCATACATAGCTATGTGTGACGGTTGTAAACATGGAATGTCATATGTGAAGATATTGAAGAGAAGTGGTGACAGTATAGATCCTTGTGGTAGTCCGGCTAAAACTGGACGAAGCGTTGATTTAATGCCATCTATACGTACTGAGAACTGACGTTCAGATAAAAACTTTTCACGATGCGTGTGAGATAGTCAGGAAAAGCAATTCTATATAATTTTAGCATTAAACCATCATGCCAAACACTATAAAATGCTTGGGCAATATCCAAAAACACAGTGGCAGTATACTCTTTTCCTTCAAAGCCTTTTATAATGGATTCAGTGACTCTTTGCAGTTGGTGTGTTGTAGAATGTTTTGGACAAAAGCCAAACTGAAAATCTGGTATTATCTTGTTTTGGAACGTAAATTTACAAATGCGATGATGAATAACCTTCTCAAACAATTTCGATAGCGTGGGCAGTAAGCTAATAGGTCGGTAACTTGATGGCAAGTGCTTAGGTTTGTTAGGCTTATGAAAAACAATGAATTCAGCAAGCTTCCAGGCTCGAGGAAAGTACCCAATTAAAAGGGCAGCATTGAAAATTATCGTCAAGTAGGTAAGAGCTTTTGGTGAGCTTCTTTAGTACAATGTTGGATATAAGATCATGGCCTAAGATTTTTTATTTGGAAGCCTTTGAATGAAGTGAGACAATTCTTGTGGAGTAGTATAGGAAATTTTCTCTGGCACAGTCGGTTTGTTAATACTTTCTATAAGTTCTTTTTCTAATTCAGAGGTAATCTGTTCATTTTATTCTCGTTAGGGGTGGATACATGTTGATAATGAGATGCAAGCAAGTTACATTTCGACTCTGTGTCTGTGGCTATTTGAGAGTCTAACTGAAGTGTCGGGATGACTGTTGGCTCGCGTAGAATTCGCTTTGTAGCGTGAAAGAGTATTATCAGCTTCAGATAGAGATGATAAGTAAGACTGATATGACTGCAGGCGATGTTGTTCAAGATTTGTGTTGACTAATCGTATGAGATAATTCAGCTTCTTCCGCTGCCATGATTGCCTCTCTCGTTGCCATTGTCTACGAATACGATGTTTTTCCTTAATTAATTGAAGTATGGAAGATGGTTAGTAGTAGCGCGTTAATGGCCGCTTGGAGCACATTGTAGAATAATTTACACATGAGCATATTGTGTCCGTAAAATGTTGAACATCATTGTCAATATCTATTGCTGTTAGTGGATGATATACTGTGACTAACATTGAGTCTAGAGTCAACTGAAATTTATCCCAATCAACAAAACCATTAATAAGGCGTTGCACTTTAGGTGTTACATTAGGAGACAACTGGACAATAATCTGAATCAAGTGCTGTTAATGATGCAATATAAGTTGGTAAATGCATATTCTTTTGAATTCCGATGTCAAGAATATCGGGAAGATTGGCGGGATTATATGGATAGGGTGTTGGTTCTGTTGGTGCGAGAATATGGAGACCAAGGTTGTTAATGCAGTTGTAAAGACGATGTCCATTTGGGTTCGTTACTCTGCATCCCCATGATGTGTGTTTACAGTTTAGATCGCCCACAAGAAGTGTTGAACCGACTGAGGGAAATAAAAGAGAAAGGTATGCAGTATTTAGCAGATATTTTGGGGGCTTATAAGCACAAAATAAAACAAAATCTTGGTTATTTTGACACTTAATTTTGATTCCGACTGTTTGTATATCAGACGTATAAGGAAGAAGGAGTTGATGATGTGTAATATTTCGCTTAATTAAAATGGCAACACCACCAGATGCAGTTGAAGCATTCCTATCATATCTATATCTTTTATATCCTGGAACAGTGAAGACTTCGTTTGGAAGAAGGTGAGTTTCTGTGATGCAGGCTATCATAATATTATGTGTTGACAAAAAGGCAATCAGAGAAGATCGTTTCATTCTAATACCATCAGCATTCCAATTGATTATAGTGAGTTGATGAATAGAAATTTTATTATTTGCTGCCATTCTGGAAGTAAGATGACAGAGAATTTTTAATTTCTTTAATTTCTGACAAGAATGGAGTCAATAAAGTGATAATGTGCGGAATAACCTTAGAGAGTAGATCGGTTAAGAGAGATGAAGTAGAATATTCTGGAGCAGGTTGACTTATAGGGCGACGGTGACTCTGCTCAAAGGATCCTTGCACTGCATTTGCATACGTCTTAGATCGAGAATTTGCTTGAAATTTTGACGTAGATGGTTGAGACATTGAAATATTTACTTGATGTTGAGAATCTTCTGTGCGTTGAAGTAATGGTTGCGAAGATTCTGGAACATGAGTCCGTTTTTCTTATCTTAACTGAACACCACGTGAGAATTTTTCCTTCAATTGTAAATAGTGTTCACAGCCTCTGTAGTTAGCTGGATGTTGTTGTTGACAGTTCACGCACTTAGGCGGTATTGTTTTAGGATTTGGGCATTGAGAGAAATGATGAGCCTCTAGACATCGTACGCAGCGTGGTTCGAGTTGGCAGTAGTTCTTAGTATGACCAAAATTTTTGCACCTTGTACACTGAGGAATCTCTTTGGATTGGCGTCTGATTTCGACTTTAACTACACTGTAAAATAGGCGACTGAGATTTAGTATTGATTTACCTTGGTCATTGTTATCTAGTTCTATTGCACAAAGTGGAGTGGGCTGTTTGTTCTTTCCTAGGAGTCTCGTTACTTTATGAACTGGATAGTTAAGTTCTTCAAGGGCGAATGACAGCAGAAAATTTCTTTTCAGAGGGATTTTTATAAGTATAGTGTTGCTGACGAATTGAGTCAAAGTAAGTAGTAAGTGATCGAAAATCATGGGATGTTGATGCGTATACTTTTATGATTGAACCTTTCAACTCTGTATGAAATTCTGATGGTACATAATTCTGTATGCTTTGTAATAAGAGCTGATAGTTCTCAATGTTCTTTAAGCAGATAGGTGGAATTTTTCCTTTTGAAATGTAGAAGCAGCAGAAGGTTCCTCCATGCTGTCTTCTGTAGCTAAAGGCTGAAATCTGTTTTGAGTTGGAATGTTGGTGTAACACGTCATATTCTGTGCTATTTCTGTATTTGAGCTTGTGCACGGCCGCTTATTAATTTGCATATTAGAAGGGGTTGCATTCAGATTAGGTACTGAAGAGGCATTCTTGTTCGCAGTATTTAAAATAGTAACATTTTTACTTCCAAGAGGAGTCAACTTAACATGCTTAGCAGAAAGAGTTTTCAGTGATTTTTTTAGGTAGCTGCATAAATATTGTTTTTTTGATCTTCTTTTGTTTGTAACTAGGCACCAAGGAAATGTTTACAGAACCTGTGTCAATTATTAATATTTATATCGCTACTCACAGTTTCCATTTGATCAACCATAGTATGATAATCATGTTCAAATGTGCTAGGATCTAAACCAGAAGAACAGGATTCATTTCCAGAAGAACCACTAATTTGAACTGTGTCCATGCTTGAAGAAAGTTTTTCACGCACTCGCACCAATGAATAATAATGTTAATTTGAAAACTAATTAAACCATTATTTTAAGTAATTAAACAACACTATAAAATAACAACAATTAACACTAATATTGACTCTTCAGGTTGAAATAATCACAGTTAAATCACTCGAAAAATCAATACTGTATCAAAACACAAGGCACATACACCCGATCAACTCGACGGTTTGCGTGCGGAACAGGAACTGTTCTTATGTGACCCTCAGTATATATTCGTCTAGGTCTGATCCCTACTAATCGACAGTGGTCGATAATTTATTCTGTTGTTTTTAATTTTTAATTGGTGGCACTTGATATGCCTGTTTAATTAATTTCAAAATCTTTTACGAACCCTTGACTTTCACAGTCGTATAAAGAAATATCATTAATGTGACACTGACGAATTGGTAATTTCCTAGAAGACGGGCAAAATCCAACATGGCTGACGAAAACTACCAAAAACGTTCTGCCAACTATGAAGTCCAAATGTCACCAAACATCGCAAAATCAAAGATGAAAAATCAAATATATATATTCATATTTTTAAAGAAGAACAAGCCCTCCAAAAAATTAAAATATATTTAATTTTTCGCCTTCGATTTTTTGGCGTTTCGTGGCATTCGAACTTCATAGTTGGTAGTACTTTTCTGGCAGTTTTCGTCCGCACTTTACCCCAAAATCACTAAAACACAAAACAAAACATAATAATTTATCATCTTATCAAATAAAATTCAATTCTCATCGATGTCTTCAACGACAACCTCTTCACTTCCAGTATAAATGACACAGGCTTTAAGGCAATCTAAACTTAAACCATGCAGGCAACAAAGAACTAAACCGACACTTTGTCGTACAGTAAACTTTGCATAAATATACCACGTGTTTACACTAAATGAAATTCTCTTCGAACACTTATTACATCTTAACTTCTACAGAAAATTCAGTAAATAATTCCTTTAAACCACAGAAAAACAGTTTTGTTCTCAACATTCAACACAATCCTTCTTCACCAGCGAAAGAACTAAACCAAAATCGACACAAAATTTAATAGATAAATTTCAGAACACGGTTTCCTTCCTTTCCCTCTTACTTCAAAAATTCCAACCTTGTGCACACAAAATAAATTATTGGCACTGAAAAGTGGCTTTTCGTAAGCATGATGATGCGCATTCGACAAATGCATACAAATCTACAATGTAACACCACTCACGTCAAACAACCAAGAACAACAGGACAACGTCATTATCTATGAAAAATTAATGAAAATTCTAGAATAAATGATAACTATAACCAATCAAATCGAAAGAAAATCACAAAAATCATAAACTGAGAAACTTTCAATAGCTTTAGCCATCAGACACAACATAACACCACTCACGTCAAACAACCTAGAACAACTGATAACGTCATTATCCATTCAAAATTAACGAAAATTCTAGAACAAATGACAACTATAACCAATAAAATTAAAAGAAAATCACGGCGACACCTAGTACAAAAACCTAGAACTAACATGTAAAAGTCACTAAAAGATCACTAACATTTAACTCTGAAATAAAGAAGTTGGTAATACTTACTACATTCAACCAAGTGCCCGTCTTCTATGAAATTACCGACAAATTTATTCATGTACGTGTGACTTCTTTAGGTATTAATTATTTGAATAGATGGCGAAGATAAGAGTAAATGTTGTCAAAAGTACATTGATATTGAAAGATATCTGATCCAACTAATCGATAGTAATCGATAATTTCTTGTGTAAATGTGGATTCTTTAGTTATTGCTTCTATGAATAAATGGCGAAGATAAGTCACTGTTGCCAATTGTAAATAAATATTCCGCATTATGGAATTCAATTTATCATTCCACACAACTGATTGTAAAACAACACTGGGTTTAGCTGGAAACCGCTGATATTGTCAATTGTGATAATAAATGCTTAATCTAAATGATCATTTCATCTGACACTTTTTTTTAACTGTCCCAATAATGGCGCCACCTATTGAGAATTAGGGGAACTCTTACAAAGTTTGTCAATTTTTATACATTTGGTTCTGTATACTAGAGTAGACAAAAACAACTTGGAAGTGAAGCCGAGCTTGCGAATAGTCGCCATCACAATCCTACCACAACATTGGCTCCCGCTTAGCATATGGATACTTGATTGTGGTGTTACATCGTCGTTTTTATCCATGAATCAACTAATTTCAAGATGCCTACATGTGCTGCACAAACAGATTTAAAAAAAAACTCCAATAACTTTTCACAGATAAATATGCTTGTGTGGAATGTACTTATTTACAATAATTTAGCATAGATTAGATTCGTATTCTTCATGTATTAGCCTGATTAAGAGAAAGGTTTAGTGTATTGATATTATTGTAATCATTTTTTATAATTACCATACCACAAAATCGAACCTAAGCTTTATAGACTTAAGCATTTACGAGCTAAGCTAACCTAACTTAACCCAAGTTGGAAAGTAAGGAAGCATTGGGTGTACCGAGCTATTTCTTCAACCGAATTCAATAAAAATACAAAGAATAAAGGTGAAACTAAGGTATCCCCCCAAACTAAACAATTGCTCAGCCTCATATTACTTAAATAATCCCCTAAACTAACCCACTAACCTTGTCACATACTCGGCTTAACGTCATTTAGCTATCAACTTATTTAACCTATGTAAGACATGAATAAATTTAAACCAGACTTTAGCCCTTTATGTGGTGTGCCAGAATAAGTAATCATATTACAAAAACTCTAGATGATATTGTTTTAGAGAAATAAATCATTCAAAATCATTAGCATCACCCTTGTCATATTCACTTTGTAAGTATTACATTATATATACAGTACTGTGTGACTACTATTACACCGGAAACGATTACATTATTAAATAATAAATAACAGTAACAACGAAGTAACTGAAGATGACGACATACTGCCGTCAAAACTATCCTCCTACCGATACTTCTATATAATATATTTTATATTACATAGGTACTAATAGAAAGAATTGCAACCAGCAGTAGAAATTATTTTCAATGTTTGTGAAAGCTTTTATTTCATACGTTATTTTCACTCGCAAACATCATTAATAATGCAATAACTATGGTAACTTTTTGTATTTTGTACATAATAAGTTGACAATTAAAAAAATGTTATAGCAAAACGATTTTAACGAAGATCCTATCAATTTTTATATGGTTAAGGAGTTTCTATTTTCTCTATACAAAACTGGGACATACAGTATATATGAAATACTGCCAAATGGAAAAGAATCCTAATCTGGATTAAGGTACCAGTTGCATTATTAACTCAAAACAAATGGACCAACCTATGAAAGTAATTATTGAAGGTTAGCATTTTTATTGAACTAGTGCTAAAATAAGGTCAAAGTGTTTTTTAACCTTCCAAATTATTTAATACCATACTGCATGTTGAAAAGCTATCAATTTATAAGTTGTATGTATGGGATTTATCAATGACAGTTTCCAATTTTTGCTAAAAAAATACGTGCTTAGCGATTCTGTGTTACGAAACAAAAAAGAAACTGTGACTTGTCCAGGAAATTAGGGACGTATATGGTTCCTATTATCTTAAGATCTTCAGTAACGTAGTAGCTATTTTGCAATGTTTTGGTAGCAACAAGATGGTGTCAGGTTCATCAGAGCGGTTTCACTTCTTCTAATGGTATTTAGATGCTAGTCTCTGCAGCCATATCAGTCTTACTTATCATCGCTATCTGAAGCTGATAATACTCTTTGGTACGCTACAAAACGTATTCTACGCGAGCCAACAGACATCCCGACACTTCGGTTAGACTCTCAAATAGCCACAGACACAGAGTCGAAATGTAACTTGCTTGTATCTCATTATCAACATGTATTCACCCCAAACGAGAGTAAAAATGAACAGACTACCTCTGAATTAGAAAAAGAACTTATAGAAAATATTAATAAACCGACTGTGCCAGAGAAAATTTCCTATACTACTCCACAAGAATTGTCTCACTTCATTCAAAGGCTTCCAAATAAAAAATCTTAGGCCATGATCTTATACCCAACATTGTACTAAAGAAGCTCACCAAAAGCTCTTACCTACTTGACGATAATTTTCAATGCTGCCCTTTTAATTGGGTACTTTCCTCGAGAATGGAAGCTTGCTGAAATCATTGTTTTCATAAGCCTAACAAGCCTAAGCACTTGCCATCAAGTTATCGACCTATTAGCTTACTGCCCACGCTATCATCATCGCATTTGTAAATTTACGTTCCAAAACAAGATAATACCAGATTTTCAGTTTGGCTTTTGTCCAAAACCTTCTACAACACACCAACTGCAAAGAATCACTGGATCCATTATAAAGGCTTTGAAGAAAAACAGTATATTGCCACTGTGTTTCTAGATATTGCCCAAGCATTTTATAGTGTTTGGCATGATGGTTTAATGCTAAAATTATATAGAATTGCTTTTCCTGACTATCTCACACGCATCGTGAAAAATTTTTTTATCTGAACGTCAGTTCTCAGTACGTATAGATGGCATTAAATCAACGCTTCGTCCAGTTTTAGCCGGACTACCACAAGGATCTATAGTGTCACCACTTCTCTTCAATATCTTTACATATGACATTCCATGTTTACAACCGTCACACATAGCTATGTATGCTGATGATACAGTTCTCTTTTATTCTCATAGTAACCTAAATACTGCAATCAGCACTCTTCAGACATCCTTACAGGAGCTGTCTAAATGGTTCTCTGACTGGAGATTACTACTCAACATTACCAAGACAGAAGCTAAAATCTTCTCTTTAAGGCCTATTCATAATCCACCTCCTTTGGTTCTTCTAAATGAACAAGTTACATGGCTCTCTAGTCAAGAAGCTGTCAAATATTTGGGAATATTATTAGACACGAAACTTACATGGAATGCCCATATAACTCGCATTGTTACACTAACCTCTTCTAAAATTCGAAAATTATACCCTTTGGTTAATAGACGTTCACAAATTGGATTGGACTGTTCAATGCTACTCTACACCTCGCTTGTACGACCTCTTTTAACTTATGCAGCGCCAGTGTGGGGGACAGCAAATAAGACACACATGCATCGCCTACAAGTTCTCCAGAACAAGTTCCTGCGTACTGCAACAAATGCCCCCTGGTTTGTAAGAAATCAACAACTGCATCAAGAATTGGGAATTCTTCCACTAGAACAGTACATCCATTCAATGTCAAAATCTTTCTTCAACAAACTTCCTGGTGTTCCTGGAGCTGTGACATATAACATTGGAGCAAGATCTTGTCAGCCATCTCGACTTAAAAGGAAACTCCCTCAAGGCATCCTTCTTAGTGATACTGACGACTCTTCATAATTTAACACAGAAAATCATTATATTTTTATTCACATAATTCACAAAAATGTTTAATTAATTAATTAATTAATTTAAATTAATTAGAGGAGCCTTTAGAGCCAACCTCAGCATGATATTCTGCACGTGATATTCCATAATTTAACAATGGTCTGTATAGCAAGTTTGCTGGTCGACCAATATTAAACAAAAAAAGAGATGCTAGTGTCTACTCTATGTATTCTATGCTCGTTGTTCTGACCAACGAGTGAGAAAGAGATAATTGAGTGGCCGAGTGTTCTGTACAGCGTTCTTAGCGGTGTCGCTGCAAAACAAGGCAGATATGAAATAAGCGCCTACCGTTGTAAAAATTCGTTTGCTAACAACGTTCTTTGTACGGAGATAAGAACTACAAAAAAAACAAAAAAACAAAATATGCCTGTTATGTGTGCTACATATAACTGCAACATCAAAAGGAAAATGACAATTGATATACTACATTTCTGGTAAATTTTATTTAGATCAGGACATAATTTTGCTAATTAGCAGCATTTTTTTCATGCGTAAGTCTGTAACAAAGCCAGGCATACCATGCGGTGTGTACAATATTTTTTTTTCTTGCAGATTCCCTCTTATTTTTGTCATATTTTCTTCTCAATATGGAGAGTATAGGAAGCTGTGTTTCGTAGAATGCCACTTAACGCTTGTTGTGTTTTTACCCACTGAATTAACATTCTTTCTTCTCCAAAGGAAAAGTGTATGTTACTCTGGTATATATATCTAATGTATAAGTAATTGCAGTGTATTATTATTATTATTATTATTATTATTATTATTATTATATTTATAATTATTGAAAAGTGTTTTACCTTTCATTTTATACGTAATTTATATATTTTCTGAAGAAAAAGTCTTTTAAGTTTTGAGTGCTTTCTTAATGAACAAAATTGCGTAACAGCCTTTATATCTGCTCCTTGTGTCATTCCTGCTCATAGAAGAAGACGATGTGGTGTAGCTTATAAAAATAAGTAGTCCTATTTCGAAGACTAACGATAAATCAAATAAATGGTTTACTATAATAAACGGTCAGGGGCGATTTCGCAGGGCATGCTATGCTTGCTGCGCAAGCCCAATATTTTCGTAGAATGTGTATTTCTCAAAATGGGATTACGTACATTAAAATTTATTTTGATTTTGGAATGTTGTATAGGCGTAATATCATCTGCAGGTTGCACACCGCAAGTATCGCAACGCTTGCTCGTTTCTCGGAGCTACAGGAAAGACGTAGAAATAGCGAGAATATGATGCGCGCGCAAGTGCCTTTCTCCTTGGTCCGTCCTAGGCGCACATGCTTCTGTTATGTGTTGTTTGAAGCTCTGATCTGAGAGCTACATCAATGACTATTTAACGTTACATAGAGTAGTATTGACAGCGGGAATGTGCTGTGATTTGCGAGTGCAATGTAATTGTATGAGCGGAATGCACGTGTTAGCTGCTGCATGTATTATTAATTCTTAAACATTAATTTGAAGTACTGCAATGAGTTCGGAATTGTGTGTTATTGAAACCTTCTTATTAAATCCATTTTCCCGAAGGACTATTCAAGAGAAGACAGACATAGAGAATATGTGCGCTCGTTCAGTGCAGCTCAATACAACAATATGCATTGGTTGGCCGGGTCGAAAAAAACTAAATAAACTGTTTTGTTGGCCATGTTTGTTATATCGAACTTCTACATCTGATAAGAGAATATGAACCATGACTCATAATGATTTCATAATTATAAACTAAATTTATGTGGGTCATTATTTTTATTAATTATGAATTATTATATCCTCCCATCTTCCTCTATGAATAAAAGAGCCAGCCTAACTTTCGTGACTAGCATTCGCTTCTGATAAATACTGATAAAACCACTTCAATTCCGTTTCAAACCCAGTTAAAAACTAATAGCAATAAAATATTAAAATATTGTATTTCGACACTCGCATCCAAAATTCCGCAAAACTTTCGAGTAGGCCGTATTATTGTTAGTGTTTTGACTGGAAGGACATGAAATAACATAATTGAGCACCTACGTGCAATAATGGGGTAAGACAGTATGAATGTATTTCGTAACTACTTACCCATTATTGCACGTGAGTGTTCAATTATACAACAACAACAACAATAATAATAATAATAATAATAATAATAATAATAATAATAATAATAATAATAATAATAATAAAATAATCACCACGGCATGGCGCGTCTTCAGGTTGCGGATAGAGGAGACGGCCTCCAGATATGGAGGGTAGCTGTGAATATATTGAATAAGCAGTCGTGGACAGCTGATAAGGGGTGGTCCTCCAGCTTGGGGTTGGGCGAAGGGCTAACAACCCATCACCGTAAAAAACAGCTTGTTATGGATCCCTACAATAAGCCTCGGAATAGGACTGTTCCTCTGGCACGACCACAGCAAAGGAATAAGGCTTTGAGATTTGGCACTTGGAACGTAACTAGTCTTTATAGAACAGGAGGGGTAACATTAGTAGCAAAAGAACTAGCTAGATATAGAATAGACTTCGTGGGAGTGCAAGAGGTTAGGTTAGATGGGAATGGCATATCTCAAATAGGCGATTACTTACTGTATTATGGAGAAGGAAACGATAGTCGCCAATTAGGAACAGGATTCTTTGTACATAAAAGAATAAAATCAACAGTAAAAAAGGTCGAATTTATCAATGATAGGTTATCGTATTTAGTACTTAAGGGTAGATGGTGCGATATCGTAGTTATAAATGCTCACGCCCCTACAGAAGAGAAAGACGACCATATAAAGAATAGCTTCTATGAGAAATTGGAACATACTTTTGATCAGTTATCTAGATAACACATGAAAATTTTGTTGGGGGATTTCAACGCTAAAGTAGGACGGGAGGATATTTTTAGACTAACTATTGGAAAAGAGAGCCTACACGTAACTAGTAGTGACAATGGAATTAGTTTAGTCAACTTTGCCACATCCAAAAATTTAATTGTCAAAAGTACAACATTCCCCAATAAGGATATACATAAATATACTTGGATTTCTCCAGATGGATTTACACACAACCAAATAGATCACATCTTGATAGATAAACGAAGACACACTAGTATAGTAGACATTCGAAATTTCAGGGTGCAGACTGTAACTCTGACCATTATTTGGTAATTGGAGAATTAAGAGAAAGACTATCAGTAGCCAAGCGAGTAGAGCAACAAGTTAATATTACTAAATTCAATATTTTGAAATTAAAGGACGAGGAAACTAAGCAAAATTATCAGGTCGAAATTTCGAATAGGTTTGCCACTTTAGAAAGTTCCGACGAAGTTGAGAAAGAATTAGATGTTAAAAGCGTGTGGGAAAATATCATATATAGTATCAAAATTGCAGCTGAGCAGAGAATAGATTATTATGAAACTAAGAAAAAGTAACCGTGGTTTGATGAAGATTGTTGCATGGTAGTAGAAAGAAGGAAACAGGCAAAATAGAAATTCTTACAGGATCCAGTTGAGAAGAAGAGAAATAATTGAGGCATTGACATGGGAAAGGTCGTAACTGCCAAAAATTCGAATTTTTAGGTTTTTCATTGAGAAGGTAGTAAATGGCCATGCCAATGGCACAGAGAAGGTAGTATGTCCGTATGTAATGAAACGAAGTTGGAAACGTAGTCACTAGATGTTGTAAGTTGTATGTGCACAGCTGTTGGCGTGGAGAAGGTAGTAACCCCTTTTGCAACATCAGAGTGTGTCTAGACAAATATGGGCTGATAACAGTGCACGGCAGAATAAGAATCGGATTATTCTAATGGTCCTGATTTACATTGTTGCCAAGACACATTTTGATTCAGTGGACTTGAAATTCCTGGTTTCAGAACATTCCTACATGCCATGTGATAGGGAATTTGGCATCATAGAGAAAAGAAAAAAAAAAAAAGATGCAAGACCATGGTTCCAGAAGAGGTAAGGCCTAATAATGTAATAATGATGAAGGATGAGGATTTCTTCGACTTTTCTGCAGAATGTGACAAGTTTTGAATACAACTCCTATCAAAATCAGCACCCTCAACTGGATTAGACTCTCAAGAGCTGATTTTCCTCTAATAAAAACAAGACAGTCATTTAATGACCTTGAAATGTGGACGAGCACACGATTTTTAAGAAAGGACAGCCATTAACGTCAATCACTAACTTGCAGTGCTTGCAACGCCTTGAAAGAAGACCAGTCGTCCCTGATGCCAAAAAGAGAGGCTTGTTATCTTCCTCGATGAAAAGTATCATGCATTTTACCGAAAAATTTGCGCATAATGTTTAAATAACGTTAATTCTCAGTTTGGCTAAGGAGTGATTTCAATGTTGTATTTTCATAAAATAGGATTTCACAGATAAATCTCTGCCAGACTTTTCAAATTTCATATGTCAACACAAACATGAGTGTATGCCTTTCATTCATTTAAAGCAGTTTGTGTAATAATGTAAGTGACAAAGTGTTCATAAATTTGTCTTTTTTCCCCTGAAAAATTTTGTTTTTCGCAGTTACTACCTTTCCCATGTCAGCGCCTCAATTATTTCAATGAAAGACGGGAAGCAAGTCGTACACTTAGGAATAAAAAGAGAGGTTACTTGAAGGAAAATCTGAATGAGGTAGAAACAAATAGTAAGAATAAAAACATTAGAGATTTATATAGGGTATAAAGGAATTTAAGAACGGATATCGGGCAAGGGTAAACGTGATCAAGGATGAGAATAGTGACTTGCTTGCAGACTCTACATCAATCCTAAACAGACGGAAAAACTATTTTGTGCAACTACTAAATGTACATAGGCCAAATAGAAATGATCGGGACGAAATTGAAATACAAACTGCTGAGCTATTTATACCCGAACCCACGCTTTCAGAAGTCGAAATTGCGATAGAAAATCTGAAAAGGTACAAGTCTCCAGGTATCGGTCAAATTCCAGCAGAATTATTACAAGAGGGCGGAAGTGCATTATATAGCGAAATTTATAAACTTGTACTTGCTATTTGGGAAAGGGAAATTTTACCAGAACGATGGAAGGAGTCCATAATTGTACCTATTTTTAAGAAGGGGACAAAACCAACTGTGGTAACTTTCGAGGAATATCACTTTTGTTGACGTCGTACAAAATTTTGTCCAATATTGTTTTTGAGAAGATTAACTTCGTACGTAGATGACATTACTGGGGATAATCAGTGTGGTTTTAGGCGTAATAGATCGACTATTGATCAGATTTTTGTATTCGACAGATAATGGAGAAAAAACAGGAGTGTAAGGGTACAGTACATCAGTTATTCATAGATTTCAAAAAGGCATATGACTCGGTTAAGAGGGAAGTATTATATGATATTCTTATAGAATTTTGTATTCCCAAGAAACTAGTTCGATTAATTAAAATGTGTCTCAGTGAAACATACAGCAAATTCCATATAGGTTAGTTTCTATCTGATGCTTTTCCAATTCACTGCGGACTAAAGCAGGGAGATGCACTATCACCTTTACTTTTTAACTTCGCTTTAGAATATGCCATTAGGAAAGTTCAAGATAACAGGCAGGGTTTAGAATTGATCGGGCTACATCAGCATCTTGTCTATGCGAATGACGTGAATATGTTAGGAGAAAATCCACGAACGATTAGGGAAAACAGGGAAATTTTACTTGAAGCAAGTAAAGCGATCGGTTGGAAGTAAATCCCGAAGAGACAAAGTACATGATTATGTCTCGTGACCAGAATATTGTACGAAATGGAAATATAAAAATTGGAGATTTATCCTTCGAAGAGGTGGAAACATTCGAATATCTTGGAGAAACAGTAACAAATATAAATGACACTCGGGAGGAAATTAAACGCAGAATAAATATGGGAAATGCGTGTTATTATTCGGTTGAGAAGCTTTTATCACCTAGTCTGCTGTCAAAAAATCTGAAAGTTAGAATTTATGAAACAGTTATGTTACCGGTTGTTCTGTACGGTTGTGAAACTTGGACTCTCACTCTGAGAGAGGAACATAGGTTAAGGGTGTTTGAGAAGAAGGTGCTTAGGAAAATATTTGGGGCTAAGAGGGATGAAGTTACAGGAGAATGGAGAAAGTTACACAACGCAGAACTGCACGCATTGTATTCTTCACCTGACATAATTAGGAACATTAAATCCAGACGTTTGCGACGGGCAGGGGATATAGCACGTATGGGCGAATCCAGAAATGCATATAGAGTGTTAGTTGGGAGACCGGAGGGAAACAGACCTTTGGGGAGGCCGAGACGTAGATGAGAGGATAATATTAAAATCGATTTGAGTGAGGTTTGTTATGATGGTAGAGAATGGATTAATCTTGCACAGGATGGGACCGATTGCGGGCTTATGTTAGGGCGGCAATGAACCTTCGGATTCCTTAAAAGCCATTTGTAAGTAAGCAAGTAAGTAAATAATAATAATAATAATAATAATAATAATAATAATAATAATAATAATAATTATTATTATTATTATTATTATTATTATAATCTGTTGTGCCACAACCCTTGAAGGGCCCAGACAGATCAGTCGGCTGTTGGTCTCATGTTCACTGAAAGCGTGTTTGGTCAAGTTTTACTCAAATTACAAGCTTGGATTTAATGATTGTTTACTACAGTTAGGGCCTAATTTCATTCTATATCTTATGGTACCGGTATAATAAATAGTTTTACATGTAGAGACTGGAAAAAAAAACAATTTAACAAAATCATCCGAATCATACTAGTTCATTTTATAGGCAATCTTAGTTGTCGCATTTAAAAAACCTAGGAATATTAACATTTGTTTCAGTAGCCTATATTTGCTAGGACTTCTTGTCATACAGTATGTACATGACAATTTTGCTCAGGGTATTCTTTTAATCTTTCCTTCCAGAAATAGCTCAAGTGTTTTAAATTTAGCGTACGTAAGTTCTTTATTTTAGATTAAATTACTAGCACGTATTTCACGAAACACTAGGTTTCTTCACTTCAGTTTAACTATTTATGCAAACGAAGTTTTTACAGCTTCACAATTATTCCAACCTTAAACACTTATCGCCACGCCCACTTTGTTTTGGAAGCTTATGCTAATGGCGGACGGTCGTTCAATTTTCTTCAATCATGGCGGCGCAATGGCCACTCTATAATGACTTTCTAACTCGATAGTTATGACTTATCCCGTGATTAGAAAGTTCGCTTACACGATCATAAAATCGTAGGTCGGATACCTTTGAACGTCAGAGTACATGAATATACCTGCATAATGACATTCAAAATTTCATCCCAATCTAATGATTGTAAAAAATATTAGATTTATGGGGAAACCTCTGATACTATCTATTATGAGAATAATGCGACTTTTTGTTCTCACTTTTACCACCACACACTTTTATTCCTTAATAATTCACCCTACAATAATGGGTATTCCACCCAACACAGCAACAAAATAGTCGTTATTGCATTCCACACGACGGGAATGACAATACACGTTTATTATTGAGAAGAGCAACAATGTATTCCTATTTTCAATTAATGTTCACAACGCACTATGTGCAGAACAAAACAGTCAGTTCTCAGTTCACAGTTCTCTCGCCTTGGTTAGTTCTTCTAGTTAATTGTTCAAGTTCACTGCGCCATCGAGCTCAGGTCTTCCGGAAGCGTCACCTAGCCTGGACACTGCCACAGTTACGAATTCACTCAAGTTGACTGCACGTCGAACTCAGCTCGCTGCTGTCCAAGATTAGATTTGAAGGCTGACTGAAGACTGACTCAAGACTGCTTCCCGCTTTTATTTAATATACCGTAAAATCTGGAATCTTCCATTTGCGTGGCTTTCTGAACTTTGAGAGGAATACCCTTCTAGATGTTTCTCCTCCTCTCTCCGCTACGCGATGTCACCATAGTTCTTTCCCTCGCTCCTTACCGCGCTACAGCGCCTACCGAAGCTAGAGTTTCCGTTTCCCCGCGCTTTTCTTCTCGCTAAATGTGCGCGCAACCCCCTGACGAGACCATAACGTTCCAGTCGTATACCACAATAATTTATACTTCATCTACATAAATAATTTCCCAAACACAATTTTACCCGTCCCAATAATGTTACCTGTTGAGAACTAGTGGAAGTGCGTAGGTCAAAGTTTGTCAATTTGTTATATCTTTGGTTCCGAAATCCTCTGGTTATAAAGGTTCACTTACAGGATTCGCCAGTACACTGGCGTTCAAAGATGTCTTGCATAAGATTTTATGATCGTGTAAGCGAACTTTCCGACCATAGAATGAGTCAGAACAAAAGATATTACTAATTATTGACAAACTTTGAAAGAATTCCGCTAGTTCTCAATAGGTGGCACAATTATTGTGAGGGTTGAAATATGTTAGGGAAAATGATTATGTAGTTTAAGCATAAATTATTCTCATAATTGACAATATCAGTGGCTTCCAGCTAATTCAGTGTTGTTCTACAATCAGTAGAGTGGTATGAAAAGTTGAATTCTATAATGCGATTTATACAGAGTGCTTCGAAAATACTGGGCATAATTTCGGGTATGTTTTTCCCACATGTAGACAATCAAAATAGTTCATTACAACATGTGTCCGGAAATCCTTCATATCCGAGTTATGGCCTTCACAACATTGAAATTCACCGGAACGTTTTTCTTTCCGCAGATCGTTGTCATTACTGAAGATGTTCAAATTGTCCACCTCCTGCTTGAATACAGACCTCACAACGATGTCTCATTGACCTGCGAACACGAGCCCAAACTCCAGGAGTATTAGGTATGTCCTCAGAACATGCCACAATTCGATTCCGAAGGGATTCCAAATCAGGCACCGGAGACGAATAAACCAATGATTTTAAATGGCCCCACAAGTAGAAATCTAGAGGGTTCAGATCAGGTGAGCGTAGAGGCCAAGCAATTGGGCCACCTCTATCTATCCATCGATCAGGAAACCTTCGATCCAAGTACCGGCGAGCCGTACGACTGAAGTGTGCAGGAGCGCCATCATGCAAGAAGTGAATGTGTTGACGATCGATCAGTGGAGTGTCTTCTAAAACATGAGGTATGGTGTTTTCCAGGAAGTTTGTGTACGCCTGCCCCGTAAGTCTGTTTTCAAGTACATGGGGTCCAACTAATCGATCACCAATGATACCGTCCCCACATGTTGAGGGAGAACCGCACCTGGTGATGAGATGGAACAGTTGCACGTGGGTTTTCATACGCCCATACATGCTGATTGTGGAAATTTGTTATGCCATCTCGTGTGAACTGTGCTTCATCTGTAAATAATACTAAGTTCGGATTTACACCACACTGCTGCAAGAACCACTGACAGAACGTAACTCGTGCAGGGTAATCTGCTGGTGACAGGGCCTGTACACGTTGCAAATGATAAGGATACAATTGATACTCTTTCAACAGTCTCCAGACAGTCGTATGAGGAACACTGAATTGCAACGCTGCCCTTCGTGTGCTGATAGAAGGAGTCATGTTCACAGCCTCCAGAATCTCCTCGTGTACTTCTGGAGTTGTAGATCTTGGTCGTCCCCTTCCCAAACCAGGAGAGTTAAATTTTCCATACTCGCACAGACGGTAATGGAGACGTACAAATGTCTTCCGATCTGGATATTGTCGCTGTGGGTACCTCTCCTGGTACAAACGACGAGCCAGCGCAGCATTGCCGTCCGCCTTACCGTACATGAAGTGTAACTCTGCCAGCTCTTGATTTGAATACATGTCGCACAGTCTAACGCCTACACAACACTGAATGTAACCTTCGCCTCGGAATGAACTGTCAGAGTGCCCTCTTAGGCCGGGATTACGATTGACGTTCGTTTGCGTTACGTTACGATGCTTCATCTGTACGTTGAATTTCTACCGAACGTTCAGTGGCTGTGTATTATGATCGACGTTCGTGACAACTATCACGCTCTGCCGGCCATAATGAGTACTGAAATGCACACGTCAGTCAGTCAGCTGATTATGGCAAACATTGAATTTTATGCTAACTTTGAGAGAAATAAAATAGGCCTACCGGTATTACAAAATTATTTTACGACAGAATAATATAGAATGACGATAATAATAATAATATTAATAATAATAATAATAATAATAATAATAATAATAATAATAATAATAATAATAATAATAATAAAAAACCACATACTAGGGAAGACTGTTGTACCTTGAAACACTTTTCACCTTTTCTTTTTAATTTTGAGAAATGAAATATCTTAAATGAAAAATGGTTGAAATAATTATTGAAGTTTCCTTTACAACTTCCTGTATCTATTTTCCTGTTTTACAGATCTATTAAGGAGGAAAAAACAAAATGAAGGGATGTGTAATGTGTTCGAAGGTACAACAGGTTCATGTACCTCGGAATATACCCTTTTGTAAGTTGGAGCACATGGAATATAGGTGGGAATATAGCTGTAAAAGCTGACAATCATGTTCAAAGCTATACTATGCTGAAGGTACAACAGTCTTCCCTACTAAATAGCTGGACTAGTGCGAATTACGAATATATTATTTGTGAGGTAAAAGCCCTTTATTTCGGGTTAAAATAAAATAACGTATCTAAAATAATGTAAATAAATTATTAAGAGATAAAAAATAAATTTAACCAAGGCTCGAACCAGAGCCCATCTACACCACGACCAGTCTCTTGACCATTACGCTATGGAGAGATACCAAATGCAGTTGTTGAATTACGTGTTATGAATGATTTCATGTTTGCTGCCTATAATGTATAATTTTAAACAAAATGTGTTTCATGCCATATAGAGGAAATATATTCATGTGACGTGACATATTCAATCAAAGATCGTTTCTCGTATTATGTAATTTTTAATTAATATGATTTTATTTAATATTTCAGTAGCAATATGGCGCATCTACAAAGAAAGAAGATGTGAAAACATATGAAGGGCTTCTGATTCGTGATTGGTTGACGTTCAGATTACGTTTCTTTGCGTTTGTGAAAGCTTGACCTTGGCAATGTTGAATCAACGCCGTCATGCGTTCGTTCATTCTAACGCTGATCGCAATGAAATACACGGAGCTTGTATTTGTCGAACTTCTACGTACTTCACTGCAACGTGACGTAACGCAAACGAACGTCGATCGTAATCCCGGCCTTAATGTCTCCTTTGACGGCAACGACCTGCGGAAAGAAAAACGTTCCGGTGAATTTCAATGTTGTGAAGGCCATAACTCGGAAATAAAGCATTTCCGGACACATGTTGTAATGAGCTATTTTGATTGTCTACATGTGGGGAATACATACCTGAAATTATGCCCCGTATTTTTTAAACAACCTGTATATATGAGGAGCATTCAAAAAGAAACGAGCCGGAGGCCTAGGAACAGAAACCAGTACCTGTATGTCAAAAGTATTGGTCCTGGCTGTTGAGGCACTTTTCCCTCTCCAACACAAGGCGGTGAATGGCTATCTCGTAAAATTCCCAGGGCTGCGTTGTAAACCAGTTCCGCTGCTAGCTTGACGTCGTCGTCCGAGGTGAATCGTTTGCCCGTCAGAGCCTTTTTAGGGGACAAAAAATGGCGTAATAGCAGGGAGAGAGGTCTGGACTATATGGAGGGTGTCCCAGAACCTCCAACGTGAATTTCTGCAATAGTGCCTTGATTGTGTTGGCCGTATGAGGCCTTGCATTGTCTTTTGCCATTAGAGCCTTTTCAGGGGACCAGAAATGGCGTAATCGCAGGGAGAGAGGTCTGGACTGTATGGAGAGTGACCGAGAACTTCCCACTTGAATTTCTGCAATAGTGCCTTGATTGTGTTCGCCGTATGAGGCCTTGCATTGTCGTTTGCCGATCATAGCCTTTTTTGGGGACCAAAAATGGCCTAATCGGAGGAAAGTGGTCTGGACTGTATGGAGGATGACCGAGAGCCTCCCACTTGATTTTCTGCAATTGTGCCGTGATTGTGTTGGCCGTATGAGGCCTTGTATTGTCTTTTGCCATTAGATTTTTTAAGGGAACAAAAATGGCGTAATCGCAGGGAGAGAGGCCTGGACTGTATGGAGGGTGACCGAGAACCTCCCACTTGAATTTCTCCAATAGTGCCTTGATTTTCTTGGCCGTATGAGGCCTTGCATTGTCGTTTGCCGATCACAGCCTTTTTAGGGGACCAAAAATGGTAATCGCAGGAAAGAGGTCTGGACTGTATGGAGGATGACCGAGAACACCCCACTTGAATTTCTGCATGATTGCCGTGATTCTGTTGGCCGTATTAAGCCTTGCATTGTCGTGGAGCAGAATGACCCCTCGGGTGATCTTGTCTGATCTTTATGATTTCATCGCTTGGCGAAGAGTGGGCAAGCCTTGTGAGAAACGCTGGGCAATCACTGTTGTCACGTGCTGCAGGAATTCTTGTTGTCATCACTTCGAACCAGAATCGAAACGACAAAGTCTGCAATGGAAGCATCCAGGGTCACCAACACCAAAAAATCCGAGGCCATCCACACAAGTGCAGAAAAGGTTATGCTGATGTTCTTCTTTGACCAAGACGGCCCTCTTCTGATAGACGTCCTGCAGCACAAGACAACAGTGAATGCCCAGCGTTACTCGCAAACCTTGACCACACTTCGCCAAGCGATCAAATCGAAACGACCAGGCAAGCTCACCTGTGGGGTCATTCTGCTTCACGACAGTGCAAGGCCTCATACGGCCAACACAATCACGGCACTCTTGCAGAAATTCAAATGGGAGGTTCTCGGTCACCCTTCATACAGTCCAAACCTCTCTCTCTCTCTCTCTCGATTACGCCATTTTTGGTCCCCTAAAAAGCCTGTGATGGGCAAAAACGACAATGCAAGGCCTCATACGGCCAACAAAATCAAGGCACTATTGCAGAAATTCAAGTGGGAGGTTCTCGGTCACCCTTCTTACAGTCCAGACCTCTCTCCTGCGATTACGCCATTTCTGGTCCCCTAAAAAGGCTCTAATGGCAAAAGACAAGACAAGGCCTCATACGGCCAACACAATCACGGCACAATTGAAGAAATTCAACTGGGAGGTTCTCGGTCATCTTCCATACAGTCCAGACCTCTATCCCTGCGATTACGTCATTTTTGGTCCCCTAAAAAAACTGTGAGGGGCAAACGACAATGCAAGGCCTCTTACGGCCAACACAATCACGACACTATTGCAGAAATTCGAGTGGGAGGTTCTCGGTCAACCTCCATACAGTCCAGACCTCTCTCTCCTTGCGATTACGCCATTTTTCGTCCCCTAAAAAGGCTCTAATGTCAAAAGACAATGCAAGGCCTCATACGGCCAACACAATCAAGGCACTATTGCAGAAATTCCCGTGGGAGGTTCTCGGACACCCTCCATACAGTCCAGACATCTCTCCCTGCGATTACGCCATTTTTGGTCCCCAAAAAGGCTCTGACGGGCAAACGATTCACCTCGGACGACGACGTCAAGCAATACCAGCGGAACTGGTTTACAACGCAGCCCTGGGAATTTTACGAGACAGCCATTCACCGCCTTGTGTCGCAGAGGGACAAGTGCCTCAACAGCCAGGGCCAATACTTCTGACATACAGGTACTGGTTTCTGTTGCTAGGCCTCCGTCTCGCTTGTGTTTGAATGCTCCTTATATATATATATATATATATATATATATATATATATATATATATATGTACGATTGGCGTCGTCATCTATTCATATAAATTACAACTGAAGTAGTCACACTTACACCAACAAATTATCGATCACTATTCATTAATAGGGTCAGATATCTTTGAACGTCAGCACTGACGTTCAAAGATATCTGATCTACAATTTTCTGATCGTGTAAGCGAACTTTCGAGCCATGGGGTTAGTCAGAAACAAATATATAACACAGTGACAAACTTTGAAATAATTTCGCTAGTTCTCAATAGATGACACAATTATTAGAACGACTAAAATGTGTTGGAGAAAATGTTGATGTAGATTAAGTATAAATTATCCTCGAAATTAACAGTACCGGTATTAGTGGTTTTCTGCTGCACCTAGTACATTTTATTATCATTTGAAGAGGGTAAATTTTCAATTTATATAATGCGGATATATTGATGTACTATTGGCGACAATAACTTTTATCTTCGTCACTTATTAATACACGTAAAAACTAAAGATGCAGCACTTACATGAACTAATTATCGATTAGGTGGATTACGTAGCAATAGACGCCAGTGTACAGTACCAATTTTATTTGACCCCGTAACGTGTGCTATTATTTAAAATTGCTATTAATTCATAGTTTACCCTCCAGTACTCGCGCGGCATACATTTTTAATCCACTGCTGCTTATTACGTCATCACATCTCTGCTTTGAATACTGATAATATGAAATTTTCAGTACCTTCCTGTTACAGTTAGCTCTGGTAATAGGCATAATAATAATAATAATAATAATAATAATAATAATAATAATAATAATAATAATAATAATAATAATAATAATAATAATAATAATTTATTGCTAGAACAAAGATATATTTATTATTTTTTATATAATAATCACTCTAGAACCTCCAGAAAGAGATGTCTGGAGTGTATGGATATACTGTAATTATGGCAAAAGAAAAACCAACCGTGGAAGTTGATCTGGACATGATATGGTGTTAGCTCTACAAGCAGCCAGAATTAAAACTCTGACACAGGCCTACAGAAGATATGGAATTCCAATGGGAACATTACAAGGCACTTGAAGACCGGATCATTAAAGAAAGTTCTTGGACGATTCATTCCAGGGTTTTCTTGTGATATGGAATTGAAATTGTAAAACATGCCCAAGAATTAGACAGTAAAATTTATGGACTGACGAAAGGATTATTCCAAGTATTAGCTTTTTGTTGGCTGCTAGGAACAACATTCCCAATCCATTTCAACATGTGAAACCTGCAGAGCTTGGATTCAAGGATTCAAGGATGATTTTTTTTTGACAATTTAGAGGGAGTTTATAAGAGACATGCATTTTCTAAACTCCCCACTTATGTGTACAATATGGATGAAACCGGTGTGAAGACATCTTCAAGCAGACCACCAAAAGTATTTTCTACAAAGGGGGAACGTCAAGTTGGTGTAGTTAGCACTTCTGAAAAGGAAGAACTAACAGCGAACATAATGTTGTAATGCAGCGGGAAATTTTCTATCCCCATGTTTTTTATTTGGTAAGAGGAAGAAAGTAGCTCCAAGAATGCTCGATAATGGTCCTGCAGGGAGTACTGTCTCGTGTAGAGATTCAGGGTGGATCAACACTGACATTTTCCATGAATGGTTTAAAATACGTTTCTTAGAGTGTGTTCGACTTCCCGAATGCCCTTGTCTTTTGATTCTTGAGAATCATGCTGCTCATATAAATTTGCAATCCATCGATCTGGCACGAGAGAAAGATGTGATTACGGTGTAATTACCTTCCCACACAACCCATAAGCTACAACATTTGGACGTAACAGTTTTCAAGCCTTTTAAGGATCCATTTGAGACAGACGTGGATACTTTCCAAAAAAACAATCCAGGCCGTAGAATTAACCAGTATGACGTTCCTGGACTTGATAAAACAGCTTCTGGAAAGAGTGCCACTGTCAGCTCTGTTACATCAGGAGTTAAAAAGTCTGGTATATGGCCCTTCAACTAACATATATTTTCTGATGACGATTTCGCTCCATCCCTTGCACACTTCGTACCTGTTTTGCTCCTCCATTTCCGTTGCTGCTTCTATGACATATGTTAATCTTAACATTGATGAATCTGCTGTATCCATTGACACTTCTGAATCTAGGCCTATTAGAAATTGGAGTTTTCAGTGCTGTTAACGAAATCAATATTGCTACAACTTGCGACTGATAATCATGCAAACATTTCTCCTAACAGAACAATGATAAATGAAACCAGTAGGTCTATAAATGCGTCAGGATTTGCAGTGTCACCAAGAGACATTGTACCCATTCCATGGGTTAAAAAAGAAACTGGGGTCATAAGACGCAGAGGCAACCAGAAATCAGAAATATTGACAAGGTCACTATTTAAGAAGACTTTACATAAAAAACGGAAGAAAAATGCAAAAAGAAGCTTATCTTCTTAATTTAAATTGACAGATCCGGCTCTAAGGGCCAAAATTAAGCAGTAGGTACTATAAATATAATTAAATTACCACAACCTCCTGTGGATAATCCTACACCTGATGAGGCAGTTACTTGTTTTATTTGTGACGAACTCTTTTCTCGTAGTAAAAGTAGAGAAATGTGGATACAATGCAATTTCTGTCAAGAATGGGCTCATGAGCAATGCACGGACTACACATCCAGTCAGTCTGTATAATATATTTGTGAGTTTTTGTAGATCAAGTATTTAATATTTAAATAATATTTCCCAGTGTGTTTAACTTCCCTGAAACCATTACTAATGGTAATGAATGTGGAGTGTAAGTAGGTTTGTTATTTTTTTTCTGTCTTATCTTGATTGACTTTACCAACATTCATCCATATTGTGGCATCACTAGAACAATTATTTGGTTGAACATTGAATTTCTATTAAGTTAAGTTCATTTTCCAACTATATTGTGGCAAAATACGATGTGCAATTGGATGAGCAAGGGATTTCAGGAAATTATAAAGTCACTTTGTAGCACTTTTCCATAATACCCTCATGATTGTTCCATATTACCCAATGAGGAAAAAAGGAAATAATACACTTTCAGCAATTTAAGCTGTTTGGGGAATAATTATTTAGTCAATTTCTATAAAATTTCACACAATTTAATTAATCTCATTAAAAAATATTTTAAAGTTGATCTGGTGTTTCTACTGTTGAACTGCGCTTAACCTTTCCATCTTACACCCCACTCCCCTAAATTAATTGCCTTTGAAAATGCATGTAGTGAATATCGGGTTCTGGAAACTCACCTTGTACTATTAGCTTCTTCACCAACGACGACAAACGTTGTACTTTCGCACATGGACATGCACTCACAAATGAAGGATTCGCCTTCCTTATACTTCATTTCCAGCACATTCTCAATGTGTCTGTGCAGGCAGACGAGACCCTTAATATCACATATTTTCTCTTTTCCTAGAAAAATAATATATATATATATATATATATAAATTAAATACATTATGTATGTGTGTGCGTGCGTGCGCGCGCGCGTATGCGTGTGTATACAGTGCGCCAAAAAAGTCACAAAATTTAAATGGCTATGTTCCAGTTGCTAATGATTTCACTTTAAAGTTTATTACACTGGCAAATTTCACAGTCCTTTGTAGACCGGGAAAGCACTGTAATATTTAATTTTGTACTATTTATTAAACATGATTTTTTATTTTTGCAAGGCAGTGCAAAATCAATCGTTTTTGCCGAACTAAGCACTATGGTCTTACGAGTTCAGCAGGCCAAGCCGTTTGTTGTGCTATCATCATTTGTTTTGTTCTGTTTTGCGTTCTAATTTTGTGAATAAAAGATTGCTTAACAAACGAAGACAAGATTTTCATTAAACATTTGTACCAATGTGATAATTATATACCCGTCAAATTGTAAGGAACTATGCTCAGCAATAATGGTCTGTTTCTAGTGTACAAGATTGATTAGGGAGATACGGACATGATATCCCTCCTGAGAGATTATTGCGTGAAAGATCGCATTTTCTCAGATTCTCTGATGGCTTCCACTGGAGTTTCAAACGAGATCTTAATCCTATGGACTATTTTGTATGGAGTCAACTAGAAAAAAACAGTTTACTACACAACAAGATTTTGTAATATTGAACATTTAAGACAACGCCTTCTTGAATGTTGGGACCGGTTTGATCAATGACAGATATCCAGTGCTATTGGACAATGGAGAAGACGCCTGCGAATAGTTGTGCGGGCAAATGGCGGTCACATAGAGCATAATTTTTAGTTTTGATTATTTGAAAGATCATTAATTATTATTATTTTTTACCAACATTTAGTTTTTGCAGTAGAACCATAGTCTAGTATATACAGTACAGTCACGAAGCTCAATACGCAAGGAATATTCATCCTACATAGTTGCTAACCACTAGGATCGCTACTATCGCATCAGCACAGACAATGCGAAATAGTACCGGCACAGTCTATTGTTCCTAGTACTCTCAACAACTCAAGCTTCGTGACTGTATATACTAGACTATGGTAATTCACTGTCTTCAAAAACAGCATTTTTCGCATAATTGTGTATGACCTCCATAAGATTTCAATTGAGCTTCAAAAAACATAATAATAAGTCCTGCTCATCTTTAAAGTCTACTCTTTCCAACAGTGTATTCATTATAAATTAATGTTACGTATTTCCGGAAATAGAGTATTTCTAATTTTGTGACTTTCTTGGTCCACTGTGTGTGTGTGTGCGTGCTTGTGTGTGTGTAACAGAGAGATATATAAATATGACACATACTTTTCACATTTTTCCAATAACAAATTACAAGTTATGTAATTACCATTAACAACACAATATTGTAACAATAATAATTCACAGAGCGGTTTTAATTTAATTTTATGTTGAAAATTAAATTAAACAATTGAGTAAGGGACAAACTAGAAACTAGTAACAAAAGTAAGGGATGCGAAAAACTGTCTGCAGCTCTACACGAAATAAAATATTTCTTCCAATGATTTAGATTCTCGAAAAGTCCTCATAACACTTACAGCGTTCCCTTGTTAAATTGCAATACTAATTCTATGGCGAAGGAAAGCCGTAGAATAAGAGTCACTGTTGAGTGCTGATAAATACTTGCCAATATCAGAAGGTAACAATTTCGCCTCGGAACACGATGGGCCCATACATTCTACGGCGAAAACGACAAAATTATATCGATCCAGAAGATCGAGATATTTATTGCGTTTAATTGTCACACCAGTTGCAGCGGCTGATCCAGCAATGTTGGAAGTTTTCGGCAAATGAGAAGAAGCGAAGGTATTATAGCAAGTGGCATCCCATAAAAGTGATTTGCCTTTGGACTATAGTTTAAAGGTAAGCCACCTAGACATTTGCCATCGGAACGATTTATGTTACTGGGTTCTAGAATGGTAGGAAAACCAGTGGAAATTAGGGTCCTTTTAATGATGTCATTAATCATGACGTGTCTGGAAAATCGTCAATAATTTTTTAGGCAACTTAATCCATAAGGCCAAAAGAATTGACATCTGCACCACAAATACATTTGTGTGGAAAATACGTTTTAACGTCAAGCCTTAAGGCAATAGTAATCTTAAAGAACGTATTATCCATTAAGTTGCCTACACTGCAACAAGGTAAGGCTTGAAACCAGCATCCTGATTCTTTTTCTCGTACAGCAAAAAAAAACGAGCTTTGTTAAAATCTGAGGAGGAAGAAGCAAAAAGGCTGTCAAAAGTTTTGGAAGCAAGAACAAAATCCCAGCATTTTTTAAACTCTGGGCTGTTTGAAAGATCCGCAATATGAGTAACGGAGGAGTATTGTTCAAAAGCCTCAGACATAGGAAGGATTCTGATTTTATCACTGTGACTAGAGAGAGTAGATTTGGCGAAATTCAAAGTTCCATGAGCCGAAGCTAAAAACGCCGGCACACAAATATCGGTAGCATTGCGAATGCCAAGACCGTCAAATGAAATAGACAAATTAGTGAAGAACCAAGAATAATTATTAAGTTGGATATTAAGAATAGATCTTTCAGAACGGCCCGAGGTTCACTCTGCCTCCTATAAAATTGAGTACCGGATCTTTCCCGGGGGTAAAAGGCGGTCAGAGCGTGGTGCCGACCACACCACCTCATTCTAGTGCCGAGGTCATGGAAAGCATGGGGCTCTACCTACATGCCCCCCAAGTGCCTTCATGGCATGTTACGGGGATACCTTTACCTTTACCTTTTACCATTAAGAATATATTCCATACAATCCCGTAAAATACAAGCAGCCTCTAGATGAAGAGAGGGAAATAACCAGAGAGGGGTAGTGCGAAGGAAGTATGTTAGGAGAGGGATGTGAAAGCAATTATTTAAAAGGAAATATACTGTATGAGTGCAAAGAGCTTGTAAACCAATAAGTGAATGTTTCATAATATTTAATTTATCAAGCATAACAACTTCCATCGCGATGTTTAATGGGAATAGGTTGAAGTTTACGACTGTGGGCTTCTTATTGGCTACTGAAGGAATTGTCCCAATTTTAAACAAAGCCACAGTGAAGTAGTCTACATCTTGATTCTAAAGCGCACAATTAAGTGCTATTTTCGCTCTGATCTGTCCGTTTTTGAATCTAAACAGTTCCAGACTCGCATTCAGCATACAAAATTCTATGAGAAATGGTCAGTATTTCGAAATCGCAAAAAGTGGAGTTGTCTAAATTTGATATTATGCACCTCAAATTATGTCTTAAATAATAAGGTAATTCATGTGTAATAAAATATTCCCTTTCTGTTCTTTTACTCGAACGAAAGGGGAGATAAACATTTACGTATGACGTATGACGTATTATCCTTTGTTCACAGCGTAATTATTCTGCCGTTTGGGTGGATTTCGAATTGTTGAATTTTAATATTAGAACGATACACAATGGCAGTAGCTCATTGATTTTCTCTAGGGTTGCATATCGCATGACACCGTGGACCCAAAAAATGCATATTATCTATATTTATTTCTTGTACCAAAAACATCGATATCATTGACATTAAGAAATCTTGTTAATTGTTGTTGTTTAAATCCACTACGAAGAAAATTAACATTGACTGTTGCCACTATGTTTATAAGAAGTGACATCAAATATAAAATGCACACTAGAAATGTATTTTATACTAAGATAACAAATTGTCATATTATTACCCTTCGGCTTTGGAAGTTCCGGTTTCCTTCTTTTTTGTAAGACGAGAATCTTTTGAATTTACCTCCTCTTTAAATAAGGTCGAATTATTAAATTAGTAATTTCCCTATCCATTAGTGTGTCCGGAAACATTACATTATAAAAATCATCTGTTCCTTGTTCTTGATTCACCGTTGAAATATTAAGGTCAGTCACATGGTCGACAGGCATACTTTCTTTCGGGTCTTGTTGTGAGACAGTTTGTGTACTGACTTTGACAATTACATAGTGCGCAGAAGGATTATTATGCGTTGAAGCGGTGTTCAGGTGTGAGTGAGTGCCATCCTCGAGTACCGTGTCTGACGTTGTCTTTGTTGTTATGATTGAAATTTTAACAGATATATTAATAACTTCTGGTGGCGTCGAAGCAATGACTTTTGTATTCGTCGTATTGCTGGATATGTTAATGTTGCTAACACCCACTTCCAATTGTTGAGAAATATTCTGATTTCTTTCTTCAAGATCGTGATTATTTTCATTCATATGTAGCACAGATCGCCTTGCTGGCAGCGTCCCTGCTACAAACATAGACCAAGCAGGTTGTTCACCTTTACTACGAGAAATTATATTCGGAAGATCTTCTTATTAGGACAGTTGTGTCCACACCTGTAGAGTAAAGGCTAGCTAGATCAGGTGGCCCGGGTTCGAATCGCGGTCGGGACAAGTTATTTGGTTGAGGCTTTTTCGGGGTTTTACCTCAATCTAATCTGAGTAAATGCTGGGTACTATCGGTGCTGGATCTCGAACTCATTTAAACAGCATTATCACCTTCAATTTATTCAGACGCTAAATAATCCGAGGTGCTAATATAACGTCGTAAAATGATCCACTAACGAAGGACAATTGTTTCCTAAGTGGACATTTTGATGAGACATTATGAACAAGTAGTATGTTGATTTTCTTACTAAGGCTTTAAATCTACAACATCAATTTATGATGGCATATGCATTTTCAGACCCATTTTAACTATACGCATTCCATTCTTAATCTTATATCTAAAAGCCTGTCCCCATGAATCACCAGTAACTGAATAAACAGAGTCGTATATTTCTAGAACAGTCGTTATAACAATATTTGAAATTTCGGTAGGAAGTTATAAATTTTGACAGATTTAATGCGAGGTTCTGCTTTCTCTATTATAACTTTGGTTCTTTGCCCATTAGAAAACGTGAAAGACAACTCACTTTTGGTTCTTTCTAATATTTCTTCAACAATGTCAGTTGGTACATTTAATGAAGACTTGCCGTGTCATTCTATTCAGTTTAATCATTTCTAGTTGTACTTCTTTTAGTCGAAGCTCTTCATAAATTCATTCTTAGAGTAAATATAGTTCTGGTCGAGAAATATCTTGCTCGGTGAAAATATCACAAGTGTTTGTTTCCTTTCCATCTTCATAATTCTTATCAAATAAATAACAGGAGATTTCATCAAAAAGATACATACGCAAACATGTGCAGGAACATTTAACAAAAATAACCACAGTTTATAAACCTAACAAAGGTCCCTGTAATATATCTCACTAATGTAACTCAAACACTTACTACTCAGATAGTACAATCGCGTGCGTACCCTAACAAGGGTTGCTCGCAACTGGACTTAAATAGCAACTAGAAAAAGAAAGAATATTCAAAGTAATACATGAAACTTAATTTTTCATAGTAAGTCTAGCTAGTTCTTTCGTTACTAATCTTATCCATCCTCTTCAATGAAGACTAGTTTATGATCCAAGTGCCAAATCTCATATTCTTAACCTTATTTCTTTGCTGTTGTCGTGCCAGAGAATCAGTCCCAGTTTGAGGCTTATTGTGTGATTCTGTAAAAAGTTGTTTTTTACGGTAATGGGTTGTTAGCCCTTCGCCCTACCCCCAAGCTGAAGGATCATCCCTTATCGTCTGTCCACGACTGCTTATTCAATATATTCGCAGCTACCCTCCATATCTGGAGGCCGTCTCCTCTATCCGCACACTGGGGTCGCGCCATGCCATGGTGATAGGGACCCACGATATATGGAGGACTTACTATCAGGTCGAAATTCCAAATAGGTTTGCCACTTTAGGAAGCTCCTACAAGTTGAGAAACAGTTAGATCTTAATAGCGTGTGGTAGAATATCTGAGATAGTGTCAAAATTGCAGCTGAGCATAGCATAGGTTATTATGAAACTAAGAAAAAGAAACAGTGGTGTCCACACCTGTGGATTAACGGTCAGCGCGTCTGGCCGCGAAACCAGGTGGCCCGGGTTCGAATCCTGGTCGGGGCAAGTTACATGGTTGAGGTTTCTTCCGGGGTTTTCTCTCTCAACCCAATACGAGCAAATGCTGGGTAACATTCGGTGCTGGACCCCGGACTCTTTTCACCGGCATTATCACCTTCATTTCATTCATACACTAAATAACTTAGATGTTGATATAGCATCGTAAAATAACATAATAAAATAAAAAAAATAAAAAAGAAACACTGGTTTGATGAAGATTGTTCCATGGTAGTAGAAAAAAAGGAAACAGACAAAATTGAAATTCTTGCAGGATTCAGTTGAGATGAATAGAGATATTATTTCAATGAAAGACGAGAAGCAAGTCGTACACATAAGAACAAAAAGAGAGATTATTTGAAGGAAAAACTGAATGAGGTAGAAACAAATAGTGAGAATAAAAACATTCGAGATTTATATAAGGGTATAAAGGAATTTAAAAATGGATATCAGGCAAGGGTAAACGTGATCAACGATGAGAATGATGACTTGCTTGCAGAATGTCATTCAATCCTGACAGATGGAAAAACTACTTTGGGAAATTATTAAAATATACAGAGGCCAAATAGAAATAACCGGGAAGAAATTCAAATACAAACTGCTGAGCCATTTATACCCGAACACACACTTTCTGAAGTCGATATTGCGATAGAAAATCTGAAAAAGTACAAGTCACCAGGTATCGATTATATTCCAGCATAATTAATACAACACGGCGGAAGCGCATTATCTAGCGGAATTTATAAGCTTGTGCTTGCTATTTTGGACAAATAAATTCTACCAGAACAATGGAAGGAGTCCATATTTGTACATGTTTCTAAGAATGGTGACAAGACTGACTGTAGTAAGTTTCGTTGAGTCGTACAAAATTTTGTCCAATATTATTTTGAGAAGTTTAACTCCATATGCAGATGAAATTATTGGGGATCATCAGTGTGGTTTTAGGCGTAATAGATCGACTATTGATCAGATTTTTTTATTCGATAGATATTGGAGAAATGGAAGTATAATGGTACAGTACATCAGTTATTCATAGACTAAAAATTGCATATGTCTTGCTTAAGGGAGAAATTTTATATGATATTCTTATTGCATTTCGTATTCCCAAGAAACTAGTTCGATTAATTAAAATGTGTCTCCGTGAAACTTACAGCAGAGTCCATATAGGTCAGCTTCTTTCTTATGCTTTTCCAATTCACTGCGGGCTAAAGCAAGGAGATGCACTATCACCTTTACTTTTTAACTTCGCTCTAGAATATCCCATAGGAAAGATCAAGATAACAGAGAGGGTTTGGAATTGAACGGGTTACATCAACTTCTTGTCTATGAGAATGACGTAAATTTGTTAGGAGAAAATCCACAAACGATTAGGAAAAAAACAGAAATTTTACTTGAAGGAAGTACAGGGATAGGTTTGGAAATAAATTCCGGAAACAGAAAGTATATGGTTATGTCTTGTGAGCAGAGCATTGTACGAAATGGAAATATAAAAATTAGAGATTTATTCTTTGAAGAGGTGGAAAAATTCAAATATTTTGGAGCAACAGTAACAAATATACATGACACTCGAGAGAAAATTAGACGCAAAAAAAAAAAGGGAAATGCATTTTATTATTCAATTGAGAACCTTTTGTCATCTAGTCTGCTGTCAAAATATTTGAGAGTTAGAATTTATAGAACAGTTATATTTCCGGTTGTTCTGTATGGTTGTGAAACTTGGATTCTCACTTTGAGAGAGGAACAGAGGTTGAGGGTATTTGAGAATAGGTTTCTTAGGAAAATATTTGGGACTAAGAGGGATGAAGTTACAGGAGAATGGAGAAAGTTACACAACGTAGAACAGCACGCTTTGCATTCTTCACCGGACATAATTAGGAACATTAAATCCATACGTTTAAGATGGGCAGGGCATTTAGCAGCTTTGGGCGAATCCAGAAGTGTATATAGAGTGTTAGGTGGGAGGCCGGAGGGAAGGAGACGTTTAGAGAGGCCGAGACGTAGATGGGAGGATAATATTAAAATGTATTAGAGAGAGGTGGAATATGATATTTGGGACTGGATGAATCTTGCGCAGGATAGGGACCGATGGCTGGGTTATGCGAGAGCAGTAATGAACCTGCGGGCTACTTAAAGGCTATTTGTAAGCAAGTCTTTCTTCTTTTGGTATGAACTGCACCGCTAAATTTTGGAAGCGATTTTCACAGTGAAAATCGAATATCTGTGATATCTATCGACATCTTAAGATATTTTTGGACTATAAAACGGTATATTAAAATGTTACTTACCTAAGAAATTCATGTGCCCATAGAACAGGGGGACGCAGCCACAGAAGTGTAAAGCCAGTTTCCTTCGACAATTCATTTTGCATATGTTGTAGGAATAAAACTGCAGTCCGGGTTCATTTGGCTCATCCCAGAAGCGACAACGGCGTCGCTTGATTGGCAGGTCTCTGACTCCAGGAGAAGAGACGATTTGCATATTCTTCAAATAAGCCTTGTAGAGAAAGCCGAGGCCCTTTCCGTAATATCTGGTTGTCACGTCAGGGATCTCATAAGCAGAATGGATGGTCATCTTGAATAGAGCATAAATAAAGCTATCATGTTTGCAGTTAGAGCGAACAGGTTTATTCATTAAGACGGAGTTATTATTTTCACCTTAGTCCACAGGAGGAGATAGAACTATTTGCTTGGAAGGCGCCGCAATAGGATAAGTTAATTCACAAATTGGCCTATTTATTCTTATCGTGAGCAAACTAATACGCTCACACGCATAGAAAGGACAAAAATACTGTACACACATACACATACCAATTAAAAAAGAATCATTTTTCCCTGTGAAATCTATGCTTAGCTAAGTACAGTAAAACATAATTTGTATCAAATTAATAAATATTGTTGATTTTTGTCAATACAATTTTAGAATCCATATGCGAAAGAAATCTTCGAGACAGATTTATACCGTATTTCATAATTAGTGCCTGAAAAGAAACAAGATTTGGAATGTGAAGTGATATTTTTTTATAAATATCAGTCTATGTCTCTTGGTAATATTTTCAATATATTATATGTATGCAAAGTTCTTAAAACAGTTCATATTAACACAGGCATATGAAGACAAAATCAATGGTTACTGAGAAATGTGGTTCAGAACAAACAATATTATTATTACAAGAAACTCATTATTCAGACAGTATCGTACTAGCGACTGATATATAACAAAGTACTCTCACGTGAACCTATTTTGTGAGGAGTACTTTTTCAATTAATTTTATTAAATTTATTCTTGTAGCGTTTTATTTTCAATAATGGACTAATATTTTATTTCATTTTATTGTGATCCTTTAATCTGCTCAAAGACAGGATGGATAAGCGCGATTGAAAATACTTATATCTACAAAAATGTCATTTTTTTAATCAATGCTGAGTGTACATACTTTTTCCTGATGATTTTGGAAACCGTATTGTGTGAATTAGAGAGCTGTGCCACCACTGATTCTGTAGTATGCTTCATGTTTGTCCACTTTGCCATTTGTTATCACTTGTTTGGTCACTAGTTGTAAGTTGAATGCCATCATCCGCAATATTACCAGATGTACCAATACACTTATACTATTATCCGTAGTACTAACCGGTTTTGAATTAGGCCTATTACTAATGAATAAATTACTTACACTTTGCTGTATAGGCCTAATTTTAATAAATGAACGGATATCTCGCGTATTCATTGTCACATGAAGTGAAGTAGATTTCTAGAAAACGTTGGAGGCTTGTCCCAATTCTTTCTTACCAGTACTCATACCATAAAAAGACAAATCGTGTAACGAAAGCCTACATTTAGAGACCTAGAAACATAATTTTGACGTAAAGATTGATTTGTATATTAATTTGCAAATAAACCTCTTATAATTCCTCATAATTTTGCATTATTCATGCCTAATGCCACAGAGAGACAGTAGTCTATGCCACTTTGACTTGGGGGCATTGCCTCTCTAGGCCCCACAACCTTATAGCCACTGATATAAAATGTATTAAATAAGTGACATTCTCTGTAAATGGATGTTGACAATGTATACTCACTTTTTATTTACAAAACGACTAAATTAAAAGCGATGGCTTACTTCTTTCACCTAAGACACTCTTACAACGAAGTAATATGTGATCCTAAGTTTGTTTACAGTGACTATTACGCTTTTACTACGTCATACTACTTTTGACCAATAAAACGGTACCATACGGAAAGACGTGTTTCAAAAAATCATGGCTGTTTATCACTGCAAGTTAATCACATCCCTAGCATTTGTTTCTTTTTGTCACTTTCCTAGCATTTTTTTCTTTGTTTGCCAGCATTTCAAACTGCGAATTCTTTACGGTGTTACAAAACTTGCTTTGCGATCGTTATTTGTTTACCTTACAGATGGTCAACTAAAAATGACGGCTCCGTTCAAACGTTTTAGTGAAGCAAACATTATTAAAATAGAATTTTGAAAGTCAATTAATATTTTATTATATTAGAGTACTTTATTTCTCCTAATATTTATATATTTTCTTCAATTAAATCCCACACGTGTTTTGATTTTCTCTAGATAAATTCTAGTGAGTTTACTGTTGATAAATATGTTTAAAGTGCGATTAAATTTATTATAGAAAGATGAAATACCGTATAATTAACAGAACTCACAACAGCGACAAATCATTAAGATCGACGAACTGATAGTTGGTGAACAAATCGATATAGGCAAAAACTTAAGAGAACTGTCAGTTAAGTTTTTATTCTATTACCGAAAACACGTTGCGAATTTATTTATAGCAAATGATATTTTATATTGCGAATTCCTAACAAATGTTCCGTGTTCACTCGATATGACAATGTTATATTTGCTACACGTCCACACTTAGTTTCACTCCTTGAAATCACTGCACTGGATACTACATATTATCATTGTCAATTAACTTTATTGTCATAGTTGAGTAGCGCGAGATTCGAAGTTTGTTCAGGGTCTTAAAGGGGTGACATAAATCGGGTCCCCAGATAAAATAAGGCGTAAGTTGCACCGTCTTTACCTAATTTATGTCCTGTATGTTTACGAAAGATGGATAACCCGCCACTAATCGTTATATTTCACGAGGCATTGGTATCCATCCGCACCACCATGTTTACAGGGCCATAATATCTGTGATATGAAATCGATTGTAATAAAGAAGGGGTTCAGAAGTAAAACATGGTGACTTTTAATGTTCTGAAGTTATTAGGTAGTAAACATTTATACATGCAACAGTTTGTATAGTTACCATGAAAGTAAAATCTATATACATCTGCCATCTATTTAAATTTTGTAAAACTGACTATTGAATTAGACGCAGAATGTGAAATACCAAATTATAATATGCATATTTAATTGTTTTTATCAAAATTTCAGTTGCCATGTTTTACGCCAGTGTCCCATTTATTTGAAAGAGATAAGCAACTGTTGACCATTGATGACTACTTCAAAGAAAATAAGCAATAACATAAAGCGGTAGACCTACATTAATAATAATAATATTGTTGTAGAACGTTTATGCATTTCGAACACTGCATGAAAAGTGACGAAACGGAATTTGAATAGAGAGAAGGTTGGTATAGAGTGAAACGAAAAGCAGTGGAAAAGCAGTGGAAAATATATGCACAACATCTACGAAACTAATGCATCAAGAACTTAGTATAGGTGAGGTCTAAATGTTGACAACTAATGACGTTAGCTTGATATAAAAAATCATTAAAAATGCTGAAGTATCTGTCCCACCTAGGCCTATACTCCTTGGCAGCATTGACGAACTATATTACTTAATTTAAATAATGGAGGAAAAGACAATAAAGGACTTCCTTCGAAGACAAATTTGAATTATTTGTGTAAAAAAATGCGGGAACAAATTGAATTGCATGTTCATCTTACTGCAGTCTTCCACAATGTGAACACTTCCGTATGAGCTACTCATATATTTGTGTAGGATTAATTGAAAGCAAAAGTAGATGACAAGAATAAGGAGTAGTTGGTGGAAGCGTTTAGCTGTACAGTAAATTAAACCTACCATTCATTCCATATTTTATATATTTATTATATTTAGTCTACCATAAAAATAATTATAGTAGGTATTGAGTATGAGGCAATCCATTGAATTAGCCTTCATTCTGGGGAGGGCCATAAACAGATTCTTTTTTTCTTTTTTTTTTTTTTTCTTTTTTTAATTTTGACTGTGCGTAAATTTAGCATTTATGGCATATACGCCGCTATGTTGCCCACAAAATATTGTTTAATTATGTTGAAAAGAAAACATATTTGCTGAGAAAATGAACATGTATATTATGAGCACATTTAGTAGGCACAAAATTGTTGAAAAGTATCAAAATCCCCAATCCAAGTTTGTTTCTGTAACGTGAAACGTTTGTTCTCGAGTGTCAAATGTTTGAATTTCACAATTTCAACATCGATCATCAGTTTCTTAGCAACGTCAATGAGTTGCATCACAATATTTTAAGTAGGTTATTTTACGACGCTTTATCACATCTTATGTTATTTAGCGTCTGAATGGGATGAAGGTGATAATGGCGGTGAAACGAGTCCGGGGTCCAGTACCGAAAGTTACCCAGCATTTGCTCATATTTAGTTGAGGGAAAACCCCAGAAGAAACATCACCCAGGTAACTTGCCCGGACCGGGAATCGAACCCGGGCCACCTGGTTTGGCGGCCAGACTGGCTAACCGTTACTCCACAGGTGTGGACGGTCACACTATTTAGACGTTAGTTGCTTACTAACGGAAAAACAGTAATTCCATTCTAACTACATGTACAAATATATGACGTATTCAATACTTAAATGGAGAAAGATTGATACTCGTTAATGATTCAACACATAAATTACATTAAATTGAATTAATTCTAAAATATGACCACACTCTTCATAAATATAAACCCATTCGTTAAACTCTAAATATATAAAAAAAAACAAAACAAAAAACCCAAACGGTATCATTAATATTTCCTGCAATTACAGGGATCCTAGAATCCCCATAATTTGTTTTTCCACACATCAGTAGGCTAAGAGTGAATATGATAAATAATTTCAAGATTTCTGTGACCAAATTGCCACATCCAATTCAAAACTCGCGCATATCGACGTATGTGTTACAAACATACCGATTCAAAAACGTACGTGTAAGAGAAGCTAAATAGTTCGAAATAGTAGCCCTTATAAAAGTTTTATTATTAGGGCCTACATTTATCGAAGTTGCGGTAGGAAATGGCGAAGTAAATGTTTCATTTCCTTCACGTTTGGGGAGCAGCGCGGCCTAATCTAATATAGAAATCACTTATGCATATTAAAATAGTGTGAAATAGTGAAATTACTTACTATATAGTCTCTAGTCAATACAATCTTAGCAGCACAGACTTTGCCGTACTTGCACATGAGAGGTTGAAAGGTTAAGTTCCTAGAACAGAAAAAACTTGATGTGAAAATAAGAATTCACATTTAATTATCTGTGATCGGAGAAATTAAAGCCCTTAAAAGTTTAGGTTTTATACTGTCGTTGTTTACAGAAAAATTAAATGAAAATGGACTAATTATTTATTTTCGTCAAAATGACTTGAATTGCCCATACATGTTACAAGCCTCTCGCATTGCCGTTACCAGAAAGCATTTAGTCCTTGAATCTGTCAGCATTAAACTACGAGAGAGTGAGCTTGTAGTTACTTATGCCAGCTTCAGTAGTGGAAGAGAGACAACCTATAAAGGACTTGGTAAAAGCATGGTCATAGTGTAGCAGGGGTGTCATCATATCACTTCGGCTGAAATGCAATGGAACTACTATGGAAAGATACAAATCACGCCGTTAGGTTAAACTGTGTTATTTTGGAGAGTCTTTTTGACACAAGTATAAGAGACCAATTGCCAGGGTGCGAATTGTCGAGAGGGATGGGGATTTCCCCTGTTGGAAAGTTATCCCCCTCTCATAAATTCATATTAACATCCCTCCTAGGGATAACTTCTATCCCCTCCTCACAAAATATAATTGTTTTAGTACAAGTATATGTATTTTATAAAGTATAAAGTAAGCAAAGAAAAGAATATTGATGTACTATCATCACCAGCAAGCTGACAACCAATAACTTAGAAATTACACATCTTATCTTAAGCCTGCTCATGACGCAAGAGAAGCAGCTCAGCGCGACCAAGTGTTGAGCCGTATCGAACAAGGATAATAATAATTTTATGTATGGTATTCTCTATCTAGAATTCTATCCCCCTCATCAGAAATGTTAATTCGCACCCTGCCAATTGGTGTGACGAATGCAATATGAAAATCACAGAATAAGTTGTTATAGCTTAACAACTGCGAAAACTCCGCTGTAGGAGGTTACTAAACCTTACCGCTGCGCTGGAGGCGCAGTCTTCCTCCATTATTCTGAACCAGTGTCGCACTGATTGACAAGTTGTCTGATATATCACTGCTTTTACTTAAACTTCTAACGAAATTATTCTGTCAGTTTCACTATCTAATACATTAGTATTACAAAAATTTTGTTCTTAGTTATTTTTAACGTGATCAGCACTTTTCTTCCACTTGCCTTTTCCACTTCCTTTACGTGAAGTGGAATTTTTGTTACAAAAATCCAATTGAAAAGACTGGAGATAACTGATTAAACATCTTAGTCTGGCCCTTAAGTAAATGAAACTGATTAAACATCTTAGTCTGGCCCTTAAGTAAATGAAACTGATTAAACATCTTAGTCTGGCCCTTAAGTAAATGAAACTGATTAAACATCTTAGTCTGGCCCTTAAGTAAATGAAACTGATTAAACATCTTAGTCTGGCCCTTAAGTAAATGAAACTGATTAAACATCTTAGTCTGGCCGTTAAGTAAATGAAACTGATCAAACATCTTAGTCTGGCCCTTAAGTAAATGAAACTGATTAAACATCTTAGTCTGGCCCTTAAGTAAATGAAACTGATTAAACATCTTAGTCTGGCCCTTAAGTAAATGAAACTGATTAAACTTCTTCTGGCCCTTAAGTAAATGAAACTGATTAAACATCTTAGTCTGGCCGTTAAGTAAATGAAACTGATCAAACATCTTAGTCTGGCCCTTAAGTAAATGAAACTGATTAAACATCTTAGTCTGGCCCTTAAAAATGAAACTGATTAAACATCTTAGTCTGGCCTGGAGTAAATGAAACTGATTAAACATCTTAGTCTGGCCCTTAAGTAAATGAAACTGATCAATACAATAAATACTTATTTTTAAAGCACTGTTGAGCTTTGAAGATAAATAATGTATGCGCTACGTGACTGAACTTTAATAAGTGATAATATCATGTACACTCAATCTATTAACACGGGGTTTTTTCAGCATAAAATATAATGTATTTAGACGATTTCATACACTGCAACTAACCACTTATCTTTTCAAGAATGAAAGTTATCGTTGACTGATTTTCTACTTCAAAAACATATTTTCCCACATTACGATAGTATAAAACAAACCTCAATTAAGTAGTCTTACATTAGTTATATTGCGGCGACTCAAATATCTTAGAAATCTTCAAACAATCTCTTCAACATGTTTTTTTCCTTATTAGAATCTGACTACTACTTTTGAGTTATTATTAAGTATAAAAAAATGCAAAATACATTTTATTCATTGAAAGACTACGTTATCCCGTTATTGGTTGACAATTAAGAAGGAGGAGGTGAATGGTATATTGTGTCACTCTTTAAGATTAACGCACGCGCAGGCCAACGGAGTTTTGTAAGTTGTTCCCCTGTAGGTATTAAAGATCTTACCTTACAGTAAGTTATAACACAAATTTCAATGGCTGAGAAAGCAGTTTCATGTAGGCCCTACTTGCGACATTAGAGGAATTAGTATTAATAGAACCACGCATTTCCAGGTACTTAAGAAATGTTATAAGGAAATTTCAAACACAGATACTTCACTGACCATTACACTGGATATGCTCGATTGGGTATGGCAGGAATTAGACTACCGCTTACATGTATGTCAAGTGAGCAAGTGAAGGTATTTGAGTGATTTTGAGTGATATATACCAGACACTTGACAGTTACATTTCCAATTGCAACAAGTCGTAAAATTATTATTTAAAAATACACAACTTTGAAATCCAAACATTCTTACGCGAACATCAAGTGAGTCGTCTAGAGTCAAAGTCAGCTACATCCATTTTTTTCGAATTGAGTTAACGCTGTATTTGCGATCTCTATAAGTTTACTTATGGATCTGTGAAGATCCCGGTTCGGTGCAGAGTCAGTTAGAGGAAACGCAAAGAAAGCTTGCCCATTTGACTGATGAGCAGAGAACGATATTCGGTCCTCGTGCCGCCATGCTCGTTACAGGGCTCCAATGAATCACCTAATGCTGATTACAGGGCGCAATCGAAAGCGGGATCTTGAATTGTTCCGCTGTTCGTATCGTGGAGTGTATTGTGCAGAGCGGGTAGAAGCCAACGTGTGGGTTACATATTCTGCGTTTTATCCCTGATATCAGGAGTTTTATATGAGCCGTTCAAAGCAGAGGTGATGTAAGTCAAAAATAGGTAATGTGGGGTAAAGTAGACATTCTGTAATATACAGCGCAAAGTAGGAATAATATTCAGTTTATTTAAACTATTAGTAGCCAGTGGATAGCAAGAAGGAGATATTAATTTCTGCTCTGCGCTGTATTTTACAGAATTTTTACTTTAAACCTCATTACCCAATTCTGACTTACACCACTTTTGCTCTGAACGGCTCATATAGATCAAAGTGTGTCTGTTAAATAACAAAGTTCGGTATAACATTCTATGTTTTTAACAATGCCCCCTTTCGTTCTAAATTAGGAAGTGCTAATAAAACGTTACACAGTCAAACTAGGGAATTATTCATAACGTATGTATATTTATGAAAAAACGGAACAGGCTCCGCTTGTAACTAAGAAGTATACACAGATTAAAATAAGCCGACCATAGTACCCTAGTTATCGGAACATTTGAATAAAATCACATAATATTAGTGTTTTATTACAACGTCAAATATAAATTAATACACGATTACATATTTCTTAAACATCTTTGTCATTTCATTCAGTGAGTTTGTATGTAAAAAAATCGTGCTTCTGTATTTTCAACAATGTTATGTCATTAGTAGACATCGGATTTTTAGGCACTAAAAATTGCAGTTTTAGGCGCCTAAAATAAGCTCAAAATTTTAAAATTAGGTTCTATTTTAATGAAAATAGGCATTTTAGGCACATCAAGGTATCATACTTATTTCTTTCACTGAAATTTTTAGTTATACACTAAAATACGCACAAAAAGTATGTTTAAACATTAAAAAAGAATACTATATTATATTTATAAACAGAGCTGCACAAATTTAATATATTGAAACTAATGAAATAATGATTATTGATATCAAGATTACTCATTTTAAGTTATTGAAATTCAGTTCCATGCTCAGACTTTATTATAATTATCTGCACAGTACACCACCAGAATTTTTCTAAATTCTCCACAGTTAACCTTTGCCTTTTGTCACTGAGAATCATTTTGAAAGCAGAAAAACTTCTTTCAACCGAAACTGATGTGAGAGGCGCAAATTTTAAATTAGGTACAATAGAAACATCAATACTTACTGGAACATTTACACTTTCCCCCGATATCACTCTTGATACTTTTTCCAACAATGAAAATCCTACATTCTTATTTAATACGTTGTCCCACTTATTTTTAACTTTTTTTTCCCAGTTTCGCCCAAAGCAGAATGTATGTTCACTTGAGCTTCCTTTACTATTGCTATTTGGCTACAAAGAGATTATTTTTCACGTTCTAATTGTTCAATGCTTGCAGGTATGAAAGAAAAGTTTGATGTTATGTAGGCAATATCGTTTTTCACTCGTGAGTCATTCAGACAATCTTTCACAGCTTTCACACACGCTGCACTATCAGTTTCAGGTAATTTATCAATAACTGTGACCACTTGTTTAAAATACTTAGAATAATACACCACTGACTGAACCCAGGTTCCCCATCGTGTAACAACCGGCTGAGGTGGGAGTGGGATATCTGGAAAGTTCTCTCTGAATATTGAAATCCTGGATGGGGCTTTACAAAAACATTTTTTGTGTTAGAAATAAACGAATTGACAAGAGGAAATTCATTCCGGATTGTTTCAGAAATCCTGTGAAGGCCATGTGCTAGACAGGTTACATGCGTGAGGTTAGGATAAAATGTTTTAAGAAGTGTAGCTGCAGCAACCATGTATGAGGCAGCATCAGTACAAAACAACAGAACTTTAGAATCGTCTATATTACCTGAGTATAAAGACTGTAAGCCTTTATTTACAAAATAAGCAATGGCTTGGCTATTCACTTTCGAAAGTTCCTTAACACATACGAGGTGTGGAATCGAAGGTCCATCAGGACTAAGTTTTCCTACTACCATATTTGCTATATACCTATTCATAGGATCTGAGGTTTCATCCACAGAGACCCATATGTAAGAATCACCTATATCCTCCCGAATGGAAGCTAAAGTTTCATTGTATATTCTGTCTAAGTAATTTTTTCTTAGGCTCGACTCAGATGGGATATTTTGTTTGCAGTATTTTTGTAAAAACTGTCTTAAAACCGGATTTTCAATTGCATTCCGGGGAATGTTAGCAGCAACAAACGCTCTGGTTAAATCAGCATAGAAATTGCTGCTGAGATTGGATGAAGTAGGCTGTGTTAGTAAAGTTTGTTGCAGTTGATTTTTCTGCTGAGCTTTAGCCTTATGAGCCGCTCCTTGCACATGCTGCTTTAGGTGGCACTTCTTTTCTTGCGAAATCTAAAAATGTAAAGTAAACTGAATTAAAATAAAATCCTAATTGTTGTATTGCCGTATTTCTATCACAAAGTTAGTGGGTTCGAACAATCAAAATTTTAATGACCTGCAAATACTTTAACTATCGGAATTTAAAAGGTTAAAGTGTAGTGGTCTTAAAAAGAATTATACCTCAGGATAGCTCAGTCAATGTATAAATATTATAGGCCTACTCATTAAAATTAATAGAATTTATATATTTCAACTATTGTTACATACCTGTTTGCTACAAATCTTGCAGAATATTATTTTTCCATCATAAGTGAATTCTGAATATTCTGTTAGCCATTGCCGGATCAATGTAGATTTTGCACTTATATTTTTCGGCATTATCGCGTTAAACTTCACAAAACGTCCTACCGCTCAAAACTTCTCAACACAAATAAGGTGAGGGAAAGAGCAACTGTTAACGAGCATTCAAATGAACCGTTGTTATTGAGATTCAATTGGACAAAAATACAAAGTTCCACTTATTGTTGCATTTCCTGGTAGTGTTAACACTAGGAGGGCCATTCTTTTAAATATTTTGTAACGGTTTACCCTACTAATTCGCAGTTTTACGACTTTTCATAAATATTTCAAAAACATTCTTTCTCCAAAAACTGTGATTTTATGACACTCTGAAGGGCAGTACAGCTAATCGGTTTCAGACCGAAAACAGTCATTTTTATAGTATAGTATATCTCTGAATCGGTAGCAGCACATGTTGTGATTGTTGCCTGCTTAAAAACTAAGGTTGATTCTTTGTCGGCATTTATGCCTCCAAACATGTTAAATTCGGTGAAATCTATTGCGAGTGTCGTGAGATTCAAAACATTTTGTTTCCTTTATCAATGGTTTCATGGCCGGTGTGAAGCAAACTTTCCACTTTTTAAATGCCTTAAATTTCGCAGTGAATGCATGTATAAATTATAAAAGTAAGAGTAAATGCGAAACTTTACAGTGAGTTAGGCATTTTTAGGCGAATATTAACAAATTAGGCTCTAATAACCGTTTTAGGGATTTTAGGGCACTATAAAACTCTTTGAATACCTTTCAATTTCCATGAAACACAAATATTAATAATTATTTTTACTTTTCTCCTAAAGAAACAAAATAGGCATTTGCCCTAGAATCCGATGTCTGGTCATTAGTTACTCTACAACAAGGTTTAGGTTACGTTAGACAAGCGCTGTCATAAATCTCACTCGAAACATCAAGCCAGCAGACTACTGAGAAGTGTTGACAGTTTTCCAATCGAATCGAAGCGAGGTCGAATGCACCTGAGCGTTTCCGAAAGTTCGCGCAGCTTTCCGTGGCAAGCTCTTCTTGAGTCTACTCTACATCCACGTATGCAGATTTCGCGCGCATTTTATATCAAATTTTGTTAATTTGCTGCAGCCTGCATTGTTGGCCACTTGAACTCTCCGCTATTTTTAACTAGCAATCAATATTGTAGCCTTTCATTCTGCGTGTTAAGAAATTAATTAATAAATTGACGAATTAATTAATTCGAAGGCTATGAAAAATATTGTGAATAATTCAATTTCATTGTTATGTTAATTTTAAAGAAGTCTATTTGTATTTTTTTCTTAAATTTCATTACTTGTATTGAACAAGTCTGTATTATCCATATCGTTGTTTCACTTGAAATAATTAAGCAGTTAATAAAAGATAACAGTTTGACATTTTGTGCATAATTACATTCTATCATTGCAAAAAAATGCACAATGATGGGTTCAAAGCCAGTTACACCCAAATAAAAAATGTTTGCCGCCAAAAATCAGACTGCTCGCAAATTCAAATTTCCAATATGTTTGTCTATGTTGTAACTTTATGGTCTCAAAATAACGAAACTATATATAGAAAAACCGTTGTTAAAATTAGTTTTTGCTGCACCTGTGAAATTTCATAAAATGGATGCAGATGACTTTGATATTAGATGTCTCAAGTAATATTCTTAATATTTTGTAGCAGCAACACATGTTAAAGCGCTGTCCTCATCAAATACTTCTCCTCTGAATAAATAAATAAGAATTCTAACAATCCAGTTTATATTGTTCATTAAATTCCATGTCACTCATTCATATCAACTGACTGATTACTCCAGTTCTATCAGCTCAATTGATTACGCGTAAGAACACTATTATTCACTTTTACAAAAACAAACAATATTTTTGTCCTTTTCTATTGGACAAGCTATTATATAAAAACGAAGTATTATTATGTTCCTCGTCTGAGTGGATTGTGCTGCAATAAATTACTGTCGCATCAAATTGTGTGAGATGTAGTGCCCAACATTCGTCCCCTTGCCTAAATTTGTCCCCCACAGTACTTCGCCCATAACGAGTCGCACCTTGGTGATGGTCAGTACAGACTATCCCTCTTTATGCAGTAGCAAGCGTGCTTTCAGTTGGAGCGAGTGTTATTGGCTGTTTCGTTGTTATTTAATTTTTAAATATCTGGAAGGTAGACACTATTCTTCTTATATATTCTCAGCAGTGTTTCACAGCCTAAGGTACGTATTTTTGTAACATTTTTGCTCCTATTATTGGAGTAAAGTGTCTAGTGTAAGAATATTACAGAGTGATTCACGAGGAAAGGTAAAATTATTTAGAATGTGAATTCTGAAGTCATTCTGAGTCAAAAAAATTCATATGAATTTGGGCCCGTTTTCGAACAGTTATGGAGATATGACTCTTCGATTTCACAAAAACTTCTGCGATTCCATTGTACTGATTCGTATTGAGAGACACAAACGGACAAATTTAAAATTTATATTCACGTATGCGTACCTAATATTCCAGACGTCGGGGTCGATGTTTTCGCTCATTTTCAAAGGTACCTCCTTCTGCTTCAATGCGCTGTTGCGCTCGGCGTGAATCGCGCTCATCGCTCGGGAGAGTTCTCGTGACTGTTATCTGCGGGTTCTGTGTCATTACATCAGACAAGGACAGGCGATTGGACATTTGTAATGCCCCACCACACGGATTCTTTCTTTTATCTACATCGCTCACAATGCAGATTCCAATGTTACGTCATTCATTGCGGACGGTGGCCTTGTTTCACGTTCTCATGTCAGCAGCATACGGTAACACTGATTCACATTGGGGTGAGACGTTTTTGCATCTCGCTCCGCCATCGTTCGAAAACGGACCTATGTTTATATGAACTTTTTCACTCAAAATGGCCTAAGATATTATATTCTAAATATTTTACCTTTCCTCGTGAATCACCCTGTATATTAAACAGACCAGGCATTGCAGCATACTTAGAATAAGATGCCACCATAATTTTGTGATCCACATGCCTAAATTTCGTCCCCAGAATGTGTCTAAATTTCGTCTCCGGAACGGATTGCGGAATGCTATTTCCATATCATATAATTTCAGTAAGGCTGTTGCCATTTACAGTATATTTCTGGTTGTCTTCAGATAGGAAAACGGAAACTATGGATCAAGGAGGAAATGATAGAAGCCGTAAAACCTGTTAGGGAGAAAAGACGGGCTACAAATTGGCATCAGATCCACATCAACCTACTCAAGTGACAGAACATGAGGAAACTGAACCAGGAACTTCAAATTCTGTAATCAGTCCAGAAGATATTCGAAAAGTTCCAGTGATAGAGCCATCGTCTTCCAATAGGCGTGGTACAGCACTTCTAGTAACGAGCACACCCCATAAGAACAATGTTAACACAGCAGCAGAAAAGAAGAGCTAATGAGTCTGAAATCCAAAAGCGAATGCAGACGAGAAGAAATCTTAATGTCGACTTCTGCACCACTATCATTTCACAACCTGCAGCCTCAGTTTCAACCAAAAATGTGTACCGAAACAAACAAAAAATAAAGTTGTCTGTGAGTCTTCTAGCGACAGTGGAAGTCATGATGAAGACAATGATGATGAAGATGTAGTATTCCCGTACCGTGGGAAAAAATTTTCATAACATAAACATGGACAGAAATGGCTCAAGTGCACGCAGTGCTGCCATTGGTGCCACGAAATGTGCTCTTCATCTTGTGAACACAAAAAAAAAAATATTTGTGACATGTGTTTGAATGGGTCAAACATATAACTTAATTGAAAGGTTTTTATTTCTATTGGACGCAATGAACTATTTAATGTTAGATTGAAATGTTAAACTATGTAATTTTTTTTAAAGTGCTAAGAAACTTAAGAAAATATCACATGAAGGATTTTTTGTTTTCAAAATGTAATTTAAATAATTTTTTGAATACTCTCTTACATACTTTCAATAATTATTAGTTATTAATAAACATTCTTGGTATTCTCTGTTTTTATATCATCCTACTATTGAAATAATTGTCATTCAATATGTTAAAAAGTATAGGGGACGAAATTTAGACCGCTTCATTGAAATGTAAAAAATTGCATAATTTCATTCTTCATGATTTATATTACATTTTATCCCAAATTTATGAATTTCGAATTCTGTGTCTTGTAGTTAAATGTTGAAACTTCTTAATTATATTAGTTTCAAGTCTTCAAATTTAATGGTATATGAATGGTGAGACAAAACTAAATGGGGGACGATAAATGGGCACCCTGCCTTATACTTATTGTAGTACGATATAGTTGCATACTTACTTGTAGATAGCAGTGAATTCTCGTTCAATAATCGAACCAAACACAGAACAAAATCCCATCTCATTTACAGATGGCGTCTGTACAAATATGTCTTGTGGCATATTACCGGTACCACCGATACTCAACTTTTCGTCCAGTAAATTCTATAAAATAAAAAGATAACCTGAATGTTAATTCTTTGGTACAAATCAGTAATAAAGATGACAAACAGCTTCTCATTTCAGGTTTATGCACTTTACAGGAATTTATTATTTTATTCATGTTGCCAATGGAATTCCTGTTGGTAGTTCATTTTAATTATTATTTACAAAATTTCGTGGAAGTAATAATATATACTGCACACCTAATAGGCCTACATAATATATATTTTATCTGGATTGCAGACTAATATGGAAGTATTTTATAACTTGAAATAATTGCACAATTTGGAGCATTTTCTGCGACCTGTATTAAAACGTGTGATAGAATTTTAAGAACAGAGTCAAATATAGGCCAATGCTTAAGCTAAATAACCTAATAGGTTACTTATACTTTTGAATTTTGTTTAGTTACGTAACTAAAGGTACTTTTAAACCCACATCCTTCATGTGACCTCCTCCACTTACAATACACTGCTGAAGTCGTCAGGAATTTGCTATGACACAAACATATATTTATCTTCTGTCCAATGTGATGAGTTTTACGCCGAATCTTGTTCTGCAGCACATGAATGTAATGTTGTCTATGGGAGAACAACTTTTGATTCAAATATCCGCATAGAAAATAATTATGGACCAAACAAATCGGGTGAACGTCAGAGTAATGGAATATCACAAAATCTGGACATGGTACGTCTAGAAAATAATCTGCAAAATCGCTGTACTGCGATGAGATGTGTGAGTAGTTGCTTCATCTTTCTGGAACCATACCTTTTTCAATTGATGATGTCGATCTTGTAATTTAGGAATAAAGAAGTACACCACCCCTTATTGGTAACGTTTAGTATTTATTGTTACAAGTTCTTCATCAGGAGTTTAAAAGAAAATAAGGTCCGACGATACCAAAACCTATTATTGCAAACCATACAAAACACGTGTTACAATGTAGGCCTAACTATCTTTCATAGGTCTCGCTTGGATTTTCGGTTGAATAGTATCTAAAGTTCCCGCTCGTTATGAAAATATGACATGTTAAATTTGGCCTCATCATTTATTAAAAAGTAATTGAAACATTCTGGATATTCCTTAGTCACACCAAGTGAAGTGCTGCAGCATTATCTGCGATTATCTTTGCCACACTGGGTTAGCCTGACTCTTGAGTTGCCTGTAATTTGTATGGACGGAATCTTAAGTCAAAAAACAAAATTGTTGTAAGACTTCTGTCTTAAAACTTCAACGTTACAAATTATTGTCTCGCTGAAAGATTGGCGCCAGACCGAACTGCAAATCTCGATATTTTCTGCGTTCCTTACATCATCACAAGTATGAGGATACTGTAAGTTTTGTTTGAAATATTTCGTGTTTGCTCCAATAACTTTCCTCATCATTTATTGTTTTGAGTCAAGGAGTTGGTCCCTGGCTGTCCTGCTCATAGAATTAACTTCGAAAATACGTTGAACTAGTGCAACTGATTGTTTTTATAAACACATCCACAAAATAAGATAGTGCAGAACCGGCCAACGCCCCATTACAAACTAAATACAAAATTTTGAAGAAATTGTCGCATCAATAATCTTTTGGTCATAGAATTCGTAATTAGAAATACCACATTAAAATGATTCGCCGAAAGTGCCCAACCTTGTAGTTGGCTTCAATTTCAAATCGTACGGTTTAAGTACCAGCACTGAATATGATTAATTAGTTTCAACAAATTCCCCTAACAATTTGGATTCGTGTGAATGAATGAACTGAGCACGTGAAATTTCATATAACTGATAAAATACTGTCCACACCTTCGAGTAATAGTTAGTGCGTCTGGTCGCGAAACCAGGTGTCCCGGGTTCGATTCCCGGTCGGGGCAAGTTACCTGTTTGAGGTTTTCCCTCAAGCAAACATGAGCAAAAGCTGGGTAACTTTCAGTGCTGGACCCCGGACTCATTTCACCACCATTGTCATCCTCATCTCATTCAGACGCTAAATAAGTTGAGGTGTTGATAAAGCGTCGTAAAATACCCTAATAATAATAATAATAATAATAATAATAATAATAATAATAATAATAATAATAATAATAATAATAATAAAAAATCCTGAAAAAATTATAAAAAATTAGAAGTAGGAGGGATATTCTGTGATCTCACCAAAGCTTTTGATTTTATTAATCGTAAAATCATAAAATTCTAGTAAAGAAATTAATATACCAATGGCTGAATCTAACCTCCTAAGCAGAAACGAAAAGTTGAATATATCACGCATTCAGTAACTCCCTTTAATCTACTTCAACTCGTGCAAATATTCTACTGGGCTTCCACAAGAATCTAGTTAGTTAGTGAGGTTTAACAAGGGCGTGTCAGCTACTATGACCATTTGCGCCATTATCTAAAATCATTCACTAAACATACAGGTAAACAAAAATACAGTAACCAGAATGCTTAAACGAACTAAAAAGCGTTGTCACTGTTAAAACGAAGTAAACAAATGCAGTTTCAACAAGGTGAAACATAAAAACCGTATAAAAGTGAGAAGTTCTCAGACCCTAAGTAGTAGTATTTAAAAGAATCAACAAAACAATAAAACAAATGCCACCAGAAATAAATTGTCTGGCGCATTATAATATGCACGGATGTAAAAGTCCGAATGTCAAATTTGCTAAAATAATATACAAAAAACGTAACCTCCGGATGTGAAGAGTCCGGAGGATAAGTGAAACGGGTCATTAAAACAATACATCACCCTGTCAATTCCTGTATTCCATAAAAATTTCAGAACTGCACTTGTACAATTAAAATCATTTCCAAGAGCGTCACGTAGAGTCGGCCGAATTCCATACTGCTGACGGGCACGGTTGTATTTTCTGCACTGTAATAAAAAGTGTTCCATGGTACGTGGAACATGGCATAGATCACACTCCGGCTGAGGCTCGCCACGTAGGAGATAGCCATGCGTTAGATGACAGTGGCCAATCCTCAACCGGGTGAGTAAAACTTCTTCGTGTCGTGACGCTCTTATGGACGAATCCCAAACGCGAACAGTATTCTTTGTTCTTCGTAATTTATTTCCTCTTGCAGACCATTCGCCTTCCCATTGCCACCATAACATATGTTTCGAATAATTTTTAACATCTTGCCACCTCTCGCGCCAATATACCTCAGGCCCTTTTATAGCACCGTCCCCTGCTGCAGCATCCGTTGCCTCGTTTCCAACAATGCCAACATGACCCGAAGACAACACTACTCCAGTCTCATAATCAGAGGTTAGAAGAGTATGGAAAAGTTCCTGAGTTCTCAACACAAGCGGATCATCAGAATTCAAATGCTGCAAAGACTGAATGGCGCTTAGAGTCGGAGCAGATAAGGAATCTCTGCCCGGGGTTGTCTAATTAAAAACAATAAAACTGTAAAAAAGCATATAATTCCGCGGTAAAAACACTAGTGTACTGGCTCAATTTATATTTATATATCTGTCCATTCGCAATAAAGGAACAACCAACACAATCTTTTACTCGGGATCCGTCATTGAAAACTAATGAATAATTTGGATACTGTGATAAAATTTCATTAAAACGAAGTCTGTAGACAAAAAAAGCTGGTGTAAAATTTTTAAAACATCAGCTCAGTCTTACATCAAACATGGAACGTCGTATAGTCCACGGTGGAGTGGTGGTATCTGCCAGTGTGCTAACTGTTGGCAAGCGGATGTCGAGCTCGGAGAGCAGTTCTCGAAACCGCACTCCTGCTGGACGAAGTCTCCGTGGTTTGTCACTGTCTCGGCCGTAAAGAGACAGATGGTAAAAGGAGTCATAAAAATTGTGTTCGGGCTGTGAGCGCAGCTTAACAGCATACGGGCACAAGAAGACATTACGTCGCCGACACAGTGATGGTTCCCCCGCTTCGCAATACAGGCTCTCTATCCGATTAGTTCGGAAGGCCTCTGTAGCGAGTCGTATCCCGTGATGGTGAATAGTGTCTAAGAGACGTAACATGGATTTACTTACTGAGACATAAATAAAACAGCCATAATCCAGCTTTGACCGGATAAAGACGTAAAAGCACTATGCGTTCTGCTATCCAGCGAACCCCTGAAAAAGGTGTAAAATATTTAACGATTTTTCGCAACGCTTTCTCAGATCACGTATTTGCGCCTCCCAAGTTAATTTATAATCAAAGATAAGGCCATAAACCTCGCAGTGTCTGTACACTGCAATTCCACTCCATTAAGACGCAGTTCAGGATGTGGATGGAGTCCACGATGGTTGTGGAAGTGGACACACTGCGTCTTTTGAATGGAGAATTTAAAACCATTGCGAACAGACTACTCGGTTAGCACGTTGATGACCAGTTGCAACTGTCCATCGATTGATGGAAAGTATCGGGATCAGTAATACAAATTGAAGTCATGAACGTACAAGAGAGAGGATAGTCGGTCACCCACACAGTGGGCAATTCCATTGATCGCAATGCACAAAAGAAGAACATTTAATACAGACCCCTGCGGCACGCCGTTTTCTTGGAGATGTTCATTAGAAAGTATGGTACCTACTCGAACTCGGAAAAACCGCTCTGCCATGAACTTAGCAACAAACATTGGGAGACTGCCATGAAGTCCCCAATCATGCAGATTTTGCACAATGCCATACCGCCATGTGGTATCGTAAGCTTTCTCTAGATCAAAGAAGACCGCCGCAATATGTTCCTTTTGAGGAAAGCATCTCTAATGGCGGTCTCCAGCCGAACAAGATGGTCTGCGGCGGATCTGTGCTTACGAAAACCATATTGGATATTAGATAATCGGTTTTCCGATTCTAGTATCCACGTAAGGCGTTTGCTTATCATCTTTCCATAAACTTGCATACGCACCTGGTGAGACAAATTGGTCTGTAACAGCCAGGTAAAGAAGGATCCTTTCCCGGTTTCTGGACAGGGCTTACAATGGCGGAACGCCAAGCAGATGGAAATACACCCTCTGTCCAGATTCTATTGTATATTGACAGAAGAAAGGATTTTCCGGCTGGCGGAAGATGGTGAAGTTTGCGTTTATAGATGTTATCATGGCCGGGGAGGTGTCAGGGGATGTGACTAGTGCCGCCTCAAGCTCCTCGGATGTGAACGGTGTTTTGTAATATTCTGTGTTATCTGATTTAAAATTGAGCATTCGTTTTTCAGCAGCAGCTTTGATTTTCAGAAGTTCCGTGTATAATTATTTGAGCTGCTTATCTGTGCAAACGAGCTGGCGAATGTTTCTGCAATTTCTATAGGACTGGTGGCCGTTACTCCATTATTCATAATTCCCGGAATTACAGAACTACGTTTCCCCATTATTCGACGGACTTTGTCCCATACGATGTTAACTGGGACGTTCTTTTCCAATGATGTAGTTTGTCCAGGACGTCTTCTTAGCATTGCATACAGTGCGGCGAGCTTCGGCTCGACATTTAAACTGGACAACATTTTCTTGTGTCGGATGGCGCTCAAATTGGCGTAAAGCACGTTTGCCGTCTCGGATTGCATCTCTGGATGCATCCGTCCGCCAGGGGACAGAGAAGCGTTTTGGCCTGCAGGACGACCGGGGATAGATAATTCCGCTGACTTTATAAGCACATTTGAATAATGTTCCACTAAGAAGTTGACATTTTCTTGTCGGTTATCATCGAATGATATGAACTCCGAAAATCCGACCCAGTCCGCCCTTTTTAATAACCCAGTTTGGAGATCGAATTTCCGCAGGACATGCGCATTCGAAAGGGATAGTGGTCACTACTATGTAGGTCGTGAATCACAGACCATTCGAAATGCATGGACAAAACTGGGCTACAAATGAAGATATCTATCATGGAGTGTGTACCGTAAGCCAAGGAGAGGAATGTTGCTTCCCCTGAATTCAGGGTAACAAGATTTAGACGGGTACATACCTCTGCTATTTTATTTCCTCTGTCATCATCGGAATTTGAACCCCATGAATGGTGGGATGCATTGAAATCCTCCACTACCAGATATAGAGCAGGTACCTGCGAGAGAATGTCTTCAATTTCATGCACTGTGAAAGGTGTGCCTGGGGGCATATAAACAGAGACTATTGAGAACTTTATGTTACGTAAAGTTACTCTAGCGGCTGTGCATTGATGTGGACTGTTAATGTTGATAACAGAGGAAAAGATACTTTGGCGGAGTAGGAGAGCAAAACCTCCATTGGCACGAATACCGGCAAGGTGATCGTAGTATCCCGAGATACTCAGGGAGTTTTCAGGACGGAGGTGTGTTTCCTGAAGACATAAAATAGCAGGGTTCTCATGATAGATTAATTGTTGTAGTTCTGTGTATCAGCTGCGTACATCGTTCACATTCCACTGTACAATATCAGTCATAACGAGGAGCTAAATCATGTTCGTGGCTTCACAGGGATCTTCTCTTCTTATCCTTTCTATGAATTGGTGCCTTTGATTGCGACTCCTTAGACTTCGACCGTAGTGACTCATTCGCAGATCGTCGCACACCTGATCGTGATCTTGATAGAGGACGGGATCGTGACCGTGATCACGACCCGTCACCGGAACAAGGAGTGCGACGTCGCGGCGATCAACCAGACCTTGAATCTTTGTCTGTCGCCACGACAGTGATTTTTATTAACGTAAATCTTGATATCAAGGCCACACGAGTCCTCCGACTCAACAGTCTGAGTGGCAACGTCCACATACGTCTGGGTAGCGAACTCAATTCGCTTCCCAGGTATATTTGGAAGAGGTGGCGTTTGTGTGAAAGCGTGAATCCCCTCTGTTGCTTCTTTCAATACTGCTGCATAGTATTTTTCCTTCGCCTTTTCTGTTGATCTAAAATACGCTTACGCGGCTCGAAAACTTAATGTTTTCACGGACTAGAAGCTCTTGAATATCCTTCTCTACCATATACTTCCGGGAATATTTAGAATTGGAGGTGTGTTCCCAGAACACTTCTTACAGTGCTCAGTGCAGGATGGGGAATCCCCATGGTCTGCACCGCAGCACTTTGCACATATGATATCGTTAGTGCAACGTTTTTGCGTATATCCGAACCGTTGGAACCTAAAGCACCGGAATGGGTTTCGGCACATACGCACGAACTGGGATACGCTCATACCCGACTAAGATGTATTCTGATAGGACAGGCTTTTCGAAGGTCAAAAAGACAGTGCTCAGGGGAACAGTCTGTCCGTCCCGCTTACGTAATAAACGGTAAGCCTTGGACACAGACTGCTCCGCCAGTTCTAGTTGGATCTCTTCATCAGACATACCGTCCAGAGAATCCGTATTCACTACTCCCCGCGTGGTGTTCAGCGAGGAGTGACGTTCGACTTTAATACAGTAAGACTCTAGCAACTTGGCTTTCAACAGCGTTTCACTGTGTTTTGGAGATATAGTCTCGATGAGGAGACTACCGTTCCGTAGTCGAGTTGCATTTTTGACCTTCCCAACGAGTCCGTCGAGAGCGCGTCTCACGTAAAATGGACTGACGTGTTTCATTGTCTTTTCTGTTCCGTCCAAGATGATAATGATAAACTTTGGAGGCGGCACTATGACATTTTACTTTATCAGGGTCCAAGTCCATAGCAATTTTCGTAATAATATGGCCACCAGACGTATTTTCTCCTGTCTTCAGTTTCTTATTGGTTTTTTTTCTGAGGGAGGAGAAGAGGAGTGCGAGGACATTTGAACTGGCCCCCTACGGAACCGTCGGCGTCAGCCTGCCACCGGGGGGGCGGAAGAAAAAGACACCTAAAAATTCTTCGCGGTCTGTGCCGGCCGTGGGGACCCCCCACAGCACACAAGGATCTACATTAGTGCCCTCTTTTTCTAATTTCTCTAAAATAATGATGTTGGTCCCTTAAGAAGGAAATAGTCCACCCTATACTACTTGCAGATAACACAAGTATCGTAATTAAAGACAATTTAGCTACATTCAAGTATAAAAAAATATTTCTCCTTAAAATGTATTACTAGTTCAGAACAAATGAACAAGCACTAAACAATAATAGTAACATATTTCATTTTAAAACACTTCAAATTTAATCTCTCAGACATTAGAAATAATTATCAACTATATACGGTACCTCTGTTGGAAACATCAACAACCACATTTTTCGGTTTGCATATTAATAATGCAGGTATATTAAACTGGAAAGAAACAATCGCTATAGACTGAACATAGTTCATCATGCTTCGCGTTTAGGTAGTTACAACACCTTCCAAACTGTAGTATCTTAAAAGAACACAAAAACAGACATTTTGCTTATTTTCATTCTATCATGTCGTACGGAATAATGTATTCCAAATTTTGTAGAAGATAGTAAAAATAATATATTGTAACTATGAAAGGAGCATTTAGAGTCATAGTTGGAGGAAAGCCTGGAGAATTGTGTGGACTATTGCTCAAAATGAGAAATTCTGACGTTAACAATACATACATAACTGAATAACAACCAAACTTGTTTATATTGAGTATATTTTACATTGAATATTAGGCACAAGATATAACCAAACTTGTACATTGCAGATTTGAGATATGAAATTCCATTATTGTTCGTGTATCTTCCCCATTAAATTCAGTCATGAGTAATGAATATGAATAAAATTCATTCAATAACTTAATTTAAGTCTCTACATGTGTCATAGAAAGTGAGAAGGTATAAAACAGTATCTCTAAAAAGTGTGAAAACGTTTTCTTAGCCTATAACATTGTCAAATTTTCTAAACAGTGAAGAGACAAAACTATTCGGATTCCTTTTGTAATGCGAACAGGTTGACTTTCGACATTTCTGGAGTTCTCTCCTGACACTGGCTTACGTGTAATTCACTTCTGTGACTGGGGCTCGTGGAAGGCGAACTTACATTACCCTAAATATATAATTATGTGGCTCCAGGAGAGGTCTTAAATCTAAACGTAACACAAGACGAACACAGGAATAATGTGCTCTAACCAAGAATCGAAATCGGAACGTCATGAACTGTAGCCAGAAGCTCTGACTACTAGACCACAAGGGTGGTCACTTTTCGGCTTATTAAGCTGACTTCTTCGTCCTGCATCAATGACCGCCTCATATAAATTAAAAATTTACATATAACTTACGATAAATTACTATTACAAGTTGGAATTAAACGTGCGGAAAGTATAGGCTCTGTGCGTTGCAGGGAGAAATGCACCGCCGCGCTCTGAGTGGCGAAAATTGTAAGTTCTTGTGTGTTACCGCGCAAGCATCAGCTATCATCTCACAGTGTATTGCATGGCACATTTAATAATAACAGTGAGATTTCAAAGTATTTTCTATGATAATAATGGGCCAAATTCTTCTAAGAAAGGTCGTTTACTTGCAGAAAGTGGTCATGTATTAAATTTACAAGAAAAACATTTCGCTGGAATTTGCAAGAGTGCAGTGGCGTGTTGTGGTAAATAATCCTGGTGGTGCACAAATATTTATTATGATTATGATTATATTATTATTACACCCTATTATTATTATTATTATTATTATTATTATTATTATTATTATTATTATTATTATTATTATTATTATTATTATTATTGTAGGTACTAACTATGACATAACTATTAATATATATTATATAGGTATAGATTTACATAATTTTGTTAGTCAAGAAATTGCAGTTAATCAGTTTCCTTTGTAGGTCCAGTAATAGCAAAGTAAAGTGTTCAATATCTATTGCAGCACACCGTAAATAATATTGTTTTCGCTATATTGCGTTTTATAACAAAATTCACACGTTCACAAGCATTCGATACGTGTGTCGTCTCATCAGCCTTAACTGCTAAAAGTCAGCAGCATTCTTTATTTCTTTGAAATCTCATCATGACATACATCCAAAATGGCTTGAAGGACTTCGTTCTGTATAGTGTCTGATGTGTTTTTAAACACTGTTCCTCTTTCCAAATGTTCCTTAAGAGTGCGTCTAATTCATAACTAAAATTGACGAGGCCAAGAAAAATACTAGCGTTTAAAGAATGAGTCTCTGTCATCGTGACCTCTTAAAGCCAACTGAGAAGCTCCACAAAACCGCACGTACATATCTGTTCTTGGTAACTTTATCATTGTGAAGTTCGACAGTCTAATTGAATCCAATTGTGTCTGTATGTTTATTTGACCCAACACTGCTAATTTAACATTATTGTTGATGTGTGCAGCTGAAGAATTGTGTTTTTAATTCTTTCATTCATGTGCTTCACATATCTACAGAACGATAATCAAAATTATTTAGTTACTATGCACAGTCCTAAATTCAAACAGAAAAATAAATAAAATTCATAACATGTAGCCTACTTGTTTTTGTCAATGAATGTTCGCCGCCGAACAATAGGCAAGGAAAACAAAATACAGCGTCTTTTATATTGCAGCCGCATATTGCATTTTTCGTAAGTCCAAATGTTGAATTTTCTTGTCACTTCTCTATTACTGTTCTTCATCACTTATAATTTTAATTCCCGTGTAGGTCTACCCATCTTCTTTATTTTTATCTTTTTGTGTAAAGTTCTCACAGAAAATTACACATTTAAAAGACTTTGCACACTATTCATTGCAATATTTATGATGGAACGAGATAACAACTACTGCAGACAGCTTGAGAACACATCTGAAAGTGCTCCTAACCCTTCCTACGCACACTGTACTGCCTCCCTACCATGCTCCAAAGCCTGCCAGTGAAACAGTACTACTGCGCATGCTCCAATGGAACAGTGTGCCGCAAGTGTCGAGCGGTAAACGTAAGTCCCAGGCGTCAAAAAGACCAGTACACGTGCAATGTTATTTTTACATAGTATTATAATAAAGAATTATGTCGCTCACATAGTCTACTGTAGCTCATTGATATAAATTTAAAAACATGTGTTATTTGAAGAGGTGGTGCACTGCTCCTGTGCTCCTTAAGAGAAATCGCCACTGCAAGAGTGTAATAACTGCAAATGTAATAAGACAGACATCAGTTAGCCTGAAACCTTATCATGTCACCATAGAGGTAACGTATTTATGTATTACTATTTTTATGATTGATGTTAATTTATACATTAAACGATGCTGACTTAAAAAGACGACCTCATGTTATCGTAGGTTAATGCTGCTAGAGAAGCGACTAATAGTTCCTGCGAATGTCCTGCTGGATCGTCAGGAAAGTGTAAACACATTTCCGCTGTTGTTTATGCAGTTAACTCCGAACGCATCACTTCGCGAACTGATCAGCCCTGCGAATGGTCTCGACCCCATATCTCAAATGCGGGGAAAGAGAAATATAGCAAGGGAAGAGATGAGAAGAATTTTCCCCCAAAAAGTAGAGGCTTGAAGTTGAAGCAATTGAAGTTTCCTGCACTGAAAACTCCATGCATACTGACAAAAATTTTAAATGAAGAGAAAAATCAGAATCACTTAAAGTTGTCAATGAACTGCTGGGATATTTAATAACAGATATCACAGCTATTGTTGAGAATAATACATGTAAAAGGCTAATCATAACATTATTAATGAAACAAGAAACTAGGCCTATATTAATTAATGAATGTAGTAGCAACATTTCTGCATTAGAAAATGATTTTTATGAAAATCATGTACTAATTGATAAGACCAGAACAACTGAAATTTGTGTAAAAACCTTGCATCAATCAAAATCAGACTTATGGTTTACAGAAAGAAAATAAGGATTTCTGCGAGTAGGGCATATTCAATTAAAACTAGAAAAAAAGATCATGAGGAGTCAAATACCCTCATGAACCCAAAATTGCTTCATGGTAGGGGTCTTAGGAATGTAACTTTTGGAAGTAAATTAGAAAAAACTGCACTTGACAAATTCATTTCGTGGGGTCGTGATGGAAAGCTATAAAAACTTCACATTTTGCTCTGTATTACAATATCTATTATTACAGCTAAAAACACAGCACATAATTTTTCTGGACCGCTTTGACATTTTTAAATAACAATCTAAAGGCAACACTTTAAATAAATGCGTATAAAATGACTCCTACTGAATCTTCCCGCAGTCGGCTGTCAACACAGATCACACACAGCTGTTGAAGACAATCCTACAAGTAGTTCTGGTAGTGTCCGCCTGTAGCAGCGCATTGCTATACGCACGGAGCCTATACCTATATCTTAAAACCATTTGTTTGTTTTCTTACGGGTTAAAAATAGGTAACTTACAATTTTTATATTTGTTTCAAATGAAGACTTTTTTAAATAGCAATGCGAATAATTAAAAATCAGTGATAACTTCTCGAGCAGAATGGTTCCATATTGTCTATTGGAGCTTTATTCGTTCTAGTAGTCACCGTCAGAAGCAATAATTTTATCCACGGACAAATCGACATAAATACTTTTCTCTCAGGAACGGTTTGTTCTCTTAGTACCCTCAGTTGCTTACCAACTTATTAATGCAGTCAAGAGGCTATTTTATAAATATAGGTAAATTACAATCATTCCATTTCTTAGATATAGGAGAGTAAGGCTAAATGGAAAGATTAAGTTCAGTACAACAATAAAAGGAGGAGATCAATTTTAAAACAATTTGTTTATTATTACATTAATATGTATGAGAGATAGTATCAAAATTGAAGCCAAGCAGAGCATAGGTTATTATGAAACTAAGAAACGAAACCGTGGATTGATGAAGATTGTTCCATGGTAGTAGACGGAAATAGGCAAAACAGAAATTCTTACAGGATCCAATTGACGCGAATAGAGATAATTATTTTAATGAAAAACGGAAACCAAGTCGTACAATTTGGAATAAAGAGAGAGATTACTTGAAGGAAAAACTGAATGAGGTTGAAACAAATAGTAGGAATAAAAACATTCGAGATTTATATAAGGATATAAAGGAATTTAGAAATGGATATCAGGCAATGGTAAACGTGATCAGGGATGAGAATGGCGACTTGCTTCCAGACCTCATTCAATCCTGAACAGGTGTAAAAACTATTTTGAACAATTACTACGACATAGGCCAAATAGAAATGATCAGGACGAAATGGAAATACAAACTGCTGAACCATTTATACCCGAACCCACACTTTCTGAACTCGATATTGCGATAGAAAATCTGATAAAGTACAAGTCACCAGGTATCGATCATATTCCAGCACAATTAATACAACACAGTAGAAGCGCATTATCTAGCGAAATTTATAAGCTTGTACTTGCTATTTGGGAAAAGTAAATTGTACTAGAACAATGGAAGGAGTTCATAATTGTACCTGTTTTTAAAAAGGGGGAAAAGAATAACTGCAGTAACTTTCGAGGAATATCACATTTGTTGATGTCGTAAAAATTTTTGTCTAATATTCTTTTGATATGATTAACTCCATAATATGTAGATGAAATTATTGGGAAACATCAGTGCGGTTTTAGACATAATAGATCGACTATTGACCATATTTTTTTGTATCCGACAGATATTGGAGGAAAATTGGAGTAGAACTGTACAATATATCGGTTATTCATAGATTTAAAAAGACATATGAGTCGGTTAAGAGAGAATGTTATATAGCATTCTTATTCAATTTGGTATTCCCAAGAAACTAGTTCGATTCATTAAAATGTGTCTTAGTGAAACTTACAGCAGAGTCCATATAGGCCAGTTTCTGTCTGTGGCTTTTCCAATTCACTGCGGGCTAAAGCAAGGAGATGCTCTATCACCTTTACTTCTTAACTTCACTCTAGAATATGCCATTGGGAAAGTACGGGATAACATATTGGGTTTGGAATTGAACGGGTTACATCAGCTTCTTGATTATGTGGATGACGTGAATATTACTTTTTACATGTCCCATATCATGTATGTAGGCCTAATTAGTTGGATGCAATAAAATGAATAATATAAATCATATGAATAAATGAATAATATAAATAATAATAAAGAATAATATAAATGTACACAGCCGAACACAATATTAATATTCATAATATTAATTTGAATATTGTGTTCGGCTGTGTACATTTACAGTCGTTTCTTATTGGGAAAAGCATTTCACCTGTGATGTGAGCAATACTTGATTGTTACTGGATGGAATTATAACAATATTTGGGTTATTCCATTCGGAAACAACTACTCTGCCACCTTCTCAACACTAGTAGTCAGTCATGCTTCATTTGAATGAATTAGACAAAAATTTTTCCTACCATATTTTCTCTTATAGTTTCTGTTCCATTGAAATTTTCTGATGTGATTACCTCAAGTATATGCATGAAGTAAGAAAAAGAGTCAAAGCAGATGTGGCGTGGTAAGTGAGGATTATTTGATTGCAGTACATCCGCAATCTGTAACATAACGTCCAGAGACCCAGATATCTTTTACTTTCGGGCAAGGTTCTTCTTTGCTGTTATCATTGGCAATAGCGGAGGGAAGGCAGTTAATTTTTATTTTCGTTATCACGATATCACAACGTACCTTGTATACTTCTTATAACAGTTTGTATAAAGTCAATGGCTTTTCGAAGTTCTGTGAAAATAAACACCGCCATTCTTACGATATTTTGCACTATTCTTTATAAAGGACACAGAAATGTTTTATGAATTTACTCATGAACCATATTATGAATGTTGACCATTTTCGCAATTCGGAATGTAGACAGCATTTTAAATTAATTTCAGCTGCTGTAGATAAATTTTGTTTCAGTAACATAATTTGAACTTATCTTCTGCATTGCTTGACACTCATCCTAAAATATTTATTAAATACCTAGGAAACATTCAGTTAACATATTACAATCAAACAACAAAGATTGTTGTTTAGAATCCTATATATGGTCTTCAGCAGTAATATTTAGTAACGCCAATTTTGAAAGTGAATTTCCAAAAATCAAATACACGCAAATGTCTTCTGTCCTTTTATAATGACGGTGGGATAATCTGGATTAATACAAACAGGCACAAAAATTACGCAATACAATATTGCTGTAAATAACAATAATCACTTTGCTGTGATATTTTTTTAAATTTACCCCATGATTAATTTTCATTAATAAAAACAGGCACAAAAGTCATTAGATAATCACTGAGTGACTATCCCTTAACTTGAAAGTTAATTCTAATCTCCAGAGCCAACAAGATTCGGATCTTCATCTGCAATATTATTAGATTGAAGAAAACGACAGAACTCATGGAACAAGGGATCGATTAGTGGTCGGAGATCAATGAGGTCTTTTTTTTTTTTTTGAGATAGGGAGGAATCTGTCATAGAGACGTGATGGAGATAGTTTGCGATTTGAATTTTCCTGGCGGAAGAGATTCAGGATCTTAAATTCTTCATCTTCATTAAGATTTCTTTAGTAAAGAATCTTTCCGGATTGTTCTCTACAATACCTAAGCCATTTAACTTCAATCCAACGAAATATCTCATCCTGCTCATTCCTTTCTCGAGCATTATTGCAGTAGACAAACGCGAAGAAAAATTATGACAATTTGGTATCTCAGCTCGACCACTCTGAATTTCTTCTTCTTCCCCACAGTGCAAATCATTTGGTACAAATCAAATAGAACTGAAATAGAAACCTATGTCTTCTTCTTGTGTTTTTCAATAATTAGTCCATGATCTACATCACAGTCCATATGGCTGTGTCCACTTAACATCAATTTATAATCAATTTGGTTGAAGCTTTCCTTGTCCTGTAATACATTGAGTAAAATGTCAGATAGATCTACATGTGAATTTTGATGTTTACCTCAACATGTATCACAATAAAATACAACATTTTTCCTTTATCTGGAAGAGACATTAATCCAAGGGTAGACAGATAGCAATTTGATTGCCTGTCCTTCCTCCTTGACCTTAACGTCACGTTAGCATGTCCACAGTTTTGCACAGACAGATTGTAAGTCCAGAAAATATCTTATAAAAATGCCAAGGGAAGAGTTTAGGTAAAGAGTCAAAGACGTTGTTGTGAAAGTATAACACCTATAATTCAAATCAGTTGGTGTTTTCCATTGACACTGAAATGGAACGGGTTACTCTTCGTGTTTTTCTTTCCTTTGGAGTTCTGATTTGATTAGTTTTGGTTGGTTCATAATTTGCCATGGAAGTAAAAGAAAGCAGCTCACTTATTATATAATCTCCAAGAGACCAGTATTGATCAAATGTATTTTTGTGAATGTTTTCACTACCCATCATTCTGCAGGCTGGATTATTTTAGAACATTTCTGTCTCATTACTTTATCTTTGCTGTAACATAAGATTGCTTGCTTTGTATTGCACTTCCTCTTTTCTCCTGCTTGTAAGTTGTGAATTCATTTTCTTTGTCTAACTATGTTCTTTCGCTCTGACGCTCTCTCTCTATATATATACATATCTTAATTTGATGTGTTCATTCTCAGCAGAAGTATTATCAATCTGTCATAAAAATGATAAAATTTCATGTGTGATTTCTAATTCATAAAAGAGTTAATTCTGTTTTTGAATTGAAGTTTCAAAGCGTTTTATAATAACACAGCTATGAGCTTACCATTTTGTAACATTACTGTTACAAAAATTACTAACTTCTCTTTATTTTAATTTCTATTCTTGTCAGGTAACACTGTTAAAATCATCTTTGTACTGAAACATAATGGTATTTCACAGAGACCATGCGCAGAAGCCAAGCTGACAAAATGCATTCAAGTGTGGCCAGTAGGCCTACATAAGAATGTAAAAATTGAGCAGAAAAAAGAAACACTGTTGCTTCGAGCGCGAGACTATCAATACTCGATTTACTTCCACAGCACACAAGCGATGAAAGTCACCAGACGTTCACAGTAGGAATATCAGAAACAACAACCATGCTTATTCAGGGAGGAATGTCACCTTTCAAGTTAGCTTATTTTAAATTGCTTTATGCACAATGAAAATCAAGTGAATTACATTAGCCAATATTATTAAACTAATCACTGCAGTCAAATATGGGAAAAGTATTATAACTAAATTTATACCGTTTGGTTCATCTGTTTAATAACATAAAAACAGTGTAAGTAACTTATACTGTTTTACCCAGTCACAGAAGATATAAACGTATTATTTATTATTAAATACTTTCTCTAAACGTGCAGTGCCTAAAAGTCAAAGTATACCATTTGCAAAAAAAATTGAATAGCACATATTACATGGCAATTTGTTATGAATAGTGCAATGTATTATCTTATGTGATTTCTTAACAACGGAATTGAACCTTTCAATGCAAGCAAACAACGGTAGGCTAATTATTATAGATGATGGCAAATGAAAAGCCTTATAAAATCAACAAACTGTTTCGGGATGGATCCTGTTGCTCCGACCATCAGGCCTATTACTTCTGTCTATTGTAGTTGATACTGTTTCGTTCAATGATAATGACTCACCGAAAAATCGCAACACAGCTATACCACTTTGGTTACAGATGAAGAATGATTATAATTCATCCCTGGAACAGTGGCGGATGGTGGGTTTCAAAGTTGAGGAGGCCAAGTTGTGACTGATGAGAGGTTGTATTTTATGTATTAAAATATAGGGCCCGTCACTTACTTCATTATTATTATATATTTGTACAACAAATTTACTCAACGATTCTTTTCCTTCGCAAACTGATCAATTAGCTCACAACACACTGAACACCTACTAATGGAAGAAACTAGAGACAAATCTGCATTTATTTCTAAACGATCAATATTTAATATACGGTACTATACAAAATAAATACATCACCAGTGGTGAAGCGTGAGGTCAAGACCAAGGTATGCACTAGTCAATTGCCATAATTTCTCTTTGAAGGGATGGGACACTGGTAGAGATGTTTATTATTATTATTATTATTGCTAATATTATTATTATCATTATTATTATTATTATTATTATTATCATTAGTATTATTATTATTGCTAATATTATTATTATTATTATCATTATTATTATTATTATTATTATTATTATTATTATTATTATTATTATTATTTCGTATTAGTTATTCCAAAGTAATTTCTATTTTGTATAATAGAAGAAAAGTTAATTAATTTTCATTACTCACCGTTCTACTTATATATGAAATCCAGCCGCCTCTCCTTTTGACGAATTCCTCAATAACTGCATCATAAAAAGTTGAAGTTGAGACTGTCTTAATTGATTTTAACATCTCCTTTTCAATGGAGATGACTGCAAGTCCACTTAAACGGTCTTCACTCATCGTACTGC
>JAJSOF020000042.1:7826394-7865352 GCA_025594305.2 Periplaneta americana | reverse complement strand
TAGGCCTACCTTACAGCTAATCTAACCTAATATAAAATCATATAATTCAGTGATCACCAAGTGATTTTAAGAGAGACGACGTACTGCATGTATCTAATAGGAGAGAAATATAGGAAAGGTGGTGTCGAAAATAAACAAAAATCCAATAAATAATTATACAGAATAATTCATTTGAAAATGGAATTAACACAGGGACTTTTGAAAACTGGAATTATTAAAACTAAAAATAACCTCTTAGCATGCAAAATAAAAATTAAATAATGACACTAATAGAAAGCTACACTTCTTTTCGCGTGATGGACACATCGTATTGTCTAATATAATTTGAAACAAAATGTATTGATCTAAAAAATGTCTCGCAACTAGGCTGAGGCTCTTGCAGAATAAAACTGTTCTTACATTTGACACAATAACGACGAACTGTGTATCGAATATGAATGAGGTCTCGCCCACCTCATTACATATTACACGACTAGTATGACTAGTCAATTTGTTTTAATACCATTAAGTACGAGAAAATTATTACCGGCACCGGGAATCGAACCCAGGATCTCTCAGCTGTGCGCGCTGAGTGCTCTCTAACCAACTGAGCTATGCCGGGACACGATTCACGACGCCGGCCGAAGTCCTCTCGTAGTATCATGTTACGTCCTTACTGCCTACATTTAAGACGATACACGTCATATATATATACAGGAGCGCATATTAAATGACTTTTTGGCCATATTCAACAACAGTTTCTGAAAACTGTTAACATCAAATATGTATCGAATATGAATGAGGTCTCGCCTACCTCATTACATATTACACGACTAGTATGACTAGTCAGTTTGTTTTAATACCATTAAGTACGAGAAAAATTCGTACCGGCACCTGTATATATATGACGTGTATCGTCTTAAATGCAGGCAGTAAGGCCGTAACATGATACTACGAGAGGAGTTCGGCCGGCGTCGTGAGTCGTGTCCCGGCATAGCTCAGTTGGTTAGAGAGCACTCAGCGCGAACAGCTGAGAGGTCCTGGGTTCGATTCCCGGTGCCGGTACGAATTTTCTCGTACTTAATGGTATTAAGACGAATTGTGTGTTATGCAAGTGCTGACTTTCCTCCTTGTTAACAAAAAGAGCTCTACGCATTAATAAATAAGGAAATTGGAGTAGGCCCTATAAAAACAATAAATACTGTACTAAACTCTTGATGGTACAAACCTATTAAATATATATTTCGTTTATGTTCAGTCCGTCTTATCTATAATTATCTGGGGTAATGCAGCCTGTATTGAGAGGGTTTAATTACCCAGAAACGAATATTACGATTTACGGTACATTTAATTTAAATTCAAGGGAATGAGACATTTTTAGAAATTCATTAATTCTCTATTTTTTTATAAATCAGCTTTTACAAAAACAATAGCGAAATGTTTAAATTAGTCTAAATATTTAGATATACGAAAAATTAATAATAATAATAATAATAAATAATAATAATAATAATAATAATAATAATAATAATAATTTATTTTATTTTACCTGGAAGAGTTACGGCCTGCTCTTCCACTGACTCAAATCTACAATTAATACAAATAAGTAATTGTAATATTAATAATAATAATAATAATAATAATAATAATAATAATAATAATAATAATAATAATAATAGATATGTTCTGAAAATATATTATTATTGAAACTATATCATACAAGAATATGAAATAAAGTGGGCCTATTCATTTTAAACTACGGGAAACCTGATTATTCAAAGTCTCCCATAGTCTTATAACTCTTTGTCTGTGATATATCTTTGATAAGCACTCCTTGGGGAGGCTGGCGGTACTATGGACCGCTATGTTTTTTTTTTGTGCGATCCATAGTACCACAAGCCTCCGTAGGGAGCGCTTATTAAAGGTATACTGCCTCTCTATAGTATATAACTCGTTGGACAAATACTACAAATGGTAGTGATTTTGCAACCCGTATGTTGGCTGACACAAATATCCACAATATTTGTCGGTACTGGAGTTTAATTAAATTAAAATTGCACTGGATTTCTGAGCCGGTTACTGGAGGCTAGTGAAATTTGAACATACTAATAATTAATTAATATCAGTATTAATATTAATACATAGGCCTAATAGTTATTTTATATGTTACGTTGTGGTTATAATTCAGGACTATAGTCAGGTAAGTTTTCTGAGTTAGTACTAATAATTATTATGATTATTAATCTAATTATTAATTATTAATAATAATTATTAAATTATAATTTAATGTGGTCAAACAAAATACATTTTTAGGTTAGATCTCGCGAATCAGTTGTTTAATGGAACCAATGAATTTCGTATTGCCAGACAAAATATTGACATGTTGATCCCTTTCTCGTATAGTTTGCCTACGAAAATATGTTACAAATTATTAAATTATTTAGAATAGCCTTCCAACATAAAGAACGGTAAGTAAATAAGTCATTTAGTACATAGTTGGTAACACTGACAAGACGGCAATATTTGCTGTTTAGGAACTGTTCTTATGTGACCCTCACTATATATTCGTCTAGGTCTGACCCTACTAATCGATAGTGGTCGATAATTTATTCTGGTGTTTTTAATTTTTAATTGGTACCACTTGATATGTCTGTTTAGATAATTTCAAAGTCTTTTATGAACCCTTGACTTTCGCAATCGTATAGAGAAATATCATTAATGTGACACTGAGGGATTTATTCATGTAAGTGTGACTTCTTTAGGTATTACTTCTATGAATAGTTGGCGAAGATAACAGTAAATGTTGTCAAAAGTACATTGATGTTGAAAGATATCTGATCAAACTAATCGATAGTAATCGATAATTTGTTGGTGTAAATGTGGATTCTTTAGTTATTGCTTCTATGAATAAATGGCGAAGATAAGTCACTGTTGCCAATTGTAAATAAATATTCCGCATTATGGAATTCAATTTATCATTCCACTCAACTGATTGTAAAACAACACTGGGTTTAGCTGGAAACCGCTGATATTGTCAATTGTGATAATAAATGCTTAATCTAAATGAACATTTCATCTGACACTTTTTTAACTGTCCCAATAATGGCGCCACCTATTGAGAATTAGGGGAACTCTTCAAAGTTTGTCAATTTTTTTTTTATACATTTGGTTCTGAACCAACCATCACAGAATACTAGAGTAGACAAAAACAACTTGGAAGTGAAGCCGAGCTTGCGAATAGTCGCCATCACAATCCTACCACAACATTAGCTCCCGCTTAGCATATGGATACTTGATTGTGGTGTTACATCGTCGTTTTTATTCATGAATCAACTAATTTCAAGATGCGTACATGTGCTGCGTATGACTGCACAAACAGATTTTCAAAGAAAATTACTGCAATAACTTTTCACAGCTAAATATGCTTGTGTGGAATGTACTTATTTACAATAATTTAGCATAGATTAGATTCGTATTCTTCATGTATTAGTCTGATTAAGAGAAAGGATTAGTGTATTGATATTATTGTAATCATTTTTTATAATTACCATACCACAAAATCGAACCTAAGCTTTATAGACTTAAGCATTTACGAGCTAAGCTAACCTAACTTAACCCAAGTTGGAAAGTAAGCAAGCATTGGGTGTACCGAGCTTTTTCTTCAACCGAATTCAATAAAAATACAAAGAATAAAGGTGAAACTACGGTATCTCCCCAAACTATACAATTCCTCAGCCTCATATTACTTCAATAATCCCTAAAGTAACCCATTAACCTTGTCACATACTCGGCTTAATGTCACTTACTATCACCTCATTTAACACATGTAACACATAAATAAATTTAAAGCAGACTTCAGTCCCTTATGTGGTGTGCCAGAATAAGTAATCATATTACAAAAACTCAAGATGATATTGAATTTCATATTGAAGGTATACCGATAAGCTATCACAATTTGACTATAATTATGTGTGTGTGTTCCGCCTTTGCTTATCATACAATTAAAATGGTGAAACTAATAAATCATATTTTCATTAACGTTTTCGGTATGTATGTACCATCTTCAGATGTATATATATAATGCTAATTGATAACCAAGCCTCTAGGTGCGTGTGTCGTAAACTTAAATAATCAGTGTTTTTGTGCGTACTGTGTTATATCGATGAAGTGTTGCCATAATTGAATGATATTTGTTGGTGCAACATACTATCAGAATTAAACTTAAAATTAAATGTTTCAGTCAATATTTAAAACACTATTTAAAACTGTTTAAAAACACATGGTTTGTGCATCACTTTAAATATATGCAGTTGGAGATCACTTGTTGTGCGGTGTTTGCCGATGTGAAGTTGAATGCGGGAGTTGTGGTGATCTTGTTTATTGGCGTTGAGCTAGACGTGGTATCGTTGACATGGCTATGTTGAAAGTGATGTTGTAGCACTTCTATGATAGTTAATGGTATTGCTGTAATTTGTACCCATAGATGTATTGTTAGAACAAATTGAAGGTTGTCAAGTCCATGGATTTAGTATCGCCTGGCGTGTAGTTTTGCTGCGGGTGGTCTGCTCGTGCTTGATGCTAGGCTATCAGCCAGGCGATACTAAATCCATGGACTTGACAACCTTCAATTTGTTCTAACAATACATCTATGGGTACAAATTACAGCAATACCATTAACTATCATAGAAGTGCTACAACATCACTTTCAACATAGCCATGTCAACGATACCACGTCTAGCTCAACGCCAATAAACAAGATCACCACAACTGCCGCATTCAACTTCACATCGGCAAACACCGCACAACAAGTGATTTCCAACTGCATATATTTAAAGTGATGCACAAACCATGTGTTTTTAAACAGTTTAAATAGTGTTTTAAATAGTGTTTTAAATAATGACTGAAACATTTAATTTTAAGTTTAATTCTGATAGTATGTTGCACCAACAAATATCATTCAATTATGGCAACACTTCATCGATATAACACAGTACGCACAAAAACACTGATTATTTAAGTTTACGACACATGCACCTAGAGGCTTGGTTATCAATTAGCATTATATATATACATCTGAAGATGGTACATAGATACCGAAAACGTTAATGAAAACATGATTTATTAGTTTCACCATTTTAATTGTATGATAAGCAAAGGCGGAACACACACATAATTATAGTCGAATCGAGATGATATTGTTTTACAGAAATAAATCACTCAAAAATCATTAGCATCATCCTTGTCATATTCACTTTGTAAGTATTACATTAGCCTATATATACAGTGTTGTGCGCTTTATTAGGCCCTATACCGGAAGCGATTACATTATTAAATAATAAATAACAGTCAAAACGAAGTAACTGAAGATGACGGCATACTTCCGTCAAAACCATCCTTCTTCCGATACTTTTATATAATATATTTTATATTACCTGTAGGTACTATTAGAAATAATTGCAAACAGCAGTAGAAATTATTTTCAATATTTGTGAAAGCTTTTATTTGATACATTATTTTCACTCCAAACATCAATAATAATGCAGTAACTATGGTAATTTTTTTATTTTGTACATAATGAAGTTGACAATTAAAAAAATGTTATAGCAAAACGATTTTAACGAAGATCCGATCAATTTTATATGGTTAAGGAGTTTCTATTTTCTCTATACAAAACCGGGACATCTATATGAAATACTGGAAAAAGGAAAAGAATGCTAATCTGGATTAAGGTACCAGTTGCATTATTAATTCAAAACAAACGTACCAACGTGTGAAAGTAATTATTGTAGGTTAGCATTTTTATTAAACTGGTGCTAAAATAAGGTCAAAGTGTTTTTTTTTAAACTTCCAAATTATTTAATACCATACTGTATGTTGAAAAGCTATCAGTTTATAATTTGTATGTGATTTATCAATGACAGTTTTCATTTTTGCTAAAAATATGTGCTTAATGATTCTGTGTTACGAAAAAAAATAAAGAAACTGTGTCTTCTCCAGGAAATTAGGGTCGTATTGGGTTCCTATTATCTTAAGATATTATGTAACGTAGTAGCTATATTGCAAAGTTTTGGTGGCAACAAGATGGCGTCAGGTTCATCGGAGCGGTTTCACTCCTTCTAATGGTATTTAGATGCTAGTGTCTACTCTATGTATACATTGGAGCAAGATCTTGTCAGCCATCTCGACTTAAAAGGAAACTCCCTCAAGACATCCTTCTTAGTGATACTGACGTCTCTTCATAAATTTAACACAGAAAATCATCATATTTTTGTTCACATAATTCACAAAAAAATGTTTAATTAATTAATTTAAATTAATTAGAGGAGCCTTTAGAGCCAACCTCAGCATGATATTCTGCATGTGATATTTCATCATTTAACAGTGATCTGTATAGCAAGTTTGCTGGTCGACCAATATTAAACATAAAAAAAAAAACTCTATGTATTCTATGCTCGTTGTTCTGACCAACGAGTTAGAAAGAGATTATAGAGTGGCCAAGTTGTTCTGTACAGCGTTCTTAGCGGTGTCGCCGCAAAACAAGGCAGATATGAAATAAGCGCCTACCGTTGTAAAAATTCGTTTGCTTACAACATTCTTTATACGGAGATAAGAACTACGAGAAAAGAAGAAGAAAAAAAATGTCTGTTATTGTGCTACATGTAACTGCAATATCAAGAGGAAAATGACAACTGATATATCACATTCCTGGTAAATTTTATTTAGTTAAGTACATAGTTTTGCTAATTAGCAGCATTTTTTATTTCATGCGTCAATGTGTAACAAAGCCCGGCATACAATGCGGTGTGTACAATATTTTTCTTTTCTTGCAGATTCCCTCTTATTGTTTGTCATGTACATATATATTTGTCTTCTAAATATGAAGAGTATATGAAGCTGTGTTTCGTTGGATGCCACTTAACGCTTGTTGTGTTTTTTACCCAATGATTTAGCAAATCTTTCTTTTCCAAAGGAAAAGTGTATGTTACTCTGTTCTACAGTATATACCTAATGTATAAGTAATTGCAGTGTATTATTTTTATTATTATATTTATCATTATTGAAAAGTGTTTTCCTTTCATTTTATACGTAATTTGTATATTTTCTAAAGAAAAAGTCTTTTAAGTTGTTGTGTGCTTTCTTAATGAACAAAATTGTGTAATATCCTTTACTTCTTCTCCTTGTGTCATTCCTGCTAATAGAAGAAGACGATGAGCTGTAGATTATAAAAATAAGTAGGTCTATTTCGAAAACAAACGATAAATCAAATAAATGGTTTACTAATAATAAACTTAAAATAAATACGGCTAAAACCACTTCAATTCCGTTTCAAACCCAGTTAAAAACTAAGAGCAATAAAATATTAAAATATTGTATTTCGACACTCGCAACCAAAATTCCGCAAAACATTCGAGTAGGCCGTATTATTGTTAGTATTTTGACTGGAAGGTCATGAAATAACATAATTGAGCACCTATTTGCAATAATGCGGTAAGTGTAAATGTATTTCGTAACTACTTACCCCAATATTGCACGTGAGTGCTGAATTATACAATAATAATAATAATAATAATAATAATAATAATAATAATAATAATAATAATAATAATAATAACCATCTGTGGTTGCACAGCCCTTTGAACGCCCAGACAGATGAGCCAGCTGTTGACCTCCCATTCACATTTCTATAATTATGCACTACTGTAACAAAAAAATGAAAGCGTGGTATATAATGTTTTACCTAAGTTACAAACTTGAAGGTAAAGATTGTTTACTACAGTTAGGGCCTACTTTCATTCTATATCTTATGACGTAATAAATAGTTTTGCAACGTGTAGAGAATAGGAAAACAATTTAATAAAATCATCCGAATGATACTCGTTCATTTTATAGGCAATGTTGCAGGTCGCATTAGAAAAAACTAGGACTATCAACATTTTTTTCAGTGTATTTGCTAGGACTTTTTGTCATACGTACAGCTGTCAAAAAAAAAAAAAAAAAAAAAAAGTGGCTGCACTCGTGAACAGCGAATATTTTCAAAGGCCACTTCGGGTCGCGGCGATGTTACATGATGCATGTGCTTGTACAAGCAGTTCCGTAACTATGAAAGTACTTCATATCTGCGCCTCGTAGACCAGCGATAGAGTGCTTGTTTAATGACTCAAAGGTTGTGGGTTCGGGCCTTCTTCAAGTTTTCATTTTATTTTTTAAACGTTCTTTAGCGATGTAAATGCTATTCAAATTATCATTTATATTCAGTTATCGTTCTTTATGGAAATCACGTTATTTATATTTTGTTATCGTTCTTTAGAGATATGAATAAAATTCAAGCCATCACTTGTATTCTGTTATCGTTTTATAACGATATGAATAATAATAATTATTATTGTATCTCCAATGGGAGTTTGCCTATTTTACGTATGTATGTTAGGGCTATAGTTTCATACACAAAAAGATTAGCATAAAGAGAAATGAAAAAGAAAATTAAATTAGCTTACGCGATGTAAACAAAACATAAACAATCCGTAAATTAGGCATTGCGATTGCAAAACTAATATCAGTTATCAATTTGAAACACACAAAAACATTAACAACACACATAAGTAACATTTCTATAACACAAATATGCAGCTTTCCGTACCATACATAATAAATTAATACACAATAGTCACAGAAACACAATCAAACTATAATTACGACATTGCGACGACATCAAGCATCCCATAACTGACTCACATACATAACAAATCAAGCATCCGTTACAACACATACACTTCAACATAGTAACTACATTTTTTAAAAGTTACCAATTTGGCTCCAAGAAGAATAAATAGGACACTGTTACTAATTACTATTCTTCTACAGTTTCTTAAATACATCTGTAATAAATCTGTGAAATTCCGATATGAATAATATTCACGTTTTTATATTCTGTTATCGTTCTTTAACGATATAAATAATATTCAATTATCATTTATATTCTGTTTTCCTTCATAAGCATTATAAAATAATATTCAAGTTATTTATATTGTTATTGTTCTTTCGCAATATAAATAATCTGTATTTTATGTAAGTAATTATTATAACACAAATAAACATCTTTCTTTGTAAAATAGGTTATTTTATTTAGATAATTAAATACATATTATATGATATCTTATATTAATTAAACAAACCGTTATTTATCATTTATATTCTGTTATCGTTCTTTAGTGATACTGTATAAATATTATTCAAATTATTTATATTGTAATCGTTCTTTAGCGATATAAATAACATAAATTTAATATTAGGTTTGGAAAAATCCAGTTGCATAATACTGCTATTAGTTTTTCTTTTTGTATTATTACATTAGACTATCTTGAATCACAATAAAATGAAAAGGAGTAACGAGGAATTGAACCTGAGACGTTGACATCTAAATTTCGACATTCGTCCGCTGAGCTACGAGGGAAAAGTGTGGAAACATTTTCGGAAAAATTGGCCCAATCACACTCTAAGATTTTCTGATGATTTGTAGAAGCTAGTCCAGGATGTGGGTGGGGCAAAGGCTAATTGAGATTTCCCGGTCTCTGATCGGGTCAAACATCCTGATAGAATTAATATTTAACCCTTGCCGTGACTTTCGGTGAAGTCTGGAGGGCCCAATTAGTCAAATCCACTCTCCTCATCTCCACGCTTGGGCCCCCTGGAATTTAACAAGATGCGAAAGAGATAGCGGTGTGCGGAAAGTAACGGGATGTTACCGCATTTAGGCCTATCCTTCCCAAGAAAAACTGCAAACATGAACAAAGGAAGCTTTAATAGAAGAAGAAGGATCTTCTGCGGACCTCTGGAAAAAGAACTAAGGAAGAGACTAGTGAAGTACTTTGTGTGGAGTGTGGGATTGTATGGGGAAGGAACGGAACATGGACATTACGACGAAATGAAGGGAAACGAATTGAAGCATTAGAAACGTGGATGTGGAGAAGAATGGTGCGTGTGAAGTGGACAGACAGAATAAGAAATATAATTGTTTTGAAAAAGTGAGTGAAGAAAGAATGATGCTGAAACTGATTAGAAAGATAAAAAGGAATTGGTTGGGTCTCTGGTTGAAAAGGATAATAGACGACATTAGGATATGTGGATCATATGCGGAGACTAAGAGGAAGGCAGAAAATAGGAAAGATTGGAGATTGCTGGGTTTGCAATGAAAGACCTGCCCATGAACAGAACACTTATGTATGTATGTTCAGACTTTCTGGAATATCGTGTCTAAGAACAGTCGCTATTTGCAAAGACTAGTCGATTCCATGTCCACTCGACTGCAAGATGATCGAGATAAGAGGAAGATAGACTAAATATTGAATTGTAGCTTTTTGTTTTGTTTCTTGAACCCTTAATTGTTTGAATGTTTTAAGGCCGACGCCAGTAAATTTGTTTTGTTTATGCCACGAAAGATATTTTTATTCAGAATAAAATCTTTTTCTTTCCATTTGCAGCCACAATATCATAATGATAAAGTCATGGCATAATATATTAACGAACCTGATGTTAATTACTAAAATAATCGTAAAAGAGAAAGGAGCCATTATATATAGTTTGTCTCTCTCAAAACAGAACAAAAAAGAACATAAAAAGCACAAGGTTGTAGTCGAACACAGGATCTCACGAATAAGAGGCCAGAACGCTACCATTACGCTATCGAATAACACACAGAATACTTCAATTATAACTGTAGATATCAGGCAACGTGGTCCAACAACATGTAACATCGCCTGTCTCCGAATTGTAGCGAAGATACCCGAAGGGAACTTTGTTTCAGAAGAGCGGCCACTTTTTCTTTTGACAACTGTACATGACAATTTTGCTTAGGTTATTCTTTTAAGCTTTCCTTCTACGAACAGCTCAAGTGTTTTAAATTTAGCGTAAATAAGTTTTTTACTTTAGATTAAGTTACTAGCACGTATTTTACGAAACTCTAGGCTTTTCCACTTCAGTTTGACTGATTTATGCAAATTAAATTTTGACAGCTTCACGATTCCCGCGCTTAATTATCGTCATGCGCACTCAGTTTTGGGCGCTTAAGTGAATGGCGGACAATCGTTCAATTTTCTTCGAACATGGCGGCACAATGGCTGCTCTATATTCTCTTTCTAACTCTTTGGTTATGACTTATCCCGTGGTTAGAAAGTTCGCTTACACGATCATAAAATCGTAGGTCGGATACCTTTGAACGTCAGAGTACATGAATATACCTGCATAATGAAATTCAAAATTTCATCCCAATCTAATGATTGTAAAAAATATTAGATTTATGGGGAAACCTCTGATACTATCTATTATGAGAAAAATGCGACTTTTTGTTCTCACTTTTACCACCACACATTTTTATTCCTTAATAATTCACCCTACAATAATGGGTATTCCACCCAACACAGCAACAAAATAGTCGTTATTGTACTCCACACGACGACAATGACAATACACGTGTATTATTGTGAAGAGCAACAATGTATTCCTAATTTCAATTAATGTTCACAAAGCACTATATACAGAACAAAACTGTCAGTTATCAGTTCACAGTTCGCTCGCCTTGGCTAGTTCTTCTAGCTCATTGTTCAAGTTCACTGCACATCGAACTCAGGTCTTCCGGAAGCGTCACCCTCGCCTGGACGCTGCCACAGTTACGGATTCACTCAAGTTCACTGCACGTCGAACTGAGCTCGCTGCTGTCCAAGACTTGAAGGCTGACTGAAGACTGACTCAAGACTGCTTCCTGCTTTTATTTAATAAACCGTAACATCTGGAATCTTCGATGTGCGTGGCTTTCTGAACTTTCTGAACGCTTCTAGATGTTTCTTCTCCTCTCTCTGCTCGCGATGTCACCACAGTTCTTTCCCCTCGCTCCGTACCGCTCTAGAGCGTCTACCGAAGCTCGAGTTTCCGTTTCCCCGTGCTTTCTTTCTCGCTAAATGTGCGCGCAATCCCCTGACGCGACCAGAATGTTCCAGACGTGTGCCACAATAATTCATACTTCATATACATAAATATTTTCTCAAACACATTTTTACCAGTCCCAATAAAGTCACCTGTTGAGAACTAGTGGAACTGCGTAGTTAAAAGTTTGTCAATTTGTTATATCTTTGATTCCGACATCCGCTTACAGGATTCGCCAGTACACTGGCGATCAAAGATATCTGGCCTAAGATTTTATGATCTTGTAAGCGAACTTTCCGACCATAGAATGAGTCAGAACAAAAGATATTACTAATTATTGACAAACTTTGAAAGAATTCCGCTAATTCTCAATAGGTGGCACCATTATTGTGACGGTTATAATGTGTCAGGGAAAATGATTATGTAGATTAAGCATAAATTATTCTCATAATTGACAATATATCAGCGGCGTCCAGCTAAACTCAGTGTTGTTCTACAATCAGTGGAGTGGTATGAAAAGTTGAATTCCATAATGCAATTTATATATATTTATGTACTATTGGCGTCGCCATCTATTCATATAAGTTACAACTAAAGGAGTTACACTTACACCAAGCACTGACGTTCAAAGATATCTGATCGTGTAAGCGAACTTTCTAACCATGGGCTTAGTCAGAAACAAATATATAACAAAGTGACAAACTTTGAAATAATTTCGCTATTCTCAATAGATAACACAATTATTGGAACGACTAAAATGTGTTGGAGAAAATGGTGATGTAGATTAAGTATAAATTATCCTCATAATTAACAGTATTAGTGGTTTTCTGCTACACCTAGTGCATTTCATAATCATTTGAGAAGTTTAAATTTTCAATTTATATAATGCGGATATATTGATGTACTATTGGCGACAATAACTTTTATCTTCGTCACTTATTAATAGACGTAAAAACTAAAGAAGCAGCACTTACATGAACAAATCATCGATTAGGTGGATCACGTAGCAATAGACACCAGGCCCAATTATATTTGACCCTGTAACGTGAGTTATTATATAAAATTGCTATTACTTCATCGTTTACCCTCCAGTACTCGCGCGGCATACATTTGTAATCCACTGCTGCTTATTACGTCATCACATCTCTGCTTTTAATACTGATAATGTGAAATTTTCAGTACCTTCCTGTTACAGTTAGCTCTGGTAATAGGCCTAATAATAATAATAATAATAATAATAATAATAATAATAATAATAATAATAATAATAATAAGAAGAAGAAGAAGAAGAATAGTAATAATAATAATTTATTGCTAGAACAAAGATATATTTATTATTTTTATATAATAATCACTCTAGAACCTCCAGAAAGAGACGTCTGGAGTGTATGGACATAATTATGGCAAAATAAAAACCAACCGCGGAAGCTGATCTGAACATGATATGGAGTTAGCTCTACAAGCAGCCAGAAGTACACCCCTGACACAGGCCTATAGAAGATATGGAATTCCACTGGGAACATTACCGGTACTTAGGCACTTGAAGACCGGATCATCAAAGAAAGATCTTGGACGATTCATTCCAGTGTTTTCTTCTGATATGGAATTGGATATTGTAAAACATGCTCAAGAATTAGACAGCAAAATTTATGGACTGACGAAAGAATTATTCCAAGTATTAGCTTTTTATAGACTGCTAGGAACAACATTCCAAATCCATTTCAACATGTAAAACCTGGCAGAGCTTGGATTCAAGGATTCATGAAACGACACCCAGAACTGTCATTCAGGTCACCAGAGTCAACTAGTTTAGCGAGGTGTTCTGGATTTAACAGAGATATGGTCGGAAGATTTTTTGACAATTTAGAGGGAGTTTATGAAATACATGCATTTTCTAAACGCCCACTTATGTGTACAATATGGATGAAACCGGTGTGAAGACATCTTCATGCAGGCCACCAAAAGTATTTTCTACAAAGGGGGAACGTCAAGTTGGTGTAGTTAGCACTTCTGAAAAGGAAGAACTAAAGCCGGAAACACATTATTGCCACGGCATGTGTTCTCCTGTGAGATCATATAAGTTGGAAGGCACGTGCTGTGTCGCGTTGTGTGCACATTATCGCCACGCCATGTCACTTCACACTAAACTTACAATCTGTTCAGTCGCTATTTTATTCAGTAGCTTTCTGTAGCAGAGATGGAAGGTGAATGGGTTAGTAGTTCCAGTAGTTCTTCAGAGTTTGAAGAAGACATCGAAAATGCTCTGGTTGATGCGGATTATAAATTTATTACAATTGATGTAGGCTCTTACGGCAGAAACAGTGATGGGTGTGTTTTTGCTAATTCACGCTTTGGGAAAAAAAAAAAAAAAACTGGAATCTAATACTTTAAATGTGCCACAAAATGCTCCATTAGTTGAAAATGGGGAGCCACAACTACACATAATTCTTGGGGATGAAGCATTTCCACTAAAAAAATATCTTCTGCGTCCATATGGCAGGCACCATTTAGATGGAGATGGAACAAAAAAGATTTTCAACTATAGACTTTCCCGAGCGAGAAATGTAGTCGAGAATGCATTCGGAATTTTGACTGCTCGTTGGAGAATTTTTCGAAGATATATGGAGGTACAACCGAACATGGTCGATAGAATTGTACAGCCCAGTTACTTTATGGTGACAGCTCGTCGACGCGAGAGAGGAGAAGGTTCGACTGTGGGAGGGAGACCGATCCGAGACGGAGCGAATGGAGGAGGGAAATACAGTCATATCAGAAATGAAGTCTCACGTTGCAGCGTCTGCATAATTTTGAGCTCCTGTCACTGTGTTTACTTCATACTCCGGAACAATAGCCACTAATAAACACTAAAGAAGTAAACTAACATGTAAATACAATGAGCAGGAGTTCGGAACAATAATAAACACTAAAAAAGTAAACTAACATGTAAATACAATGAGCAGGAGTTCGAAACAATAATAAACACTAAAGAAGTAAACTAACATGGAAATACAATGAGCAGCTGTTCGGAACAACAATAAACACTAAAGAAGTAAACTAACATGAAAATACAATGAGCAACAGTTCGGAACAATAGTCACTAATAAACACCAAAGTAGTAAACTAATGGAAATACAATGAGGAGTTCGGAACAATAATAAACACTAAAGAAGTAAACTAATGTAGAAAACAATGAGCGGCAGTTCGGAACAATAGTCACTAATAAACACTAAAGTAGTAAACTAATGGAAATACAATGAGGAGTTCGGAACAATAATAAACAATAAAGAAGTAAACCAATGTGGAAATACAATGAGCAGCAGTTCGGAACAATAGTCACTAATAAACACCAAAGTAGTAAACTAATGGAAATAGAATTAGCAGGAGTTCGGAACAATAATAAACAATAAAGAAGTAAACCAATGTGGAAATACAATGAGCAGCAGTTCGGAACAATAGTCACTAATAAACACCAAAGTAGTAAACTAATGGAAATAGAATTAGCAGGAGTTCGGAACAATAATAAACAATAAAGAAGTAAACCAATGTGGAAATACAATGAGCAGCAGTTCGGAACAATAATCACTAATAAACACTAATGTGGAAATACACTGAGCAGCAATCGAATCACTATATTTAACAGTTAATCACTAATTAACAATGAAATATACTCATGCGTTTTCAATTTCAATAATATATATATTTTTAAGTGTGGGCCGCTATTTCTGTGAAATATAGAACTCGTGCTTTGGTTCGTCTTATGACAGCTTCATTAAAGTTGTCCACAGTTGATTTTTGGCGCCGATTATCAATGTCTTTAGTCTCCCTTATTATTTGGCTACCACAGCTCTCAGACACAGCGGTAAACTCTGCTACAATTTTCCAACATTTGTTACGTTTTTTCTTCCGACGCTATCTTCATAAAGCGCTACACGTTGCTCACGACTTCTCGCGACTGCGAATGCAATACCCGACCTTTCAGTTTGCTTCTAACAGGCAGCATTTTCACAAACAGAAAATAGCAGTGAATCTAGACAATAAATACTACACACTAAATAATACAAAACAGAAGCACAACAACTATTTAAGTAACTAAATGAAATATACGTAACAAACACACTAAATTGCAATATACAAGACAGTGGTGGTAAGCGCGACTGTACGCCCACACTAACGCTCCCGAGATGTGACCTCTAGCGCAGCCAGGGGAAGACTAAAAGGAACACCCCTTCGAACAAACAGTGAACTCGCCCAAACCACTGCGTCGCACAGTGGTTCAATTTCCCAATTTCTTTCACTCACAAGCATCAGAGTCTGCGGAGTCATCTTCATCAGGGGCCTGAGTGGACACATCTAGATGTGTAGATGCGTCTGGAGGTGACAGAAGTGATATGACATCCGCCGACAAATGCTTCAGTTTCTTTCTTGGGAGATTTCTGAGGCTAGTGATGTATGGATCGGATGATACTAGAAGATGGTTGAAAACGTCTTGCATTGTATTTTCCCTAGACGATTTTCGAGAAAACCCTTCTCTATATTTCCTAATGTCTTTATTACGAGCTTCTTGAGCATCCTCGGACAGTTGACCTATGGGCAGCAAAGCTGATGAAATAATATGTGGGCTATGAATTAGGATTTTATGTACTGTTGTTGGCATATAGTACCAAGGATATCTATTTACATATTTTCTAGCTGTTTCAAGAGTGTATACCTGGAAATTATCTACATCAATTGCATAACCGCTTAATAGTGTCTGTAAAATAACCCGAAATCTTGTTATAATTTCTTCATCTACACCTGTAATCTCTGATGATACCGCAGAGTTCTCGAAAAATCTCCTTGCAGTGTTGCCATCATTACTACTTCCATACCCCTGCTTTGGACTATCTACATCGAGGGCCAGTTTTTCCTTGAATCCTTGTCGAATTCTTATTTTATTTCTGTTCAACGTCTCTCTTTCTTCATCTGTTCTTATTTGCCATTTCTTTATATCTAGCTTATAAGAGAGATGGAGAAGACATTCAAATAAACGTATCCAAGCATGCAGTGTCGAAAGGCCAAATTTTATGCCCGAGGCATCTACTTTCCTTGCTAGCATGTCATCAATATTGTTGAAAGTTTTTGATGTCGCACCACACAAATGGCACCTCTGAGCAGAGTCCGTGGCTGTTGCAGACTTTTCCATCTACCATTGTTGGTACTAATTCATGTGTTATTGTAACAGTATGTCCCCCTTCAGAGATTGAGGAAGGCTGCAGACAATGTATTTGTTGTTCTATGTGTTCCATTTCTGTCACTATAATGTCTTTAGATTCGTGGATGAATTGGAGTCTAATCGGTCTACAAAAACGGGATGATGAAGGTCGGGGATTCTGCCATACAATTTTCTTATTGTGTGTTATCATCTGTAATGGCACAAATGATGTTACAAAAAGGCTGGCGTTTGATGTATCTTTCTCGGCAAAATGTTGTTTATATTCCTTGTGGCAAGAACTTCCGTCACAACTCCACTTAGAAATAAGTTGTAAATTTTGCTTCCCATTTACAGTTAAAGTGCTTATAACGTCTTCTTGGACTTTCAATATTCTTTCTGACGTATGGTCTAACAATGCTTGCAGCTCAGTTTCAGCAGAATTTCTGTTATATTAATGGCACTCGTATCGGGATAGCATGTCTTTTTGCTTCTAGCACTGTTCTGTATGGCGGAAAAATGTGGGCGTTAGATTCATTAGCCACAGACCTAATCAGGTTATATTGGAATTTCGTTAATTTAGCTTCAACTAGAATGGACAATGCTTTTGCTCCAGATAAAGGTATACAACTCTCTGAACTTAATTTATAAGCTTTTCTGTATTTTGAGGCCCTGGTTGGTGTTGAAAATTGTACATCTTTTATTACAGCAGCAGCATCAACCTCTCCTGTTTCACGAAGACTCATTTGTGTGGCATATGCGAGTTCTGAAGGACCTACCGTTTGTCTTAATTCCTGTGTTTTTCGTCTTTTAGAACGCTCACTACTTTCACTAAATTCTAATAATGGACGCCCGCCCTCATTTGCGTTTCAGTAATGTGTATTGGAAAACTTATAGATTTTTCAAGCCACTCCTTATTCCGTGATAGGAATCTTTCGACTGTCCTATTTGACTGTTGCCATCTGGTTTTAAAATTAGATATTAAATGATTTAACACAGTCTTTAGTTCATCGGATATTGTTGCAGGGGAATTGGTTATGATTCTAATGCGTTCTCTTAAATAATCGCACTGTTCTTCAAAATTAGATAATGAACGTTCCTGTAGTATGGTAAATAATTCACGTCTAGTGAGGTTTATGTGATGACTTTCAGATCCTGAAACGAATTACAAAAATAATTCAATTTTTAATATATTGATCAAGAACTAATGTATTACAATGCAAAAACGCTATGCGCACTTCAAAACTAAATTCGAGCTAGTGGGCCCAGTGGCAGTTTGGGGCAGACTTTTTTATTGGTACATGAAAAGCATCCACATAGGTATGATTAGTAATGAGAAACTTGACAGGATCTCGCAGGACCGATAACTTTTAACCTCAGTGAATCCGCCGCTTTCACATTTTCAACCACAATTAACATGATTATATTATTTAATATCTAAATGCCGTTAGTTAATTAGATAATTACTTAGAACTATGTTCAAATATTCTACATACCTCCAGGAATAGAATCCATGCTTCAGCTTTTAGTTTCACACTTATATCACTTATTTGTAACACTTTAAAAACGACCTTTCTTTCACCACGCAAATTCAGCAACTACATTATCGAAGCGAAGCGCATTTTCAGCCATGTGTCTAGAAGCACAGGATTGGAGATGAGAGATAAGACATACGATATTTACAAGCCCTGTCCTTCCTCTTCAAATTAAACAGCAAACAACCCTCATCTGTTATGTTTCAGTTTTGGGGTTTTGGCCAGCAAATCGGGAAAATGAACCACTGTGCGTCGCCAGGACAGAGCTGTCACCATGAAGTAACTGGCCTGTACTTGCGTCATGCTGCCTGCATAATATGCTATGTAAAGACAATATGTTTGAGCCTGATGTGCAAGCACTTTCACTACCAACCTGTGCCCTAAGAAACCTAGACCACTTGAGAAGAAACAGTACACGCGAGTCTTTTCAAGTTGCTAGAAAACTTCAAAGAATATTTTAATTCTCTAGGCTCAGTGCCTTGGCAATTAAATGTTGTTCGTCGAGGTAGATCGCAAAATTAAGGTTAATGTCTACAGTGCAGCTGTTGTAGTCACAGTACAGCTGTTGTAGTCATTGTTAATATGCACTTTTATGTGTATGGTCGCATCTACACTTATGTACCTCCTAAAATAATAATAAATAATAATAATAATAATAATAATAATAATAATAATAATAATAATAATAATAATAATAATAATAATAATAAAAGAGTAGTAATAATGATCGGGACGATATTGAAATACAAATTGCTGAGCCATTTATACCCGAACCCACGCTTTCAGAAGTCGAAATTGCGATAGAAAATCTGAAAAAGTACAAGTCTCCAGATATCGATCAAATTCCAGCAGAATTAATACAAGAGGGTGGAAGTGCATTATATAGCGAAATTTATAAACTTGTACTTGCTATTTGGGAAAAGGAAATTGTACCAGAACAACAATGGAAGGCGTCCATAATTGTACCTATTTTTAAAAAGGGGGACAAAACCAACTGTGGTAACTTTCGAGGAATATCACTTTTGTTGACGTCGTACAAAATTTTGTCCAATATTCTTTTGAGGAGATTAACTCCGTACGTAGATGAAATTATTGGGGATCATCAGTGCGGTTTTAGGCGTAATAGATCGACTATTGATCAGATTTTTTGTATTCGGCAAGATAATGGAGAAAAAATGGGAGTATAAGGGTACAGTACATCAGTTATTCATAGATTTCAAAAGGCATATGACTCGGTTAAGAGGAAGTATTATATGATATTCTTATTGAATTTGGTATTCCCAAGAAACTAGTTCGATTAATTAAAATGTGTCTCAGTGAAACATACAGCAGAGTCCGTATAGGTCAGTTTCTATCTGATCCTTTCCAATTCACTGCGGACTAAAGCAGGGAGATGCACTATCACCTTTACTTTTTAACTTCGCTTTAGAATATGCCATTAGGAAAGTTCAGGATAACAGGCAGGGTTTGGAATTGAACGGGTTACATCAGCTTCTTGTCTATGCAGATGACGTGAATATGTTAGGAGAAAATACACAAACGGTTAGGGAAAACACGGAAATTTTACTTGAAGCAAGTAAAGCGATCGGTTTGGAAGTAAATCCCGAAAAGACAAAGTATATGATTATGTCTCGTGACGGGAATATTGTACGAAATGGAAATATAAATATTGGAGATTTATCCTTCGAAGAGGTGGAAAAATTCAAATATCTTGGAGCAACAATAACAAATATAAATGACACTCGGGAGGAAATTAAACGCAGAATAAATATGGGAAATGCGTGTTATTATTCGGTTGAGAAGCTCTTATCATCCAGTCTGCTGTCCAAAAATCTGAAAGTTAGAATTGATAAAACAGTTATATTACCGGTTCTTCTATATGGCTGTGAAACTTGGACTCTCACTCTGAGAGAGGAACATAGGTTAAGGGTGTTTGAGAATAAGGTGCTTAGGAAAATATTTGGGGCTAAGCGGGATGAAGTTACAGGAGAATGGAGAAAGTTACACAACACAGAACTGCACGCATTGTATTCTTCACCTGACATAATTAGGAACTTGAAATCCAGACGTTTGAGATGGGCAGGACATGTAGCACGTATGGGCGAATCCAGAAATGCATATAGAGTGTTAGTTGGAAGACCGGAGGAAAAAGACCTTTAGGGAGGCCGAAACGTAGATGGGAGGATAATATTAAAATGGATTTGAGGGAGATGGGGTATGATGATAGAGACTGGATTAATCTTGCATAGGATAGGGACCGATGGCGGGCTTATGTGAGGGCGGCAATGAACCTTCGGGTTCCTTAAAAGCCATTTGTAAGTATGTAAGTAATAATGAGGTTAAGTTGAATCGATGATTTACTTATGGGCTATTCCATATGAAATCGATCAGTAAAAAACCTCGCATTTTTATACTCATTGTATCACTCTTCTCTACGTACAAAAAAAGTTTCATTGTATTTAGAAATTTTAAGGTCAATTTTCTCTTTATTTCGGTCGATTTGAGATGGAATAGCTCTTGGAAATAAGTTAACATACAGTACTCACCGCTTATATTCATCTCTCTTCCTATTTCCTCCCAAGCTTCTTTTCTCATGTTTAAGTCTCTGCAATTGGATGACTTAAAATTATACATAAATTCATATTGCCTTACTTTTTCAATGATATATTCCTCCATAATGAACCTGCACGTGCTCTCCACTGTCCAACAATGTCCGGTGCGATAGAAAATCTAAACGTGATGGCACGAGTGCTACACAGGAGAGGACGTGGCGTCCGTGGCGTGGGAACAGTGTGGTTCTGAGCAACGTAAATAAATGGAGAAAACGAATACAACACATTGAATGCAGAACGTGACAGCACAGGAAATCACATTTCGTGCCGTGCCGTGGCAATAATGTGTTTCTATCTTAACAGCGATCATAGCGGGAAATTTTCTATCCCCATGTTTTTTATTTGGTAAGAGGAAGAAAGTAGCTCCAAGAATGCTCGATAATGTTCCTGTAGGGTGTACTGTCTCGTGTAGTGATTCAGGGTGAATCAACACTGACATTTTCCATGAACGGTTTAAAATATAGTTCTTAGAGTGTGTTCGACTTCCCGAATGCCCTTGTCTTTTGATTCTTGAGAATCATGCTGCTCATATAAATTTGCAATCCATCGATCTGGCACGAGAGAAAGATGTGATTATGATGTAAGTACCTTCCCACACAACCCATAACCTACAACATTTGGACGTAACAGTTTTCAAGCCTTTTAAGGATGCATTTGAGACAGTCGTGGATACTTTCCAAAAAAACAATCCAAGCCGTAGAATTAACCAGTATGACGTTCCTGGACTTGATAAAACAGCTTCTGGAAAGAGTGCCACTGTCAGCTCTGTTACATCAGGAGTTAAAAAGTCTGGCATATGACCCTTCAACAAACATATATTTTCTAATGACGATTTTTCTCCATTCTTGTACACTTTGTGCCTGTTTTGTTCCTCCATTTCTGTTGCTACTCCTATGACATATGTTAATCTTAACATTGATGAATCTGCTGTATCCATTGACACTTCTGAATCTAGGCCTATTAGAAATTGGAGTTTTCAGTGCTGTTAACGAAATCAATATTGCTACAACTTCAGGCCGATAATGATGCAAACATTTCTCCTATCAGAACAATGATGAATGAAACCAGTATATCTATAAACGCATCAGGATTTGCAGTGTCACCAAAAGACATTGTATCTATTCCAGGGGTTGAGAAACAAACTGGTGTCAAAAGGCGCAAAGGCAACCAGAAATCGGAAATATTGAAAAGCTCACCATTTAAAAAGACTTTCCATAAAAAAACGGAAGAGAAATGCAAAACGCAGCAGCTTATCTTCTGAATTTAAATTGACTGATCCGGCTCTAAGGGCCAAAATTAAGCAGCAGGTACTCAAAATATAATTAAATTACCACAACCTCCTGTGGATAATCCTACACCTGATGAGGCTGTTAATTGTTTTATTTGTGACGAACTCTTTTCTCGTAGTAAAAGTAGAGAAATGTGGATACAATGCAATTTCTGTCAAGAATGGGCGCATGAACAATGCACGGACTACACATCCAGTCAGTCTGTATAATATATTTGTGAGTTTTTGTAGATCAAGTGTTTAATATTTAAATAATATTTCCCAGTGTGTTTGACCTCCCTGAAACCACTACTAATGGTAATGAATGTGGAGTGTAAGTAGGCTTGTTATTTTTTTCTGTCAGGAAATTAAAGTCAGTTTGTAGCACATTCCCATATTACCCTGATGATTGTTCCATATTACCCAATGAGGAAAAAAAAAGGAAATAATACACTTTCAGCAAATTAAGCTTTTTTGGGGAATAATTATTTACTTAATTTCTATAAAATTTCATACAATTTAATTAATTTCATTACAAAAATATTATTTTAAAGTTGATCTGGTGTTTCTACTGTTGAACTGCGCTTAACCTTTCCACCTTACACCCCACTCCCTAAATTAATTGCCTTTGAAAGTGCATGTAGTGAATATCGGGTTTTGGAAACTCACCTTCCAGTAGAAGCTTCTTCATCAACGACGACAAACGTTGTACTTTCGCACATGGGCATGCACTCACAAATGAAGGATTCGCCTTCCTTATACTTCATTTCCAGCACATTCTCAATGTGTCTGTGCAGGCAGACGAGACCCTTAATATCACATATTTTCTCTTTTCCTAGAAAAATAATATTTTTTTTATATATGAATTAAGTATATTATGTATGTGTGTGCGTGCGTGCGCGCGCGCGTATGTGTGTATACAGTGGGCCAAAAAAGACACAAAATTTAAAGACTATATTCCAGTTGCGAATGATTTCACTTGAAAGTTTATTTCACTGGCAAATTTCACAGTACTTGTAGACCGGGAAAGCACTGTAATATTAAATTTTGTACTATTTATTAAACATGATTTTTTATTTTTGTAGGGCAGTGCAAAACCAATCGTTTTTGCCGAATTAAGCACTTTGGTCTTTCGAGTACAGCAGGCCAAGCCGTTTGTTGTGCTATCATCATTTGTTTTGTTCTGCTCTGCGTTCTAATTTTGTGAATAAAAGATTGCTTAACAAACGAAGACAAGATTTTCATTAAACATTTGTACCAATATGATAATTATCTACCCGTCAAATTGTAAGGAACTGTGCTCAGCAATAATGGTCTGTTTCAAGTGTACAACGATTGATTAGGGAGATACGGACATGATATCCCTCCTGAGAGATTAATGCGTCAATGATAGCATTTTCTTAGATTCTCTGATGGTTTCCACTGGAGTTTCAAACGAGATCTTAATCCTATGGCCTATTTTGTATGGAGTCAACTACAAAAACAGTTTACTACACAACAAGATTTCGTAATATTGAACATTTAAGACAACGCCTTCTTGAATGTTGGGACCAGTTTGATCAATGACAGATATCCAGTGCTATTGGACAATGGTGAAGACGCCTGCAAATGGTTGTGCGGGCAAATGGCGGTCACATAGAGCATCATTTTTAGTTGTGATTATTTGAAAGATCATTAATTATTATTATTTTTACCAACTTTCAATTTCTGCATTTCGAAGTAGGGCCATAGTCTATTACAGAGATGTCCAAAGGTGATTCGTGACTCACTGTGTAGTCACTATGCAACCTGCAATGTAACCCCCTCCATTCGCCCTCCACCCCCGTAAGGCACCCTGACTGTCATAGCGTGTTCTTGATACAGTAAACAAGGCAGTGGCGGGCGTACCGGTACTGGATTTATAAGGTGGTTTACGAATGTCTCTGTCCAAGTCTTCGACCTCCAAATTTAACGTAGAGTGGGAACTAGAGTTTCTTTGAATTTTAAATTTATTTTAATAAAGCTGTCAAGTAAGTCGAATTATAATGAAGAAATAATATAATTTCAGTTTTGTTTCCGTCTTGACAGAACTGAAATGATATTATTTCTTCATTATAGAGTTTCTTTGCTTTGAAGATGGTGATAATATAAAATGTCTTATATGCTCCAAGATAATTTCCAACATGTTTCGAGGGAATGTAAAACGTCATTTGTTGCTTGGCATTCTCAATATGCTGAGATGAAATGTATTATTGATTATTACAAATATTATTATATTAGCGTTATTGATATTATATTACCATTATTATTATTATTATTATTATTATTATTATTATTATTATTATTATTATTATTATTATTATTATTATTATGAATATTCCTTCATTATTCCAGGAGTAGATCGGGCAAAAGATTGACGTTTCTGCATCTGACATGACAGAAAAAGATTTGTTAGTTAAACTGTGTCATGGGACATAGCCAAATCTCTCAAATCATTTCAGGAAGGCGAGTTTGTAAAAACATGCATGGTTAGAGTCGCAGAAATTTTGTGCCCCAAAAAATTGCAACACATTCACAATTTACACCTTTCTCGACAAACTGTTGCACGAAGAATTAAAATATCTGACATATCTAGGCAGATTGATGCTACAATTCATAACATTTTACATTTTCTCTTGCTTGTAATGAAAGCAATGATTTGATAGGTACGGCTCAGTTATCTGTATTTATACGAGGTGTTGAATATTTATTATACCGGATTCCTTTAAAAAGTAACACCACTGGAGAAGAGATATTCAATGACCTTTGCTCGTGCGTACATAAACATAATTATTTACAGTAGTCAAAGCTAGTGTCCATAGCAACTGTTCCATTATTGCCGAGAAAAAGGGTTTAATTGGCAGACTAAAAGTACAGTATTTCTTAACGAAAGAGATGTATCAAATTTCTACACAGTACATTGCATTTTTCATCAAGAAGCCATTTATGAAAAAACTCTGAATTTTCAGCACGTCATGGATGTGGTGATACGTAATATTATAAACAAAATTGGAAACAGCGCGAAGTCAAGATGTAGGACCAATGTGTGATGTAACTCCGGATTTCAATGCAATATTGCTCAAACAAATATGTGAAATTGAAGAAGGCTAATTTTAGTAGAATACATTTCATTCATTATTATACTTAGACATAAATATTGGTTTATTTTTACATCAGACTAATGATGATTATGTACTATATTTAATTTCCATTTACATGGGCCTTGTAATTCATAATAGTTTATTTCCAAAGTGTTTTGAATCTATTTAATGGTTTATACTACAAGTAGTTATCACACAATTCCAACGCCTATAGTTTGTTTATGTATTTATTTGAATTTTTATTTGTATTAATTAACAAATTGTGATTTTGAATCAAGTTAAAGTACACAAACTTCCCCGATGATGTCTAGCGTACAATAAACCACCACTCTTCTAGTTAACTTACCTGTCGCTACCTACATATTCAACTCTCCCACCCAAGGTCATGAGCTTATCCAAGTAGCGTCTTGCAAGTGATTCGGCGCAGACGATCCTTTTGAACGCCCATGGTCTATTATATACGTCACGAAGCTAAATACGAAAGGAATATGCATCCTAGATAGTTGCTAACTAGGATCGCTACTATCGCATCAGCACAGACAATGCGAAATAGTACCGGAACAGTCTATTGTTCCTAGTACTCTCAAAACTCAAGCTTCGTGACTGTATATACTAGACATTGTCTTCAAAAACAACATTTTTCGCATCATTGTGTATTGACCTCCATAAGATTTCAATTGAGCCTCAAAAAAACATAATAAGTCCTGCTCATCTTTAAAGTCTACTCTTTCCATCAGTGTATTCATTATAAATTACAAAAGTAAGGGATGCGGAAAACTGTCTACAGCTCTACACGAAATAAAATATTTCTTTCAATGATTTAGATTCTGAAAAAGCCTTCATAACACTTACAGCGTTCCCTTGTTAAATTGCAATACTAATTCTATGGCGAAGGAAAGCCGTAGAATGAGAGTCACTGTTGAGTGCTGATAAAAACTTGCCAATATCACAAGGTAACAATTTCGCCTCGGAACACCATAGGCGCATAGATTCTACGGCGAAAACGACAAAATTATATCGATCCAGAAGATCGAGATATTAATGCGTTTAATTGTCACAGCAGTTGCAGCGGCTGATCCAGCAATTTTGGAAGTTTTGGGCAAATAAGAAGCGAAGGTATTATAGCAAGTGGCACCCCATAAAAGTGATTTGCCTTTGAACCATGGTGTTAACCCATTAAGACCCATAATAGCATATCATAATTTATTTTGATATTTTATTACTAAACGAACTCAGATACATTGTTTGAGCATGTACAAACTGGATTTTAGAAAAAAATTGTCTCACTTGAAATATACAGTGTGTCCTATACATAGGACATTGGGGCTATATGAGAAATCTACTAGTATATTAATTTACGTTACTAAGAAACATTTTCTTTCACACCTTGATACATAAATTTTACAATTTGTGATATTTCTCAAAACATTTGACACAGAGCCTCCTTTTAAACTTCACACACATTGTTTTCGGCTTTCCCTAGGCACTCCAGTTGTTTTCCTGATGGATTTTTGCTATGAAATGACCAATGTTGTCGAGCCTGACGTCAATAAGACATTTTCTTTTCGATGTGGTCCTGGTCTGGGTTTCGGTGTACCACTACTCTTCAAGAAAAACGTTGCCAGTCTATAAAATAAAATAATAATAATAATAATAATAATAATAATAATAATAATAATAATAATAAATGTGTTGTATGTCATATGGTTACTAATATCATAAAATATGTTCATTACTTACTGTCTTCGAAACATAAGCAGATCATGAGTTCCCAGATCAGCTGTAATGTAGAGCTTCAGGATGCTACCACCATGGTGTTCAAGACATTTGTAAATAGAGGAAGTACCACTTCTTGCCATGAATCCAGATTTGGTATACAGCCATCAAATTATCGAAGAGGTCAACTCCATTCTTGTACTTATTGTGGGAACTAATGCAATGTGGGATTGCGATGTTAGTTATTGAGCCTTTTGTCCTTCATTGCACTTCTCCTTTAGGGTCAAGGGATTCAAAACTGGTGACAACTGTTACAACTTTGTTATCATTCCAGCGAACTATGCCAATATTATTATTTGTATCAAACATTTGTCGATAGCCCCTCTCCTTTTTCTTCATTTCGGAAAATGGTTTGAGTGGACATTTTTCAATGCGATTTTCCCAAACAGTTCCTGTCACAAAGAAACCTTTTTCTTTCACTATGACAGCAAGTTTGTAGGATGTGAAGAAGTTATCTATATAAATTTCAATCTGTTTAGAGCTTTCAATTGTGGATGCAAGCGATTTTGCAACTCAAATGACAGTGCTTCATGATCGTTGTCCTTTTTTTCCTGGTATGGCAAAATCTGTAAAGGATAACTATCATAACTAAATAGCATCCAGAGTTTGTACCGAAATTTTACTGGTTTTCCCTCATATACATTTTGGTATGTGCCTGCCATAATACTTCACGATCCTTTCGTCAATTGATAACTTTTCACAAAATAACCCCATATTTCTTCAGAGATTCGTTAGCTAAATCATATAGTCTCCTCACTTTGTAATATCTGTCTTCTTTGTCAATGCTGCTGTTGTCATTGAAATGGTTCTTTTTTTATGTCTTGGAATATATTATGTGACATGCAGTCAGCAACAATTTCCACGCTGCAATCTGGAGAATGATCCCAGTACATGAGCTCCCTTGGTAGTGTGTGGTACCCACTAAAAAGAAGAATATCCACGAGCTTCATAAACTCTTCTTTTGCAAGTGAAAATGAATGGTCATTTTCTGTTGACTGTATACTTGTGTCTGTTCTAATATTTTGTCAAAAATGTTGTTGGATATAGAAATAAATATGTCAGGGACAGATTTCCCTTGCAGACTATTCTTTATGGATTCCTTCATTGAAAGAGGAATTTTGTCAGGAGAATCGGAATATTGGGTACACCTTCCATTGAATTTTGTTCATTTTGGAAATTTTAGGGAAGTTGTTTCTTTACTGCTGGGTTGTTTATTTGTCCCAGTTGGTTCTGAGGTGTTGGTGTTAATTGCAAGAGAGATATCTTCCTCCTCCGGAATTGTTAGTTCAACTGTACCTGCAATATCAAGTGACATACCAGTACTTTTATCAGGAACCACAATAACATCGTCATAAATATCCTCACAATCGCTGGGGCGTCTGGTGGTGGGATAATTATAGCCACGGAAATTGAGTTGGCTTCGTTTTCATCTGTTTCTTTATTCCATATTTGATACAGATATTCTACTGCCTCTTCAGGTGACAGAAAATTGCGTTGCCTCTTGTCTGAAAAAATCATAATAGAGAAATAATCCATACTGTCCCAATGTCCTATAGATATGACACCGAATGTAAGCGCAATTACCTTGAACACTGATACAAATATCGACATGATTTAATTTATACAGGGTGTTTTATACATTTTCAAACAACAATAACATGATAGAAAATTTAGAATTATATAACTAACAGAAATATAAATAAATAAATCTGCATACCTGTAGACATGATGAAAACAGCAAGCAGGTACTTGAACAACTGGCGATTAGACGGGAATAAACAAAGCGATTGTTGAAAATCTTCGACAGAATGCGTTCAGAAAACATTACTGAGTCAATTGATCTGATAATCTTTGATTGAGAGCAAACACTCTACACAAAATTCGGTTATTAACTGGAATTATGTTTCCGTCCTATTCATAGGACAATGGGATTAAATGGGTTAAAGTTAAGCCACCTAGAAATTTGCCATCGGAAAGATTTATGGCATTGGGTTCTAGAATGGTAGGAAAACCAGTGGAAATTAGGCCCTTTTAATGATGGCATTAATCATGACGTGTCTGCAAAATCGTCCATAATTTTTAGACAACTTAATCCATGAGGCCAGAAGAATTGACATCTGCACCACAAATACATTTGAAGGGTACACGGGAAAAACGAACAATGTCACATTTCCATTAGAGGTGTGATAGTGATCTATTTCAGTATATTACTGCAAAATTTATTGATCTTTCTACTTGAAATGAAGGAAAGGATGAGTGTATCCGTGGTTTTAATTTCTCCTTTACCACTTTTAATAAAAATAACACTAAAGTTTGTAGTAATGCAGTGAATTAGATAACGACATCACCCTGAAGAGCATTGTGACATTGTTCGTTTTTCTCGTGTACCCTTCATTTGTGTGGAAAATAAGTTTTAACGCCAAGCCTTAAGGCAATAGTAATCTTAAAGGACGTATTATCCATTAAGGTGCCTATGCTGCAACAAGGTAAGGCTTGAAACCAGCATCCTGATTATTTTTCTCGTTCAGCAAGAAAACGAGCCTTGTCAAAATCTGAGGAAGACGCAAAAAGGCTGTGAAAAGTTTTGGAAGCAAGAACAAGATCCCAGCATTTTTGAGACTCTGGGCTGTGTGCAAGATCCGCAATATGAGTAACGGAGGACCATTGTTCAAAGACCTCAGACATATGAAGGATTCTGATTTCATCTCTGTGACTAGAGAGAGTAGCTAGATTTGGCGAAATTCAAAGTTCCATGAGCCGATGCTAAAAACGCCGGCACATAAATATCGGTAACAATGCTAATGCCAAGACCGTCAAATGAAATAGACAAAGTAATAAAGAAGCAAGAATAATTATCAAGTTGGATATTAAGAATAGATTCCAAACAATCCCGTAAAATACAAGCAGCCTCTAGAAGAAGAGAGGGAAGTAACCAGAGAGGCTTAGTGCGAAGGAAGTATGTTAGGAGAGGGATGTGAAAGCAATTTTTTAAAAGGAAATATACTGTATGAGTGCAAAGAGATTGTAAACCAATAAGTAAATGTTTCATAATATTTAATTTATCATGCATAACAACTTCCATCACGATGTTTAATGGGAATAGGTGGTAATCTACGACTGTGGGCTTCTTATTGGCTACTGAAGGAATTGTCCCAATTTGAAACCAAGCCACAGTGAAGTAGTCTACATTTTGATTCTAAAGCGCACGATTAAGTGCTATTTTCGCTCTGTTCTGTCCGTTTTTGAACAAAAACAGTTCCAGACTCGCATTCAGCACACAACATTCTATGAGAAATAATCAGTATCTCGAAATCGCAAAAAATGGAGTTGTCTAAGTTTGATATTATGCACCTCAAATTATGTCTTAAATAATAAGGTAATTCATGTGTAATAAAATATTCCCTTTCTGTTCTTTCATTCGAACGAAAGGGGAGATAAACATTTACGTATAGCGTGTTATCCTTTCTTAACAGCGTAATTATTCTGCCGCTGGGATGGATTTCGAATTGTTGAATTTTAATATTAGAACGATACAGAATGGCAGTGGCTCATTGATTTTCCCTAGGGTTGCATATCGCATGAAACCGTGGACCCAAAAATGCATATTATTTATATTTATTTCTTGTAGCAAAAACATTGACATTAAGAAATCTTGATGATTCTTGTTGTTTAAATCTACTGCGAAGAAGTTTAACATTGAGTGTTGCCAGTACGTTTAAAAGGATTGACATCAAAAATAAAATGCATACTGGACATGCATTTCATACTTAGAAAACAAATTGTCATATTATTACACTTCGGCTTTGGAAGTTCCGGTTTCCTTCTTTTTTGTAAGACGAGAATCTTTTGAATTTACCTGCGTCGTTAAATTAGGTCGAATTATTAAATCAGTAATTTCACTATCCATTAGTATGTCCGGAAACATTACATCATAAAAATCATCTGTTGTGTTCTTGATTCACCGTAGATTTATTAAGGTCATTCACATGATCGACAGGCATACTTTCTTTCGGGTCTTGTTGTGAGACAGTCTGTGTACTGACATTGACAATTACATCGTGCGCAGAAGGATTATTATGAGTTGAAGTGGTGTTTAGATGTGAGTGAGTGTCATCCTCGGGTATCTTGTCTGACGTTGTCTTTGTTGTTATGGTTGAACTTTTAACTGATATATTAATAAATTCTGACACGTCTTCTTTGTTTACTGATGACGTCGAAGCGATGGTTTTTGTATTCGTCGTATTGCTGGATATATTAATGTTGCTAACACCCACTTCCAATTGTTGAGAAATATTCTGATCTCTTTCTTCACCATCGTGATTATTTTCATTAATATGAAGCACAGATCGCCTTGCTGGCAGCGTCCCTGCTACAAACATAGACCAAGCAGGTTGTTCACCTTTACTACGAGAAATCATATTCGGAAGATCTTTTTGTTAGGACAGTTGTGTCCACACCTGTAGAGTAACGGCTAGCTAGATCAGGTGTCCCGGGTTCGAATCGCGGTCGGGGCAAGTTACTTGGTTGATGTTTTATCAGGGTTTTCCCTCAACCCAATCTGAGCAAATGCTGGGTAACTATCGGTGCTGGATCTCGGAATCATTTCAACAGCATTACCACCTTCACTTTATTCAGACGCTAAATAACCTTAGGTGTTAATATAACTTCGTAAAATACTCCACTAAAGAAGGACAATTGTTTCCTAAGTGGACATTTTGATGAGACATTATGAACAAGTAGTATGTTGATTTTCTTACTAAGGCCTTAAATCTACAACATCAATATACGATGGCATATGCATTTTCAGACCTATTTTAACTATACGCATTCCATTCTTAATCTTATATCTAAAAGCCTGTCCCCATGAATCACCAGTAACTGAATAAACAGAGTCATATATATCTAGAACAGTCCTTATATTAATATTTGAAAGTTCGAGAGGAAGTTATAAATTTTGACAGATTTAATGCCAGGTTCTGCTTTCTCTATCATAACTTTGGTTCTTTGCCCATTAGAAAACGTGAAAGACAACTCACTTTTGGTTCTTTCTAATATTTCTTCACCAATGTCAATTGGTACATTTAATGAAGACTTGAATGTTATTCTATTCAGTTGAATCATCTCTAGTTGTTCCTCCTTTAGTTAGAGATCTTCATGAATTCATTCGAAAAGTAAATATGGTTCTGGTCTAGGAATATCTTGCTCGGTGAAAATATCACAAGTGTTTGTTTCCTTTCCATGATCATAATTCTTATCAAATAAATATTAGGAGATTTCATCCAAAAGATTCACACGCAAACTTGTGCAGGAACATTTGAAGCGTGCATTTCCAGAACGTTGTAAGTACCAATTTGTAAAGTATACAGTAGGAACAAAAATAGTTTTATACAGTACATACAACGTAGTAACTTGCACAACCTGAAAGTGCACTACTTTATTACTTGGAGCTGCACTTTCTCCATAACCTTTCGTAATATTGTCAAACAGAGCACCTACAACTGATATATGCGAAAAAATAGATTCTCCCGGTTTCGGTACTAACAACGTTATGGAAATGCACGCTTCATTTAACAAAAATAACCACAGTTTATAACCTAACAAAGGTCCCTGTAATATATCTCACTAATGTAACTCTAACACTCTCTACTCAGATAGTACAATCGTGTAAGTACGCTTTCAAGAGTTGCTCGCAACTGGACTTAAATAGCAACTAGAAATAGAAAGAACCTTCAAAGTAATACATGAAAATTAAATTTTCATAGTAAGTCTAGCTCGTTCTTTCGCTACTAATGTTACCCATCCTGCTCAATGAAGACTACTTTATGTTCCAAGTGAATGAGTTATTTATGAAAGGGCCTAAGTCGCTAATTTAGTAAAAACGAGTTTCTAATGTAATACTGCTCTTTAGGTGTAGATACATAGATTTAGATATGAAGAGGACTAAGTGTAACACTCTAATGCTTAGTAGAATTTATGATACAATTTTTATTTGAGCCTTAATTTCAAATTTCGGCCTGTAAGCGGTTTTCCTAAATTGCTAACAATTTAGTATTCAAGACTTAGGCCCTTTCATAAATAACCCATTAAAGTGCCAAATCTCATAATCATAACCTTATTTCTTTGCTGTAGTCGTGCCAGAGAATCAGTCCCAGTGTGAGTCTTATTGTGTGATTTCGTAAAAGTTGTTCTTTATGGTGATAGATTATTAACCCTTCGCCCGACCCCCAAGCTGGAGGACCATCCCTTATCGGATGTCTACGACTGCTTATTCAATATATTCGCAGCTACCTTCCATATCTGGAGGCCGTCTCCTCTATCCGCACACTGAGGACGCGCCATGCCGTGGTGATAGGGACCCACAATACACGGAGGACTTACTATCAGGTCGAAATTCCAAATTGGTTTGCCACTTTAAGGAAGCTCCGACAAGTTGAGAAAGAGTTAGATCTTAATAGCGTGTGGTAAAATAACTGAGGTAGTGTCAAGATTGCAGCTGAGCATAGCATAGGTTATTATGAAACTAAGAAAACGAAGCAGTGGTGTCCACACCTGTGGAGTAACGGTCAGCGCGTCTGGCCGCGAAACCAGGTGGCCACGGTTCGAATCCCGGTCGGGGCAAGTTACATGGATGAGGTTTCTTCCGGGGTTTTCTCTCAACCCAATACGAGCAAATGCTGGGTAACATTAGGTGCTGGACCCCGGACTCATTTCACCGGCATTATCACCTTTATTTCATTCAGACGCTAAATAACTTAGATGTTGATACACCGGCGTAAAATAACACAATAAAAAATAAAAAGAGACAGTGGTTTGAAGAAGATTGTTCCATGGTAGTAGAAAAAGGAAACAGTCAAAATTGAAATTTTTACAGGATCCAGTTGAGGTGAATAGTGATATTATTTCAATGAAAGACGGGGAAGCAAGTCGTACACATAAGAATAAAAAGAGAGATTAGTTGAAGGAAAAACTTAATGAGGTTGAAACAAATAGTATGAATAAAAACATTCGAGATATATATAAGGGTATAAAGCAATTTAAAAATGGATATCAGGCAAGGATAAACGTGATCAAAGATGAGAATGGTGACTTGCATGCAGACTCTCATTCAATCCTGAACAGATGGAAAAACTACTTTTGGATATTATTAAAATATACATAAACCAAATAGAAATAACCGGGACGAAATTGAAATACAAACTGCTGAGCCATTTATACCGGAACTCACACTTTCTGAAGTCGATATTGCGATACAAAATCTGAAAAAGTACAAGTCACCAGGTATCGCTTATATTCCTGCATAATTAATACAACAAGGTGGAAGCGCATTATCTAGAGAAATTTATAAGCTTGTACTTGCTATTTTGGACAAATAAATTGTACCAGAACAACAATGGAAGGAGTCCATATTTGTACCTGTTTCTAAGAAGGGGACAAGACTAACTGCAGTAACTTTCGAGGAATATCACTTTCGTTGAGTCGTACAAAATAATGTCAATATTATTTTGAGAAGATTAACTCCATATGTAAATGAAATTATTGGGTATCATCAGTGTGGTTTCAGGTGTAATAGATCGACTATTGATCACATATTTGTATTCGATAGATATTGGAGAAATGGAAGTATAAGGGTACAGTACATAAGTAATTCATAGACTTAAAAATGCATATGACTTGCTTAAGAGAGAAATTTTATATGATATTATTATTGTATTTGGTATTCCCAAGAAACTAGTTCGATTAATTAAAATGTGTCTCCGTGAAACTTACAGCAGAGTCCATATAGGTCAGCTCTTTCTGATGCTTTTCCAATTCACTGCAGGCTAAACCAAGGAGATGCACTATCACCTTTACTTTTTAAACTTCGCTGTAGAATATGCCATAGGAAAGTTCAAGATAACAGAAAGGGTTTGGAATTGAACGGGTTACATGAGATTCTTGTCTATGCGGATGACGTAAATATGTTAGGAGTAAATCCACAAACGATTAGGAAAACAGAGAAATTTTACTTGAGGAAGTACAGCGATAGGTTTGGAAATATATTCAAAAACACAAAGTATATGATTATGTCTTGTGACCAGAACATTGTACGAAATGGAAATATAAAAATTAGGGATTTATCCTTTGAAGAGGTGGAAAAATTCAAATATTTTGGAGCAACAGTAACAAAGGACACTCGAGAGGAAATTGAACGCAGAAAAAAGGGAAATGCATTTTATTATTCAATTGAGAACCTTTTGTCATCTAGTCTGCTGTCAAAATATCTAAAAGTTAGAATTTATAAAACAGTTATATTTCCGATTGTTCTGTATGGTTGTGAAACTTGGACTCTCACTTTGAGAGAGGAGCAGAGGTTGAGGTATTTCAGAGTAAGGTTCTTAGGAAAATATTTGAGACTAAGAGGGACGAAGTTTCAGGATTATGGAGAAAGTTACACAACGTAGAACTGCACGCATTGTATTCTTCACCGGACATAATTAGGATCATTAAATCCATGCGTTTAAGATGGGAAGCGCATTTAGCAGATTTGGTCGAATCCAGAAGTGCATATAGAGTGTTAGGAGGGAGGCCGGAGGAAAGGAGACGTTTGGGAGGCCGAGACGTAAATGGGAGGATAATATTAAAATGAATTTAAGGAAGGTGGGATATGATATTTGGGACAGGATGAATCTTGCGCAGGATAGGGACCGATGGCTGGGTTATGCGGCGGCAGTAATGAACCTGGGGGTTACAACCCTCTACTGCATAGTGTTGCCTCAAAGCAACACACTACTTTTATTTTTTCTGTGTGATGTTTATATGCATTCTGTTGCTCTGAAACAACGCTCAGAAGTTAGCAACAGACAGAGTCGAAGAAAATTTAAGAAGTTGGCATCTCTGAGCCTATGGCGTCAATAAAACAGCTGAAAGTTATTTGAGAAAAAAATGTCATGCAGTAGGTTTGTAAGCATGTCATGTAAGCAAGTCTTTCGTCTTGGTATGAACTGCACCGCTAAATTTTGGAAGCGATTTTCGCTGTGAAAATCGTATATCTGTGATATCTATCGACATCTTAAGGTATTTTTGGACCTTAAAACGATACATTAAAATGTTACTTACCTAAGAAATTCATGTGCCCATAGAACAGGGCGCAGCCAAGAAGTGTATAGCCAGTTTCCTTCGACAATTCATTTTGCATATGTTGTAGGAGTAAAACTGCAGTCCGGATTCATTTGGCTCATCCCAGTAGCGACAACGGCGTCGCTTGATTGGCAAGTCTCTGACTTCAGGAGAAGAGACGATTTGCATATTCTTCAAATATGCCTTGTAGACAAAGCCGAAGTCCTTTCCGTAACGTCTGGTTGTCACGTCAGGGATCTCATAAGCAGAATGGATGGTCATCTTGAGTAGAGCATAAATAAAGTTATCATGTTTGTAGTTAGAGCGAACAGGTTTATTCATTAACAGGTTATTATTTTCACCTTAGTCCACAGGAGGAGATAGAACTACTTGCTTGGAAGGCGCCGCAGTAGGATAAGTTAATTCACAAATAGGCCTATTTACTCTTATCGTGAGCAAACTAATACGCTCACACGCATAGAAAGGACATATACTGTACACACATACACATACCAATTAAAAAAGAACCATTTTGCCCTGTGAAATCTATGTAGCTAAGTACAGTAAAACGTAATTTGTATCAAAATAATAAAAATTTTTATTTTTGTCAATAAAATTTTAGAGGTCCTTATGCGAAAGAGATCTTCGAGACAGATTTTATACCGTATTTAATAATTAGTGCCTGAAAAGAAACAAAATTTTGAATATGAAGTGATATTTTGTTATAAATATCAGTCTACGTCTCTTGGTAATATTGACAATATTGGATGTATGAAAAGTTCTTCAAACAGTTCATATTAACACAGGCATATGAAGACAAAATCAATGGTTACTGAGAAATGTGGCTCAGAACAAACAATATTATTATTACAAGAAACTCATTCTTCAGACAGTATCTTACTTGCGACTGGTATAAAACAAAGTACTCTCACGTGAACCTATTTTATGAGGAAAGTACTTTTTCAATTAATTAATTCGATTTATTCTTGTGCGGTAGCGTTTTATTTTCAATAATGGACTAATATTTTATTTCATTTTATTGTGATCCTTTAATGTGCTCAAAGACAGGATGGATAAGCGCGATCCAAAATACTTATATCTACAAAAAATTCAATTTTTTTAAATCAATGCTGAGTGTACATACTTTTCCCTGATGTTTTGGAAACCGTATTGTGTGAATTAGAGAGCTGTGCCACCACTGATTCTGTAGTATGCCTCATGTTTGTCCACTTTGCCCTTTGTTATCACTTGTTTGGTCACTAGTTGTAAGTTGAATGCCATCATCCGCAATATTACCAGATGCACCAATACACTTACACTATTACCCGTAGTATTAACAGGTCTTGAATTAGGCCTATTACTAATGAATAAATTACTTACACTTTGCTGTATAGGCCTAATTTTAATAAATGAACGGATATCTCGCGAATTCATTGTCACATGAAGTGAAGTAGATTTCTAGAAAACGTTGGAGGCTTGTCCCAATTCTTTCTTACCAGTACTCATACCATAAAAAGACAAATCGCGTAACGAAAGCCTACATTTAGAGACCTAGAAACATAATTTTGACGTAAAGATTGATTTGTATATTAATTTGCAAATAAACCTCTTATAATTCCTCATAATTTTGCATTATTCATGCCTAATGCCACAGAGAGACAGTAGTCTGTACCACTTTGACTTGGGGACATTGCCCCTCTAGGCCCTTTTAGCCACTGATATAAAATATATTAAATAAGTGACATTCTCTGTAAATGCATGTTGACAATATATTATACTCAGTTTTATTTACAAAACGACTAAATTGAAAGCGATGGCTTATTTCTGTCAACGAAGACACTATTACAACGAAGTAATATATGATCCTAAGTTTGTTTACAATGACTATTACGCTTTTACTACGTCATACTACTTTTGACCAATAAAACGGTACCATACGGAAAGACGTGTTTCAAAAAATCATGGCTGTTTATCGCTACAAGTTAATCACTTTCCTAGCATTTGTTTGTTTTTATCACTTCCCCAGCATTTGTTTCTTTGTTTGCCAGCATTTCAAACTGCGAATTCTTTACGGTGCTACAAAACTTGCTTTGCGATCGTCATTTGTTTACCTCACAGACAGTCAACTGAAAATGGCGGCTTCGTTCAAACGTTTTAGTGAAGCTAACATTAGTAAAAATAGAATTTTATATAAAAGTCAATTAATATTTTATTCTATTAGAGTATTTTATTTCTCCTAATCTTTATATATTTTCTTCTAATTGTGTAATAGTCAATTAAATCCTCACTCAGTTTTGATTTTCCCTAGATAAATTCTAATCAGTTTACTGTTGATAAATATGCTTAAAAGTGCGATTAAATTTATTATGAAAAGATGAAATACCGTATAATTTAACAGAACTCACAACAGCAACAAACCATTAAGACCGACGAACTGGTAGTTGGTGAACAAATCGATATAGGCAAAAAC
>JAJSOF020000042.1:7812521-7826294 GCA_025594305.2 Periplaneta americana | reverse complement strand
AAGTCACCTACATCCAATTTTTTTTTTCAAATTGAGTTAATGCTGTATTTGCGATCTCTGTAAGTTTTCTTATGGATCTGTGAAGATCCCGGTTAGGTGCAGAGTCAGTTAGAGGAAACGCAAAGAAAGCTTGCCCATTTGATTGAGGCGCAGAGAACGATATTCGGTCCTCGTGCCGCCATGCTCGTTAGAGGGCTCCTATGAATCACCTAATGCTGATTACAGGGCGCAATCGAAAGCGGGATCTTGAATTGTTCCACTGTTCGTATCGTGGAGTGTATTGTGCAGAGCGGATAGAAGCCAGCGTGTGCGTTACATATTCTTCGTTTTATCCCTGATATCAGGAGTCTTATATGAGCCGTTCAGAGCAGAAGTGGTGTAAGTCAAAAATAGGTAATGAGGGTTAAAGTAAACATTCTGTAAAATACAGCGCAAAGTAGCAATAATATTCAGTTTATTTAAACTATTAGTAGTCAGTAGATAGCAAGAAGGACATATTAATTGCTACTCTGCGCTGTATTTTACAGAATTTTTACTTTAAACCTCATTACCCAATTCTGACTTACACCACCTTTGCTCTGAATGGCTAATATAGATCGTTCTAAATTAGGAAGTTCTAATAAAACGTTACACAGTCAAAGTAGGGAATTATTTATAACGTTTATAAATTTATGAAAAACGAAACAGGCTCCGCTTGTAACTAAGAATTATACACAGATTAAAATAAACCGACCATTAGTACCCCAGTTATTGTAACATTTGAATAAAATCACATAGTATTAGTGTTTTATTACAACGTCAAATATAAATTATTACACGATTACATATTTCTTCTAACATTTTTGTCATTTCATTCAGTGAGTTTATATGTAAAAAAATCGTGCTTCTGTATTTTCAACAATGTTATGTTACTAGTTACTCTGCAACAAGGTTTAGGTTACGTTAGACAAGAGCTGTGATAAATCTCACTCGAAACATCAAGCCAGCAGACGACTGACAACTGTCGACAGTTTGCCAATCGAATCGAAGCGAGGTCGAATGCACCCGAACGTTTCCAAAAGTTTGCGCAGCTTTCCGTGGCAAGCTCTTCTTGCGTCTATTCTACATCCACGTATGCAGATTTCGCGCGCATTTTATATCAAATTTTATTAATTTGCTAGAGCCTGCATTGTTGTCCACTTGAACTCTCCGCTATTTTTAACTAGCAATCATTATTGTAGCCTTTCATTCTGCGTGTTAACACATTAATTAATAAATTAACGAATTAATTAATTCGAAGGCTATGAAAATTATTGTGAATAATTCAATTTCATTGTTTTGTAAATTTTAAAGATGTATGTTTGTAATTTTTTCTTAAATTTCATTACTTGTATTGAAGAAGTCTGTATTATCTATATCGTTGTTTCACTTGAAATAATTAAGCAGTTAATAAAAGATAACAGTTTGACATTTTGTGCATAATTGCATTCTAGCATTGCAAAAAAAAAAGCACAATGGTGGGTTCAAAGCCAGTTACATCCAAATACAAACTGTTTCCCGCCAAAAATAAGAATGCTAGCAAATTCAAATTTCCAGTATGTTTGTCTATGTTGAAATTTTATGGTCTCAAAATAAAGAAACTGTTTATAGAAACCCCGTTGTTAAAATTAGATTTCGTTTCGCCTGTAAAATTTTATAAAATGGATGCAGCTGACTTTGATACTAGGCTTCTCAAGTAATATTCTTAATATTTCGTAGCAGCAACACATGTTAAAGCACTGTCCTCATCAAATACTTCTCCTCTGAATAAATAAATAAGAATTCTAACAATCCAGATCATATTGTTCATTAAATTCCACGTTACTCATTCATATCAACTAATTGATTATCCAGTTCTATCAGCTATAGATTCATACCAGTTGATTATGCTTAAGAACACTATTATTGACTTTTACAAAAACAAGCAATATGTTGTCCTTTTCTATTGGATAAGCTGTTACATAAAAAACAATGTACTATTAATCTTCCTCGTCTGAGTGGATTGTGCTGCAATAAATCATTGTCGCATCAAATTGTGTAAGGTGTAGTGCCCAATATTCGTCCCCTTGCCTAAATTCGTCCCCCACAGTATTTCGCCTATAACGAGTCGCACCTTGATGATGGTCAGTACAGACTATCCCTCTTTATGCAGTAGCAAGCTTGCTTTCAGTTGGTGCGAATGTCATTGTCTGTTTCGTAGTTCTTTAAGTCTTAAATATCTGGAAGGTAGAAACTATTCTTCTTATATATTCTCACCTGTGTTTCACAGCCTAAGGTACGTATTTTCGTAACATTTTTTGCTCCTATATATATAAAGTAAAGTGTCTAATGTAAGAATACACAGAGTGATTCACGAGGAAAGGTAAAAAAAAAAAAAATAGGATGTGAATTCTGAAGTCATTCTGAGTCAAAAAATTCATGTGAATATGGGTCCGTTTTCGAACAGTTACGGAGATATGGCTCTTTGATTTCACAAAAACTTCTGCGATTCAATTGTACTGATTCGCATTTAGAGAAAGATAATGGACAAATTTAAAGTTTATATTCACGTATGCATACTTAACTAATATTCTAGACGTCGGGGTCGATGTTTTCGCTCATTTTCAAAGGTACCTCCTGCTTCAATGCGCTGTTGCTCTCGGGCGTGAATCGCGCTCATTGCTCGGGAGAGTTCTCGTGGCTGTTCTTCATGCCGCATCCAAAATACGGCGATTAGCGCCTCTCTCGTTTCCGCCTTCCTCTGCTATACCAAGTCTTTCATTCAACCCCATAGACAGTAAATACTCTTCGTTATGGTATCCTTCTGTTCGGAAAGCGTCGTTCATATTCAGCGATGATACGCAAGGAACTTCCATCGCATAAACCATAAACATACACAATATCGGCGTATTCTGTAGTCGAAAATTTATAAGGCATCTTGAAAAAGACAACTTAACACTTCCGATAATTTTACATGTATAACTACTGTTCTGTAGGTAGCTGACTGAACTGCTGTGAATTGATAAGTGATAGTGTAGGCTATTTGTGTTATCTGCGGTTTCTGTGTCATTACATCAGACAGGGACAGGCGATTGGACATATTTTGTAATGCCCCACCACACGGATTCTTTCTTTTATGTACATCGCTCACAATACAGATTCCAATATTAAGTCATTCATTGCGGTCGGTGACCTTGTTTCACGTTCTCATGTCAGCAGCATATGGTAACGTCTGATTCAAATTGGGGCGAGACGTTCTTGCATCTCGCTCCGCCATCGTTCGAAAACGGACCTATGTTCATATGAACTTTTTCATTCAAAATGGCCTAAGATATCGTATTCTAAATATTTTACCTTTCCTCGTGAATCACCCTGTATATTAAACAGACCAGGCAATACAGCGTACTTAGAACAAGATGCCACCATACTTTTGTGATGCATATGCCTAAATTTCGTGCCCCAGGTTGTGTCTAAATTTCGTCTCCGGAACGGACTTCGGAATGCTGTATCCATATCATATAATTTCAGTAAGGCTGTTGCCATTTATATTTCTGGTCGTCTTCAGATGAGAAAACGGAAACTATGGATCAAGGAGGAAATGATAGAAGCCGTAAAACCTGTTAGGGAGAAAAAGATGGGTTACAAATTGGCATCTGATCCACATCAACCTACTCAAGTGACAGAACATCAGGAAACTGAGCCTGGAACTTCAAATTCTGTGATCAGTCCAGAAGATATTCGAAAAGTTCCAGTGATAGAGGCATCTTCTTCCAATGGGCGTGGTACAGCACTTCTAGTAACAAGCACACCCCATAAGAACAATGTTCACACAGCAGCAGAAAAGAAGAGCTAATGATTCTGAAAACCAAAAGCGAATGCAGACGAGAAGAAATCTTAATGTCGACTTCTGCACCACTATCATTTCACAACCAGCAGCCTCAGTTTCACCCAAAAAAGTGCATCGAAACAATCAGAAAATAAAGTTGTCTGCGAGTCTTCTATCGACAGTGGAAGTCATGATGAAGACAATGAATATGAAGATGTAGTATTTCCGTTCCGTGGGAAAAAAATTTCATAACATAAACATGGACAGAAATGGATCAAATGCACGCAATGCTGCCATTGGTCCCACTAAATGTGCTCTTCTTCTTGTGAACACAAAAAAATTATTTGTAACATGTGTTTGAATGGGTCAAACATACAGTAGCGTGCAAATTAATTCGAACAACGCAATTACAGTACTTATGCAAAAACACTCAAACGGGATAAAAAAAAGGATCTAAGACATACCTCAGTAATCTATGTGGCCCCCCTTGTTCCTAATAACAGCTCTGAGACGATTTGGCATGGATTCCACTAATTTCCCACAAATATTCTTCATTTCTTCATCGCGAAACCATACACCAATGAGGGCAGAAATCATCTTTTCCTTTGCAGAAAAATCCATTTTTTGCATTCTTCTTTTGCAAATTGACCACACGTTCTCAATGGGGTTGATGTCGAGTGAGTTGCCTGGCCAGGGGAGTACCTGAATATTCTTCTTGTTGAAGAATTCTGTAGTTTTTCGAGACGTATGGCATGGTGCCAGGTCTTGTTGGAACACACCTCTGCCATCCGGAAATGATTTTTGCAGCTGGGGTACGATTCTGGTTTCCAATAGGTGAATATATTTATCAGAATTCATCATTCCCTTGATAGGTATTAATGCTCCAGGCCCTTCATGTGTAAAACAACCCCAAAACATTACTTTAGGTGGGTATTTGGGTGCTTGTTGGAGATGAGCTGCTGTTACTTTTTCGGATCCTTTCCGTACGTAAGAAACACGGTGGTCGTGGACCTCGAAATGAGACTCATCGGAAAAAAGTACATTCTTCCAGTCATTCACTGTCCAGTGTTGATGTAATGTTGCCCACATTAAGCGTTTTTTGCACATAACAGGGGTTAGCAGTTGCTTCTTAATAGGCTTACGAACCCTTCGTCCAGCTTCCAAAAGCCTACGCCGCACTGTTGTGACGTGAATATTCGCCCCCAGTGGTAGCCATTAACTCGCAGGTTAAGTCGACAGCAGTTAGTCTAGGATTTAATTTACTTTTCCTGACAATTAAACGATCATCTGCAGGTGAAGTCTTCCTTTTCCGGCCACAGTTTCCTTTTTTCTGGGGTGTGATGGATCCAGTCTCCCTGTATCGTTTTATGATCGAATTAACAGTAGCCAAACCGTTGTGACATTCTGCGGCAATTTTCCTCTGTGTCATAGAAGAATGCTCTGCTAATGTTATAATTTTAGACCGTTTTCGTGGAGTTGTATCCATTTGTGAAGACGACAGAATGTACACAGGACTGCAGTATTAAGTCTTCAACACAACTGAAATGCTTATAAGTACAAAACGACAGGCAAAATGTCACATATTATAAAAAAAATAATAACGACAGACCTTCAACAATGGAATTACACGTACTATAGATGTCAATTAAAGCGGTATGAGCAGCTGTGAGGCCAACAATGACAGAAAATGTAAAAATATGTCGTGTTCGGATTAATTTGCACGCTACTGTATAATTGAAAGGTTTTATTTCTATTGGACGCAATTAACTATTTTATTTAATGTTAGATTAAAATGTTTTGAAAGTGATAAGAAAATTAACAAATATCACATGAAGGATTTTTTGTTTTAAAAAATGTAATTTAAATGAATTTTTTAATACTCTCTTACATAATTCCTATAATTATCAGTTATTAATAAATATTCTTGGTGTTCTATGTTTTTATTTCATTGTACTATTGAAATAATTGTTATTGAATATCTTGAAAAGTATAGCGGACGAAATTTAGACCGCTTCACTAAAATGTAAAAAATTGCATAATTTAATTCTTCATGTTTTATATTACATTTGATCCCAAATTTATGAATTTCGAATTCTGTGTTTTGTAGTTAAATGTTGAAACTTCTTAATTAGATTAGTTTCAAGTCTTCAAATTTAATGGTATATGAATGTTGAGACAAAACTAAATGGGGGACGATAAATGGGCACCCTACCTTATACTTATTCTAGTACGATATAGTTGCATACTTACTTGTAGATATCAATGAATTCTCGTTCAATAATCGAACCAAACGCAGAACAAAATCCCATCTCATTTACAGATGGCGTCTGTACAAATATGTATTGTGGCATGTTACCAGTAACAGCGATGTTCAACTTTTCTTCCAGTAAATTCTATAAAATAAAAGATAACATTAATGTTAATTCTTTCGTACAAATCAGTAATAAAGATGGCAGGCACCTTCTCATTTCAGATTTATGCACTTTTTGTAGGAATTTATTTTTTTTATTCATGTTTCCAATGGAATTCCTGTTGGTAGTTCATTTTAACCCAGATAAATCTACTACCTATATGTAGGACGGCATATATTTTCTCAATTTAAATCTATCTCTTCAACTTCCTACAAGTTGGCAGTCCTGTTGCTAATGTTACAGACATCTATTTAGTTGTTGATGAGACAGCCGATGTTGCAAGTGTTCATATCGTAGTATACTTGTGTTTGAAAGTTATCTGTGTCTTACCATGACAAACACTTTGTAAGTGTAATTTATTTCATTCACTTTTAAGTGGAACTAGAACTTTGTAATTTTATTTGTACACTTATAAGACATGAATACAACGTATTATTAAGTAAGATTGCAATTTACTATGATTACCTCGCGTTTATAATAGGCTAAACTGAAGCGACCTATATGTAGGACGGTAGGATGATCCGCGTACATTTCTGTTAAAATAATTTTGTCTTTTTAATATTTAAAGTTCTGTAATCCGGCAATATGTATGTTACATAGTGAATAAAAGAGCAGATTTTCAAGAGCACCATGGCTGCAAACAATTTATCAAGAATAAACCCATCACCCTGATGCAGCCTATCACTTTCTCTTCGACAACTTTTCACCAGTATTCCTCTATTTGTGGAGCTAGGAAAGCGAAAAATCAGAGCTACTGCTACAATTCGAGACAACAGGAAATCAAACTGCCCCTTGGTGACTACTCTTGAGATGAAGAAAAGATAGAGAGGATCTTCAAATTTTGGCTTGGCGCTACAGACAATGGATTCGTCATTTGGTTTGAGCCATATCAAGGGGCTTCGACCCCAATAAAAGAAGATTATCAACAATACGGCTTGGAGGTAGGATCGTGTTACAGTATTCTGACGTGTTAAGGTTTGAGCACCCTGATGCAGCTTATCACTTTTTCTTCGACAACTTTTTCATTAGTATTCCTCTATTTGTGGAGCTAGGAAAGCGAAAAATCAGAGCTACTGCTACAATTCGAGGAAACAGGAAGTCAAACTACCCCTTGGTGACTACTCTTGAGATGAAGAAAAGATAGAGAGGATCTTATGACTTCCAAGCAGCTGAAGCAAAAGTTGTCGTTTGCAAGTGGAACGATAATAGTGTCATTACTGTAGCATAAAATGCCGTGTCTGTGAACTCACTGCAAAGTGTCTCTAGATATTCAAGACTTGAGAAAAAGAAAATTCAAATTTCTCAGCCCAGAAATATATCTATCTACAACAAACACATGGGTGGAGTTATTACCCAACAAACATAAAGGGATTAAAAAAATCAAATATATAAAAAAAATTAACATTGTAACATAACATATGATTGAAAATAATCTTTACCATATCTACGAATTATAGAAACTAAAATAGATAAACCCAAGGCACCATCGTGCAAATCAGAATATATCATTGTATAGAACTGTCATTCGTGGTAAAAAAAGTACTTCCCCATAATCATGCAGTGTATTGACATGGCTGAGCAAAATTCATGGCTTCTCCACAAAAATAATGACGGAAAGCTCGATCATCTGGCATTCAGACGACAAATAAGCGCTCAACAAAAAGAGGCCCAAGCAAGGCATCGCAAATGGAACATGCAGATTCGAGATACGACAGGCTCGAACATTTGGTGATCTAACAGAACTGTCAAACCAGGTGTAGTTTGTGTCATCAGAAGACTTCCTGTAGGAAGGAAGTGTGGCAATGGCTTACATGTCAAGTGTTTTCTTGTATATCACACTAATGTGTAGTAAATATTCAGAACTTCGCATGTATGTGAGAGTTTATTTGTGTCATCACTGTAATTAGTTAATTTTAATTTTCAAGTTACAATATTGCACAATTTACCGCTGAATTACATATGTGGATTTATTTTGTTGCAATTCACAGTAATGAACACTGAATTTATATTATTACTTTGCTCACTTCAGGAATATATAAGAGAAAACAATTTGTGTTTACAGTTTATAATATATTATCACAAGAATGAGTTAAAGTATTCAGTCTAAAATTACATTGTTGCACTATATTATTGTAGTTTTGCTTTACATTGAGATCACAACTCGTTTTATCTGCATTCGCTCCTACATTTCGGACAACTAATGCATATTGCCCATATGTTCTCCCTATATCCTACCGACCTATATGTAGGACGCCACTTATTTCAAAAACCAATGCCATGATTACACAGTGGTTGTTAAAAAACTATATAAACGAATATTTTACGTACATTTTTTAAGGATATGATGAAATTCACAGTAAAAAAAGTTTCAGGCTTATCTGGGTTAATTATTATTTACAAAATTTATGGAAGTAATAATATATACTGCACACCTAATAGGCCTACATAATAAATATTTCATCTGGATTGGAGACAAATATGGAAGTATTTTATAACTTGAAATAATTACATAATCTGGACCATTTTCTGTGATCGTATTAAAAAGAGTGATAGAATTTTAAGAACAGAGTCAAATATAGGCCAATTAGGCTAAATAACCTAATAGGTTACTTATACTTTTGAATTTTGTTTAGTTACGTAACTAAAGTTACTTTTAAAGCCACATCCTTCATGTGAGCTCCTCCACGTACAATACAATGCTGAAGTCGTCAGGAATTTGCTATGTCAGGAACATACACTTATCTTCTATCCAATGTGATGAGTTTCACGCCGAATCTTGTTCTGCAGCACATGAATAAAATGTTGTGTATGGGAGAACAACTTCTGATTCAAATGACCCCATAAAATTAATTATGGACCAAACAAATCGGGTGAACGTGAGAGTCATGGGATATCACACAATCTGGAGATGATACGTCTAGAAAAATAATCTGCAAAATCTGTGTACTGCGATAAGATGTGTGAGCAGTTGCTTCATCTTGCTGCAACCATAGCTTTTCCAATTGTTGATGTCGATGTTGTAATTTAGGAATAAAGAAATACACCACCCTTATTGATAACGTTTAGAATTTATTGTTACAGTTTCTTCATCAGGAGTTTAAAAGAAAATAAGGTCCGACGATACCAAAATCTACTATTGCAAATCACACAAAACACTTGTTACAATGTAGGCCTAACTATCTTTCATGGATCTCGCTTCGATTTTCGGTTGAACAGCATCTAATGTTCCGCTCGTTATCAAAATCTGACATGTAAAGTTTGGCCTCATCATTTATTAAAAAGTTATTGAAACATTCTGGATATTCCTTAGTCACACCAAGTGAAGTGCTGCAGCATTATCTGCGATTATCTTTGCCACACTGGGTTAGCCTAACTCTTGAGTTGCCTGTAATTTTTAGGAATGGGATCTTAAGTCTTAGTTGTAGGACTTCTGTCATAAAATTTCAACGTTAAATATTATTGTCTCGCTGAAAGATTGGCGCCAGGCCGAACTGCAAATCTCGATATTTTCTGCGTTCCTTACATCATAAGTACGAGAATAAGGTTTGTTTTGAAATATTTCGTATTTGCTCCAATAATTTAGGCCTTCCTCCTCATTTATTGTTTTGAGTGGAGGAGCTGGTCCCCGGCTGTCCAGCTCATAGAATGCTCTTCGAAAAGCACGTTGAACTAGTGCAACTGATTGTTTTTATAAACGTATCCAGAAAGAAAATTAGTTGCGGAATCGGCCAACGCCTCGTTAGAACTAAATACAAAATTTTGAACAAATTTTCATATCACTAAGCTTTTGGTCATAGAATTCGTGATTAGAAATACCACATTAAAATAGTTCGCCAAGAGTGCCCAACCTTGTAGTTGGCTTCAATTTCAAATCATATGGTTTATGTACCAGCACTCAATATGATTAATTAGTGTGAACAAATTCCCATAACAATTTGGATTCGTGCGAATGAATGAACTGAGCAAGTGAAATTTCATATAACTAATAAAATCCTTGAAAAATAAAAAATAAAAAATTATAAGTAGGAGGGGTATTCTGTGATCTCACCAAAGCTTTCAATTGTATTAATAATAAAATCATAAATTCTGGTAAAGGAATTAGAATACCATTGAATTAAAGGTGCTATAGAATACCAATGGCTTGAATCTAACCTTGTAAACAGAAACGAAAAGTTGGAATATCAACGTATTCAGTAACTTCCTTAAATCTACTTCAATTCGTGCAAATATTCATACTGGCTTCCACATGGATCTAAATTAGTGCCCCTTCTTTGTCTAATTTCTATAAATGGTGTTGGTCCCTTAAGAAAAGAAACAGTCTACCGTATACTACTTGCAGATAACACAAGTATCGGAATCACGGACAATTCAGCTACATTCAAGTATAAAAAAAATATTTCTCCTTAAAATTCATTACTAGTTCAGAACAAATGAACAAGCACTCAGCTATAATAGTAACATATTTCATTTTAAAACCCTTCAAATTTAATCTCTGAAACATTAGAAATAATTATCAACTATATACGGTAGGCCTCCCTCTGTTGGAAACATCAACAACCACATTTTTCGGTTTGCATATTAATAATACTGGTATATTAAACTGGAAAGAAACAATCGCTATAGACTAAACATAGTTCACAATGCTTCGCGATTAGGTCGTTACAACACCTTCCAGACTGTAGTATCTTAAAAGTACACAAAACACACATTTTTCTTATTTTTATTCCATTATGTCGTACGGAATAATGTATTTGAAATTTTCTAGAAGATAGTAAAAAAAATATATTGTTACTATGAAAAGAGCATTTAGAGTCATAGTTGGAGGAAAGCCTGGAGAATTGTGCTGAGTATTCCTTGAAAATGAGAAATTCTGACTTTAACTATATATATACATACATACATAATTTAATAACAACCAGACGTGTTTATATTGAGCATATTTTACATTGAATACTAGGCACAAGATATAACCAAGCTTGTACATTGCAGATTTGAGATATGATATTCCATTAATGTTGGTGTATCTTCTCCTATTAAATTCAGTCATGAGTAAAGAATATGAACAAAATTCATTCAATAACTTAATTTAAGTCCCCCTACACGTGTCATAGAAAGTGAAAGGGTATAAAACAGTATCTGTGAATGATTTTCCCTCGAAATTATTCAAACCTGCTTAACAGGGAGCTACTACCTGAAAGCCAGATTTGTACAGTACCTGTGAAAAGTTCGAAAACTTTCTAATAGCCTATAACATTGTCAAATTTTCTAAACAGGGAAGAGAGAAAAACTATTCGGATTCCTTTTCTAATGTCAACAGGATGACTTTCGAAATTTCTGGAGTTCTCTCCTGACACTGGCTTACGTGTAATTTACTTCTGTGGCTTTGGCTCCTGGAAGGCGCTTACATTACCCTCAATATAAAAATTATGTGGTTCCAGGAGAGATCTTAAATCTAAACGTAACCTAACATATGACGAACACAGGAATAATGTGCTCTAACCAAGAATCGAAATCGGAACGTCATGAACTGTAGCCAGAAGCTCTGACCACTAGACCACAAGGGTGGTCACTTTTCGGCTTATTAAGCTGACTTCTTCGTGCTGCATCAATGACCTCCTCATGTAAATTAAACTTGTGTCCTAAAATTTATATATAACTTATGTTAAATTACTATTACAAGTTGGAATTAAAAGTACGGAAACTATACCTATATCTTAAAACCATTTGTTTGTTTACTTAGGGGTTAAAAATAGGTAACTTGCAATTTTTATATTTGTTTCAAATGCAGACTTTTTTAATAGCAATGCGAATAATTAAAAATCAGTGATAACTCCTCCACCAGAACGGTTCCATCTTTTCTATTGGAGCTTTATTCGTTTTAGTAGTCAACGACAGAAGCAATTTTCTCCACGGACAAATCGACATTAATACTTTTCTCTCAGGAACGGTTTGTTCTCTTAGTACCCTCAGTTGCTTACCAACTTATTAATGCAGTTGAGACTATTTTTATAAATATAGGTAAATTACAATCATTCAATTTCTTAGGTATAGGAGAGTAGGAGTTAAATGGAAATATTAAGTTCAGTACAACAATAAAGGAGGAGATCAATTTTAAAAGAATTTGTTTATTATTACATTAATATGTATGAGATATAGTATCAAAATTGAAGCTAAGTAGAGCATAGGTTATTATGAAACTAAGAAAAGAAACCATGGATTGATGAAGATTGATCCATGGTAGCAGACGGAAACAGGCAAAACAGGAATTCTTACAGGATCCAATTGACGCGAATAGAGATAATATTTTAATGAAAGACGGAAAGCAAGTCGTACAATTTGGAATGAAAGAGAGATTACTTGAAGGAAAAACTGAATGAGGTAGAAACATATAGTAGGAATAAAAACATTCGAGATTTATATAAGGGTATAAAGGAATTTAAAAATGGATATCAGGCAAGGGTAAACGTGATCAGGGATGAGAATGGTGACTTGCTTCCAGACCTCATTCAATCCTGAACAGGTGGAAAAACTATTTTGAACAATTACTAAGACATAGGCCAAATAGAAATGATCAGGACGAAATTGAAATACAAACTGCTGAGCCATTTATACCAGAACCCACACATTCTGAACTCGATATTGCGATAGAAAATCTGAAAAAGTACAAGTCACCAGGTATCGATCATATTCCAGCACAATTAATACAACACAGTAGAAGGCATTATCTAGCGAAATTTATAAGCTTGTACTTGCTATTTGGGAAAAGGAAATTATACTAGAACAATGGAAGGAGTTCATAATTGTTCCCATTTTTAAGAAGGGGGAAAAGACTAATTGTTGTAACTTTCGAGGAATATCACATTTGTAGACGTCGTACAAAATTTTGATCCAATATTCTTTTGAGAAGATTAACTCCATATGTAGATGAAATTATTGGGGATCATCAGTGCTGTTTTAGACGTAATAGATCTATTATTGACCAGATTTTTTGTATCCGACAGATATTGGAGAAAAATGGGAGTAGAACTGTACAGTACATCAGTTATTCATGGATTTCAAAAGGCATATGACTTGGTTAAGAGAGAAATATTGTGTAACATTCTTATTTAATTAGGTATTCCCAAGAAACTAGTTCGATTCATTAAAATATGTCTTAGTGAAACTTACAGCAGGGTCCATATAGGCCAGTTTCTGTCTGAGGCTTTTCCAATTCACTGCGGGCTAAAGCAAGGAGATGCTCTATCACCTTTACTTCTTAACTTCACTCTGGAATATGGCATTAGGGAAGTACGGGATAACATAGTGGGTTTGGAATTGAACGGGTTACATCAGCTTCTTGACTATGCGGATGACGTGAATATTACTTTTGACATGTCCCATATCATGTATGTAGGCCTAATCAGTTGGATGCAATAAATGAATAATATGAATCATATGAATAAATGAATAATATAAATAATAAAGAATAATATAAATGATTAAATGTACACAGCCGAACACAATATTCATATTCATAATATTAATATGAATATTGTGTTC
>JAJSOF020000042.1:7749344-7812421 GCA_025594305.2 Periplaneta americana | reverse complement strand
TGGTTTTTGGGAGGTTGTGAAATGATAGTGGTGCAGAAGTCGACATTAAGATTTCTTCTCGTCTGCATTCGCTTTTGGATTTCAGACTCATTACCTCTTTTTTTCTGCTGCTGTGTGAACATTGTTCTTATGGAATGTGGTCGTTACTAGAAGTGCTGTACCACGCCTATTGGAAGACGATGGCTCTATCACTGGAACTTTTCGAATATCTTCTGGACTGATCATAGAATTTGAAGTTCCAGGTTTAGTTTCCTGATGTTCTGTCACTTGAGTAGGTTCATATGGATCAGATGCCAATTTGTAGCCCATCTTTATCTCTCTAACAGATTTTACGGCTTCTATCATTTTCTCCATGATCCATAGTTTTCGTTTTCCCATCTGAAGACAATGGCAACAGCCTTACTGAAATTATATGATATGGAAATAGCATTCCGCAATCCGTCCCAGAGACGAAATTTAGACACATCCTGGGGGACGTAATTTAGGCATGTGCATCACAAAATTATGGTGGCATCTTGTTCTAAGCACGATGCAATGCCTGGTCCGTTTAATATACAGGGTGATTCACGAGGAAAGGTAAATATTTAGAATACGATATCTTAGGCCTTTTCGATTGACAAAGTTCATATGAACATAGGTCCGTTTTCGAGCGAAGGCGGAGCTAGATGAAGAAACGTCTCGCCCCAATGTGAATCAGACGTTACCATATGCTGCTGACGTGAAAACTTGAGACAAGGTCACCGACCGCAATGAATGACGTAACATTGGAATCTGCATTGTGATGTAGATAAAAGAAAGAATCCGTGTGGTGGGTCATTACAAATGTCCAATCGCCTGTCCTTCTCTAATATAACAGTAGTTATACAGGTACAGTTATCGGAAGTGTTGTCTTTTTCAAGATGCCTTATAAATTTTCGACTACAGAATACGCCGATATTGTGTATGTTTATGGTTTGTGCGACGGAAGTTCCTTGCTGAATATGAACTACGTTTTCCGAACAGAAGGATACCATATCGAAGAGTAATTATTGTATATGGGGTTGGATGAAAGACTTGGTATAGCAGAGGAAGGCGGAAACGAGAAAGGCGCTAATCGCCGTATTTTGGATCCGGCATAAAGAACAGTCACGAGGACTCTCCCGAGCGATGAGCGCGATTCACGCCCGAGCTCAACAGCGCATTGAAGTAGAAGGAGGTACCTTTGAAAATGAGCGAAAACATCGACCCCGACGTCTAGAATATTAGGTAGGTATGTATGCATACGTGAATATAAACTTTAAATTTGTCCGTTATGTCTCTAAATTTGAATTAGTACAATGGAATCGTAGAAGTTTTCGTGAAATCAAAGAGCCATATCTCCGTAATTGTTCGAAAAAGGACCTATATTCATATGAACTTTTTGACTCAGAATGACTTCAGAATTCACATCCTAAATTTGTTACCTTTTCTCGTGAATCACTCTGCATATTCTTACACTAGACACTTTACTCCATATATAGGAGCAAAAATGTTACGAAAATACGTGCCTTAGGCTGTGAAACACAGGTGAGAATATATAAGAAGAACAGTTTCTACCTTCCAGATATTTAAAGCTTAAATAACAACGAAACAGACAATAAAACTCGCTCCAACTGAAAGCACGCTTGCTACTGCATAAAGAGGGATAGTCTGTACTGACCATCACCAAGGTGCGTCTCGTTATAGGCGAAATACTGTGGAGGACGAATTTAGGCAAGGGGACGAATATGACGCACTACACCTTACACAATTTAATGCGACAATAATTTATTGAAGCACAATCCACTCAGACGAGGAACAATAATAATACTTCGTTTTTTATTTAATGCTTGTCCAATAGAAAAGGACAAAAATATTGTAAATGTAAACTTCACCTTACGATGTTGGATGACGTATATACGTCCGTTGATGTGACATATTAATGAATATTTAAATACTTATATAGTCACAATCATGCCATGGTATGAAAGAAAAGTTTCACAACTTCGAGCGGGATTCGAACCTGTGACTTCCTGTAGTCCGGTCAGGCGCTCTACCAACTGAGCTATCGAGTTCGTCTCACGCCAAAGGCTCGAAATTCTCCTCTCATACCGGCGACTCTGTTATAGAGTACTGTCCATAGCGTCTGATGTAGTCAGCACTGCTTATGGGTGGATAGAAACATTGTAAATGTAAACTTCATCTTACGATGTTGGATGACGTATATACGTCCGTTGATGTGACATATTAATGAATATTTAAATACTTATATTGTCACAATCATGCCATGGTATGAGCTTTTGGCGTGAGACGAACTCGATAGCTCAGTTGGTAGAGCGCCTGACCGGACTACAGGAAGTCGCAGGTTCGAATCCCGCTCGAGGTTGTGAAAATTTTCTTTCTTTCAGCTCCAACATCGTAAGATGAAGTTTACATTTACAATGTTTCTTTCCACCCATAAGCTGTGCTGACTACATCAGACGCTATGGACAGTACTCTATAACAGAGTCGCCGGTATGAGAGGAGAATTTCGAGCCTTTGGCGTGAGACGAACTCGATAGCTCAGTTGGTAGAGCGCCTGACCGGAGTACAGGAAGTCGCAGGTTCGAATCCCGCTCGAGGTTGTGTTCTTTCATACCATGGCATGATTGTGACTATATAAGTATTTAAATATTCATCAATACGTCACATCAACGGACGTATATACGTCATCCAACATCGTAAGATGAAGTTTACATTTACCATGTTTCTTTCCACCCATAAGCAGTGCTGACTACATCAGACGCTATGGACAGTACTCCATAACAGAGTCGCCGGTATGAGAGGAGAATTTCGAGCCTTTGGCGTGAGACGAACTCGATAGCTCAGTTGGTAGAGCGCCTGACCGGACTACAGGAAGTAGCAGGTTCGAATCCCGCTCGAGGTTGTGAAATTTTTCTTTCATACCATGGCATGATTGTGACTATATAAGTATTTAAATATTCACAAAAATATTGCTTGTTTTTGTAAAAGTGAATAATAGTGTTCTTACGCGTAATGAACTGGTATGAATCTATAACTGATAGAACTGGAGTAATCCATGAGTTGATATGAAAGAGTGACATGAATTACTTGGAATTTAATGAACAGTATGATCTGGATTGTTAGATTTTTTATTTATTTATTCAGAGGAGAAGTATTTGATGAGGATAGCGCTGTAACGTGTTGCTACTACAAGATACTAAGAATATTACTTGAGACGTCTAGTATCAAAGTCATCTGCATTCAATTTATAAAAGTTTACAGGTGAAACAAAAACTAATTTTAACAACGGGTTTTCTATAAACAGTTTCGTTACTTTGAGATCATAAAGTTACAACATAGGCAAACATACTGGAAATTTGAATTTGCTAACATTTTTTATTTGGATGTAGCTGGCTTTGAACCCACCATTGTGTGTTTTTTTGCAACGATAGAATGTAATTATGCACAAAATGTCAAACTGTTATCTTATATTAACTGCTTAATTATTTCAAGTGAAACAACGATATGGATAATAGGACAGACTTGTTCAATACAAGTAATGAAATTTAAGAAAAAAAATTACGAATATGCCGGTACTTCTTTTTAAAACTCACATAGCAATGAAGTTGAATTATTCACAAAATTTTTATAGCCTTCGAATTAATTAATTTGTTAATTTATTAATTAATTTGTTAACACGCAGAATGAAAGGGTACAATAATGATTGCTAGTTAAAAATAGCGGAGAATTCAAGTGGACAACAATGCAGGCTGCAGCAACTTAATAAAATTTGATATAAAATGCCCGAGAAATCTGCATAGTGTATGTTCTGCACCTAACCGGGAACTTCAACCTTCAATTTAAACGGAATGATACCAATTTTGAAATGTAACTCTTCACATATCTATAGGAAAACTTACAGAGATCGCAAATACAGCATTAACTCAACTTGAAAAAAAAAATTGGATGTAGCTGACTTTGACTCTAGACGACTCACTTGCTGTTCGCATATGAATATTAGGATTTAAAAGCTGTGTATTTTTGAAATTATAATTTCACGACTTGTTGCAATTGGAAATGTAACTGTCAAGTGTCTGGTATATATCATTCAAAATCCCTCAAATACCTTCACTTGCTCACTTGACATACACGTAAGCGGTAGTACAATTCCTGCCATACCCAATCGACCATATCCAATGTAATGATTAGTGAAGTATCTGTGTTTGAAATTTCCTTATAACATTTCTTAAGTACCTGAAATGCGTGGTTCTATTAATACTAATTGCTTTAATGTCGCAAGAAGGCCTACATGAAACTGCTTTCTCAGCCATTGAAATTTGTGTTATAACTTACTGTAAGGTAAGATCTTTAATACCTACAGGGGAAGAACTTACAAAACTCCGTTGGTCTGCGCATGCGTTAATCTTAAAGAGTGACACAATATACCATTCACCTCCTCCTTCCTAATTGTCAACCAATAACGGGATAACGTAGTCTTTCCATGAATAGAATATTTTGCATTTTTTATACTTAATAATAACTCAAAATTAGTAGTTAGATTGCAATATGGAAAAAAGCATGTTGAAGAGTGCTGTTTGCAGATTTCTAAGATAACTTATCTGAGTCGCCGCAATAGAACTAATGTAAGACTACTTAATTGATGTTTGTTTTATACTATCGTAATGTGGGAAAATATGTTTTTTGAAGTAGAAAATCAATAAACGATAACTTTCATTCTTGAAAAGATAAGTGGTTAGTTGCAGAGTATAAAATCGTCTAAATACATTATAATATTTTATGCTGAAAAAAACCCGTGTTAATAGATTGAGTGCACAATATATTATCACTTGTTAAAGGTCTGTCACGTAGCGCGCGCGTACATTATTTATCTTCAAAACTCAACAGTGCTTTAAAAATAAGTATTTATTGTTTTCATTAGTTTCATTTATTTAAGGACCAGAGTAAAATGTTTAAACAGTTGTTTCCAGTCTTTTCAATTCGATTTTTCGTAACAAAAATTACACTTAACGTAAAGGAAGGATTTTGTCACCACCTTTTTTCGCAGGATTATGGAAAAGACAAGTGGAAGAAATGTGTTGATCACGTTAAAAATAACTAAGAAAATATTTTTGCAATACTAATGTATTAGACAGTGAAACTGACAGAATAATTTCGTTAGAAGTTTATGTAATAGCAGCGATACATCAGACGACTTGTCAATCAGTGTGACAATGGTTCAGAATAATGGAGGAAGACTCCGCCTCCAGCGCAGCGGTAAGGTTTAGTAACCTCCTACAGCGGAGTTTTGGCAGTTGTTAACCTATTACAACTTATTATGTGAAATTTCATCTTGCATTCTTCACACCAAATGACAATTGACAGGGTGCGAATTAACATTTCTGATGAGGGGGGGATAGAATTCTAGATAGTGTATACCATACATAAAATTATTATTATCCTCATTCGATACAGCTTAACGCTTGATCGCACTCAGCTGCTTGTCTTGCGTCATGATCATAATAATTATATCCATGAGCAGGCTTAAGATAAGATGCGTAATTTCTAAGTTATTGTTGTTGTCAGCTTGCTGGTGATGCTAATACATCAATATTATTTTCTTTGCTTACTTTATACTTTATAAAATACATATACTTGTACTAAAACAATTATATTTTGTGAGGAGGGGATAGAGGTTATCCCTGGGAGGGATGTTAATATGACTTTATGAGAGGGGGATAACTTTCCAACAGGGGGAAATCCCCCATCCCTCCCGTTAATTCGCACCCTGCCAATTGATCTCTTATACTTGTGTAAAAAACTCTCCAAAATAACACAGTTTAAGCAAACGGCGTGATTTGTGTCTGTCCATGGCAGTTCCATTGCATTTCAGTCGAAGTGATATGATGACAGCCCTGTTATACTATAACCATGCTTTTCCCAAGTCCTTTATAGGTTGTCTCTCTTCCACTACTGAAGCTGGCATAAGTAGCTACAAGCTCACTCTCTCGTAGTTCACCGCTGGCAGATTCAAGGACTAAATGCTTACTGGTAACGGCAATGCGGGTGGCTTGTATCATGTTTGGGCAATGCAAGTCATTTTGACGAAAATAAATAATTAGTCCATTTTAATTTAATTTTTCTGTAAACAACGACAGTATAAAACCTCCACTTTTAAGGGCCTTAATTTCTCCGACCACAGACAATTAAATGTGAATTCTTACTTTCACATCAAGTTTTTTTCTGTTCTAGGAACTTAACCTTTCAACCTCTCATGTGCAAGTACGGCAAAGTCTGTGCTGCTAAGATTCTATTGACTAGAGACTATATAGTAAGTAATTTCACTATTTCACACGATTTTAATATGCATAAGTGATTTCTATATTAGATTAGGCCGCGCTACTCCCCAAACGTAAAGAAAATGAAACATTTACTTCGCCATTTCTTACCGCAACTTTATAAGGGGCACTATTTCCAACTATTTAGCTTCTCTTACACGTACGTTTTTGAATCGGAATGTTTGTACCACACACGTCGATGTGCGCGAGTTTTGACTTGAATGTGGCAATTTAGTCATAGAAACCTTGAAAATATTTATCACATTCACCCTTACCGATGTGTGCAAAACAAATTATGGGGATTCCTAGGATCCCTGTAATTGCAGGAAACGTTAATGATATCGTTTGTTTTTTTAATATATATTTAGAGTTTAACGATTGGATTCATATTTATGAAGAGTGTGATCATATTTTAGAACGAATTCAATTTAATGTAATTTATGTGTTGTATCATTAACGAGTATCAATCTTTCTTCATTTAAATACTGAATACGTCATATATTTGTACATTAGTTAGAATGGAATTACTATTTTTCCGTTGGTAAGCAACTAACGTCTAAAAAGTGTGACTGTCCACACCTGTGGAGTAACGGTTAGCGAGTCTAACCGCAAAACCAGGTGGCCTGGGTTCGATTCCCTGTCGGGGCAAGTTACTTGGCTGAGGTTTTTTCTGGGGTTTTCCCTCAACCCAATATGAGCAAATGCTGGGTAACTTTCGGTACTGGACCCCGGACTCACTTCACCGCCGTTATCACCTTCATCCCATTCAGACGCTAAATAACATAAGATGTGATAAAGCGTCGTAAAATAACCAACTTGTAGAATAGTGTGACACAACTCATTGACGTTGCTAACAAACTGAAGTCAGATGTTGAAATTGTGAAGTTCAATCATTTGACACTAGAGCGCAAAAGTTTCACGTTACACAAACAAACTTGGATTGGGGATTTTGATACTTTTCAACAATTGTGTGCCTACTAAATGTGCTCATAATATACATGTTCATTTTCTCAGCAAATATGTTTTCTTTTCAACATAATTAAACAATATTTTGTGGACAACATAGCGGCGTATATGCCATAAATGCTAAATTTACGCACAGTCAAAATTAAAAAAAAAAAAAAAAATGGATCTGTTTATGGCCCTCCGCATAATGAAGGCTAATGCAGTGGATTGCCTCATACTCATCACCTACTATAATTATTTTTATGGTAGACCAAATTTTTGCCATAAAATATGGAGTACTAGTAGTAGTAGTTGTAGTAGTAGTAGTAGTAGTAGTAGTAGTAGTAGTAGTAGTAGTAGTAGTAGTAGGGGATTAAGAAGGGCGCGTCAGCTACTATGGCTATTTGCGCCCTTATCTAAAATTCTTAATATAACAAAGACATAAATAATAAAATAATCAGAGTGCTAAAAGAACCAAAAAGCGTTGTCACGGTAAAACGAGGCAAACAAATGCAGTATACATAAGGTGATTTCTACACATTCATAAAAGTGAGCAATTCTACGACCCTAGGTGGTATTCAAGACGAACAAATAAAACAATAAAACTAATGCCACCAGAGACAAATTGTGAATCGTATTTTAAAAACGACAAAATTATATAAAATATTCGGATGTATAAAGTCCGAAATGTCAACAATGTAAAATCAAATATAAAACAAGAAATGTAACCTCCGGATGTAAAGGGTCTGGAGATTAAGTAAAACGGGTCAATAAAAACTAAATCAACTTAACCAAACCTGTGTTCGATAAAAATCTCAGAACTGCATTTGTACAATTAAAACCATTTCCAAGAGCGCCACGTAGTGTCGGCCGAATTCCATATTGCCTGCGGGCACGGTCATATTTTCTGCAACGCAATAAAAAATGTTCCACCGTAAGTGGAACGCGGCACATATCACACTCCGGCTGAGGATCGCCACGTAGGAAATGGCCATGTGTCAGATGACAGTGGCCAATCCTCAACCGGGTGAGTAAAACCTCCTCGTGTCGTGACGCTCTTGTGGACGAATCCCAAACTCGAACAGTATCCTTTATATTTCGTAATTTGTTTCCCTCTTGTGCAGACCATTCTCCTTCCCATTGCCACCATACTGTATATTTCAAGTAGTTTCGAATGTCCTGCCACCTCTCGCTCCAATATACCAGAGAGCCATTCAGTGCATCAGGGCTGGCTGCAACATCCGTAGCCTCATTTCCTGGGATACCTACATGACCAGGAATCTACACTACTCCAGTTTCATAATCAGAGATAAAGAGAAACAAGCAGACCATCACAATTAAAAGACTGCAAGGACTGGATGGCACTTAAAGAGTCGGAACAGATAAGGAATCTGCCCTGAGGTTGCCTAATTAAAAACAATTAAACTCTGTAAAAAGCATAGAGTTCAACAGTAAAAACACTAGTGTATTGGCTTAGTCTGTATTTAAATATCTCTACATTTGTAACGAAGGAACAACCAACACAATCATTTATCCGGGATCCGTCAGTAAAAACTAATGAATAATTTGGATATCGTGAAAAAGTTCACTAAAACGAAGTCTACAAACAAAAGCTGGTGTAAAAACATCGGCTCAGACTTACATCAAACATGGGACGTCGCATAATCCACGGTGGAGTGGTGGTGTACTCCAGTGTGCGAACTGATGGTAGTTGTTTCTCCAGCTCAGAGAGCAGTTCACGAAATCTCACACCTGCTGGACGAAGTCTCCGTGGATATTCACTGTATCGGCCGTAAAGAGACGAATGATGGAAAGAGTCGTAAGAATTTTGCTCATGCTGCGAGCGGAGCTTAACAGCATATGAGCACAACAAGACATTACGTCGCCGATACAGTGATGGTTCTCCTGCTTCACAATAAAGATTCGCTATCCGACTGGTTCGGAAGGCCCCTGTAGAAAATCGTATCCCATGGTGATGGATTTTATCTAAAAGACGTAATTTCGATTTAAGGCTGGTTCACAGTAAACCGGGAACGAAATTGACAACGAGAAAGAACGGAAATATTGTTAAAATAAATGTATTTAAATGTGAGTGTTCACAGCTTACTATTGTGAATGCTCACATTTAAATACATTTATTTAAACAATATTTCCGTTTTCGTTCTCTTTGTTATTTCCGTTCCCGGTTTATTGTGAACCAGCCTTTATTTGCTGAGCCATAAATAAAAGAGCCATAATCCAGTTTTGATCGTATAAGAGCTCGGTAAAGGCGTAAAAGCATTGTACGTTCTGCACCCCAGTGAACCCCTGACAAAAGGCGTAAGATTTTTAATGATTTCTCGCAACGCCTTCTCAAATCACGTATATGCGCCTCCCACATTAATTTATAATCAAAGAGAAGGCCCAAAAATCTCGCAGTGTCTGTATATTGCAAATCCACTCCATTAAGACGCAGTTCAGGATGTGGATGTAGTCCACGATAGTTATAGAAGTGGACACACTGCGTTCTGAGTGGAGAATTTAAAGCCATTGCGAACAGTCCATTCTGATAGTACGTTGATGACCAGCTGCAAATGTCGACCGATGGATGGAAAATATCGGGAGCTGTAATATAAACTGAAGTCATCAACGTACAAGAGAGAAGATACTCGGTCACCCACACAGTGAGCAATTCGATTGATCGCAATGCAGAAAAGAAGAACGCTTAATACAGAACCCTGTGGAACGCCGTTTTCTTGAAGATATTCGTTAGAAAATGTGGTGCCTACTCGAACTCGGAAATACCGCTCTGCAATGAACTTCGCAATAAACGTTGGTAGACTACCATGAAGTCCCCAGTCATGCAGAGTTTGCAGAATGCCATACCGCCATGTGGTATCGTAGGCCTTTTCTAGATCAAAGAAGACTGCCACAAGATGTTCCTTCTGGAGGAAAGCATCTCTAATGGCGGTCTCTAGCCGAACAAGATGGTCTGCGGCGGATCTGAGTTTACGAAAACCACATTGGATGTTAGATAATCGGTTTTCCGATTCGAGTACACACATCAGGCGTCTGGTTATCATTCTTTCCATAACCTTGCATACGCAGCTGGTGAGACAAATTGGTCTGTAGCTTCCAGACAAAGGAGGATCCTTTCCCGGTTTCTGGACGGGGATTATAATGGTGGAACGCCAAGCAGGTGGAAAGACCCCTCAGTGTCCAGATTCTGTTATACATTGCCAGAAGAAAGGATTTTCCAGCTGGCGGAAGATGGCGAAGCATACGGTTCTGGATGTTATCAGGACCAGGGGATGTGTCAGTGGATGTGTCTAGTGCCGCCTCCAGCTCCTCGGATGAGAACGGTGTATTGTAACACTCTGTGTTATCTGATATAAAATTGAGGTTTCGTTTTTCCGCAGCATCTTTGATTTTTAGAAATTCTGGGTCATAATTATTTGAGCTGCTAATCTGTGCGAACTAGGTAACGAATATTTCTGAAATTTCTATTGAACTGGTGGTCCATAAAATATGGAATGAATGGTACGTTTAATTTACTGTTCAGCTAAACGCTTCCACAACTACTCCTTATTCTTGTCATCTACTTTTGCTTTCAATTAATCCTACACAAATATATGAGTAGGCTTCATACGGAAGCGTTCACATTGTGGAAGACTGCAGTAAAATGAACATGCAATTCAATTTCTTTATTTATTTTATTACGTTTTTTACGACGCTGTATCAACATCTCAGTTTATTTAGCGTCTGAATGAGAAGAAGATGATAATGACGGTGAAATGAGTCCGGGGTCCAGCACCGAAAGTTACCCAGCATTTGTTCGTATTGGGTTGAGAGAAAACCCCGGAAAAATCTCAACCAGGTAACTAGCCCCGACCGGGATTCGAATCCGGGCCACCTAGTTTCGCGGCCGGACGCGCTGACCGTTACTCCACAGGTGTGGACAATTCAATTTGTTCCCGCATTTTTTTTTACACAACTAATTCAAATTTGTCTGCGAAGGAAGTCCTTTGTTGTCTTTTCCCCATTATTTAAATTAAGTAATACAGTTCGTCAATGCTGCCAAGCAGTATAGGCCTAGGTGGGACAGATACTTCAGCATTTTTATTGAATTTATTTTTATCAAGTAACGTCATTAGTTGTCAACATATAGACCTCACTTATACTAAGTTCTTGATGCATTAGCTTCGTAGATGTTATGCAGATATTTTCCACTGCTTTTGGTTTCACTGTATACCAATCTTCTCTCTATTCAAATTCCGTTCCGTCACTTTTCATGCAGTGTTCGAAATGTATAAACGTTCTACAATATTATTATTATTAATGTAGGTCCACCGCTGAATGTTATTGCTTATCACCTTCTGAAAATTGAACATGTAGACATCAATGGTCATTAGTTGTTTATCTCTTTCAAATAAATGGGATACTGGCGTAAAACATGGCAACTGACATTTTGATCAAAAATGAAATGCGTATCATAATATGATATTTTACATTCTGCGTCTAATTCAATACCGTAGTTTCTCCTAACTATGGTCCACATTTGTCACATTTTCAATAGTATTCATCCTGATTAAGTGAAATTTTGGCTTCGGACTCTTGTAAGTGTATATTAAATAAATATTGACATATGTGTTTGAAATTATTTAATTACAAGTGTTAAAAAATAATAAGCATTGGTACATAGTTGTATTCTGAGTTACCCAACTGTGGTCCACTCATATATTCATGCTTGAAAGCATGAATGGACTATAGCTGGAGTTGTAATTATTCGTAAATCAATACATTGAGTATCTAATTTAAGGGTAGAAACATATTCTAGCACAGAAATATTAAAAATAAATGAAAACTACATGGATTCTTTTTATTAGTACACATTGCATAAACACACAATAAACAAGTGAAATATGAAAGTCATTTTCCTGCAATAATGAACAACTACACTCACCGGCAAAAATACCGGGCCACCTAACGTTTCTCAATTTTTTATGAGGTGAGAATCAGAAAACCCATTATGAAATGAAGAAAACATTGCTTCTCAGAAAAAAAAATCTTTTATTATCACTTGCGCTATTATTTTCAACGCCAAACAATGGATATAATTAAAAGGTGTAAAAACTTACAAATTGTTTCAATTTTCTTCCAAATGTTCAACTGATTTTGTGGCCACCCAGATGTTACTAATAGCGGATATTGCCTCCCCGTGACTGTATGACAGTTACCATTCGCCGATTCAACCCTTTGATCAGATTCTGGATGTCAGTCTGGTCGATTCTATTCCATTCTTTACTTAGAACATTTCGGAGCTGCTGTAAGTTGCTGTGAGGAGTTAGTCTACTTCTAACTCGTTTCCCAAGCATCTCCCACACATGTTCAATAGGGTTGATATCAGGACTTCTTGCTGGCCATACCATCCTATTCAATCCAACGTCGTGAAAGACCCAATCTAACGTCGTGAAGGAACTCATCCACGATTCTTATAGCATGAGGGCGAGCATTGTCATTCATTAACAGGAACTTTTCACCAATAAGTGGGGCATATGGTACCACATGTTAAATTAGACCTTCTTCGATATATCTTGGAGCAGTCAAAGCACCTCCATTAATGAAAACAAGTTCTGTGTGAGCTTCATACGAAACTCACATGTGAACTGAAGGTACATGAAGAAAAACGTTCTCCTTCTCTTCTCCATACTCTTTCACGTCCATCTGTAAACTAAATCTCGATCCATCTGTGAAGCGCACTCGTCGCCACTCGCCAGGTTCCAATTAGCATGATTGTGAGCAAAACGTAATCGTTCAACATGATGTTGCTGGAGCAATTCTGGGCCTTTAGCTGGTCTTCTGGAATCAGCCCACATTCATCCAGACGTCTGCTTACAGTTCTCTCACTCACGTCAACTTGTCTTATTTTCTGGAAGGCTCTTCTGGTCCCAAGAAGTGCAGCCACATAACGCTGACTATTCCCATCTTCTATCAATGCAACCATTGTTCTGAATCGGTAGGACTTAGTGACATTTGTATACAATGAAGTACTCGATACTGCCTCAAGAGAGCTTACCGGTCTGTAGACTTCTTCAGCATAGCTTGAAATGAGTTCAAGAAGTTTGGACACAATATTGCAAGAAGAATGAATCTCCTTTTCAGATCATTGTTGGCTATTACGTATTCAGTATTACATTGTTACCTATCACAAAATAAATTAATAACTAAATGAACCTCAGCACACCTACAAGTATTTAAAAAACCCTACAATTTTAAAAAATGTATAATAAAATGTAGTTGGCCCGGCTTTTTTGCCGGTGAGCGTATATTAAAGAACAAAAGTACGGTATCAAAATGAACTAACACATTCTTAGCAAAATATTACGCAAATAAATTCATTGATAATATTTATTTACCATACTCAGAACTATATTCAGTAGGCTTATTTCTATCCTTTGAATCTCCACATCTCATGTAATTCTGAAACTGAAAATAGATCTCTATTTTTCGAGACGCATATGAGGTCTTCAATTTGTTTTATTATATTTTCCTTTCTATAGAATAAAATGTATTCCATTTCTCGCCACCTCAGTAATTGCCGCTTCTTACTATACATGAAACAACAGCGCCATTGTTCTTCACTTCCAAAAATTTCACTGGCCACAATTCCTCCTCATAAGTAACTACCATATAACTATGTGCTTTAGCATTATTTTAACAGATTTCGTCTTCTTTTCCACAGCTGACTCACTGTCTGTAAATATGGAGAGTACACCGGAAACATAATCTGTATCCAATTCAATTTCATCGCTCCCATAGTCACTTACAGGGACGGTTGTGATCCTTCTACCCTGAAGTTTTCGTTTTACCGGACCATTATTCGTGCTAGTACCATTGATGCTGGAACAGCCTGCTTCTTTATTTACTGGGCTATAATGTTAAATGGTGTTTTAGAATATACTGAGATACCGTATTTGCAGAAGTAAATAATAAAAAAATTGTTCACATTTCATTAAAACAAATATTTCAAAATGAAATACAACTATGGTCCACGAAAAATTGTGGTACATAGTTAAGGACTGACTTCTAGCCTTGAGGTTAAACATTTTTCACGCAGAGTCCTTAGCATCTGCCAGCCTAATTATTGCGTGAAAGTAAACACTACATAACCAGGTTTAATTGTACAAACAATCATATATATATATATATATATATATATATATATATATATATATATATATATATATATATATAATTTACCAGTTCTACAGAGGAGAGCTTAATAAAACAGACAAACACAAACTGAATGATTTCGTGTCTTCACACATTCAATAGAACGATACACAATGACCTTGTGAAGCATCCATATCATTTCCACGTGTAATGGTAGGTAGAAGCATCTATGGGGAACATAATTCCATCACAGTGGCGCCTTAAATGGCAAACACCGAACTCTTGGGGACTAAGTAGTACATAATGCGTTTTGGACCATAGTTGGGTGCCTGGACCATAGTTATGGGAAATTACGGTAGTTAGTTTTACAAAATTTAAACAAATGGCAGAAGTATACTGATTTTACTTTCATGGTAACTATACAAACTGTTGCATGTATAAATGTTTACTACCTAATAACTTCAGAACATTAAAAGTCACCATGTTTTACTTCTGAACCCCTTCTTTATTACAATCGATTTCATATCACAGATATTATGGCCCTGTAAACATGGTGGTGCGGATGGATACCAATGCCTCTTGAGATATAACGATTAGTGCCGGGTTATCCTCCATCTTGTGTAAATGTACAGGTCATAAATTAGGTAAAGGCGGTCCAACTTACGCCTTATTTTATCTGGGGACCCAATTTATGTCACCCCTTTAAGACCCTGAATAAACTTCGAATCTCGCGCTCAACTATGACAATAAAGTTAATTGACAATGATAATATGTAGTATCCAGTGCAGTGATTTCAAGGAGTGAAACTAAGTGTGGACGTGTAGCAAATATAACATTGTCATATCGAGTGAACACGGAACATTTGTTAGGAATTCGCAATATAAAATATCATTTGCTATAAATAAATTCGCAACGTGTTTTCGGTAATAGAATAAAAACTTAACTGACAGTTCTCTTAAGTTTTTGCCTATATCGATTTGTTCACCAACTATCAGTTCGTCGATCTTAATGATTTGTCGCTGTTGTGAGTTCTGTTAATTATACGGTATTTCATCTTTTCATAATAAATTTAATCGCACTTTAAACATATTTATCAACAGTAAACTGATTAGAATTTATCTAGGAAAATCAAAACTCGAGTGGGATTTAATTGACTATTACACAATTAGAAGAAAATATATAAATATTAGGAGAAATAAAGTACTCTAATATAATAAAATATTAATTGACTCTCTAAAATTCTATTTTACTAATGTTAGCTTCACTATAACGTTTGAACGGAGCCGCCATTTTCATTTGACTATCTGTGAGGTAAACAAATGACGATCGCAAAGGAAGTTTTGTAACACCGTAAAGAATTCGCAGTTTGAAATGCTGGCAAACAAAGAAAAAAATGCTAGGAAAGTGACAAAAAGAAACAAATGCTAGGAAAGTGATTAACTTATAGCGATAAACAGCCATGATTTTTGAATCACGTCTTTCCGTACGGTACCGTTTTATTGGTCAAAAGTAGTATGACGTAGTAAAAGCGTAATAGTCATTGTAAACAAACTTAGGATCATATATTACTTCGTTGTAATAGTGTCTTCGTTGACAGAAGTAAGCCATCGCTTTCAATTTAGTCGTTTTGTAAATAAAAATTCAGTATAATACATTGTCAACATCCATTTACAGAGAATGTCACTTATTTAATACATTTTATATCAGTGGCTATAAGGTTGTGGGGCCTAGAGAGGCAATGCCCCCAAGTCAAAGTGGCATAGACTACTGTCTCTCTGTGGCATTAGGCATGAATAATGCAAAATTATGAGGAATTATAAGAAGATTATTTGCAAATTAATATACAAATCAATCTTTACGTCAAAATTATGTTTCTAGGTCTCTAAATGTAGGCTTTCGTTACGCGATTTGTCTTTTTATGGTATGAGTACTGGTAAGAAAGAATTGGAACAAGCCTGCAACGTTTTCTAGAAATCTAAGGTTAATTGATTCAGTTCACTTCATGTGACAATGAATTCGCTAGATATCCGTTCATTTATTAAAATTAGGCCTATACAGCAAAGTATAAGTAATTTATTCATTAGTAATAAGCCTAATTCAGAACCTGTTAGTACTACGGGTAATAGTGTAAGTGTATTGGTGCATCTGGTAATATTGCGGATGATGGGATTCAACTTACAACTAGTGACCAAACAAGTGATAACAAAGGGCAAAGTGGACAAACATGAAGCATACTACAGAATCAGTGGTGGCACAGCTCTCTAATTCACACAATACGGTTTCCAAAACATCAGGGAAAAGTATGTACACTCAGCAGTGAATAAAAAAATGATTTTTTGTAGATATAAGTATTTTTAATCGCGTTTATCCATCCTGTCTTTGAGCAGATTAAAGGATCACAATAAAATGAAATAAAATATTGGTCCATTATTGAAAATAAAACGCTACCGCACAAGAATAAATCGAATTAAATTAATTGAAAAAGTACTCCTCATAAAATAGGTTCACGTGAGAGTACTTTGTTTTATACCAGTCGCAAGTAAGATACTGCCTGAATAATGAGTTTCTTGTAATAATAATATTGTTTGTTCTGAGCCACATTTCTCAGTAACCATTGATTTTGTCTTCATATGCATGTGTTAATATGAACTGTTTTAAGAACTTTGCATACATCCAATATTGTCAATATTACCAAGAGACGTAGACTGATATTTATAACAAAATATCACTTCATATTCAAAATTTTGTTTCTTTTCAGGCACTACTTATTAAATACGGTATAAAATCTGTCTCGAAGATCTCTTTCGCATAACGATTCTAAAATTTTATTGACAAAAATCAACAATATTTATTAATTTGATACAAATTATGTTTTGCTGTTTTAGATAAGCATAGATTTCACAGGGCAAAATGATTTTTCTAATTGGTATGTGTATGTGTGTGAACGTATTAGTTTGCTCACGATAAGAGTAAATAGGCCAATTTGTGAATTAACTTATCCTATTGCGGCGCCTTCCAATCAAGTAGTTCTATCTCCTCCTATGGACTAAGGTGAAAATAATAACTCCGTCTTAATGAATAAACCTGTTCGCACTAACTGAAAACATGATAGCTTTATTTATGCTCTACTCAAGATGACCATCCATTCTCCTTATGAGATCCCCGACGTGACAACCAGACGTTATGGTAAGGGCTTCGGCTTTCTCTACAAGGCACGTTTGAAGAATATGCAAATCGTCTCTTCTCCTGAAGTCAGGGACTTGCCAATTAAGCGCCGTCGTTGTCGCTTCTGGGATGAGCCAAGTGGATCTGGACTGCAGTTCTACTCCTACAACATATGCAAAATGAATTGTCGAAGGAAACTGGCTGTACACTTCTGTGGCTGCGCCCCCCTGTTCTATGGATACCTGAATTTCATAGGTAAGTAACATTTTAATATATCGCTTTATAGTCCAAAAATGCCTTAAGATGTCGATAGATAACACAGATATTCGATTTTCACTATGAAAATCGCTTCCAAAATTTAGCGGTGCAGTTCATACCAAGACGAAAGACTTGCTTACATGACATGCTTACAAACCTACTGCATGACATTTTTTTCTCAAATAACTTTCAGCTGTTTTATTGACGCCATAGGCTCAGAGATGCCAACTTCTTAAATTTTCTTCGACTCTGTCTTCGTTTGCTAACTTCTGAGCGTTGTTTCAGAGCAACAGAATGCATATAAACATCACACAGAAAAAAAAAAAAAAAAGTGTGTTGCTTTGAGGCAACACTATGCAGTAGAGGGTTGTAATCCCCAGGTTCATTACTGCCGCCGCATAACCCAGCCATCGGTCCCTATCCTGCGCAAGATTCATCCTGTCCCAAATATCATATCCCACCTTCCTTAAATTCATTTTAATATTATCCTCCCATTTACGTCTCGGCCTCCCCAAACGTCTCCTTTCCTCCGGCCTCCCTCCTAACACTCTATATGCACTTCTGGATTCGCCCAAATCTGCTAAATGCGCTTCCCATCTTAAACGCATGGATTTAATGATCCTAATTATGTCCGGTGAAGAATACAATGCGTGCAGTTCTACGTTGTGTAACTTTCTCCATAATCCTGAAACTTCGTCCCTCTTAGTCTCAAATATTTTCCTAAGAACCTTACTCTGAAATACCCTCAACCTCTGCTCCTCTCTCAAAGTGAGAGTCCAAGTTTCACAACCATACAGAACAATCGGAAATATAACTGTTTTATAAATTCTAACTTTTAGATATTTTGACAGCAGACTAGATGACAAAAGGTTCTCAATTGAATAATAAAATGCATTTCCCTTTTTCTGCGTTTAATTTCCTCTCGAGTGTCCTTTGTTACTGTTGCTCCAAAATATTTGAATTTTCCACCTCTTCAAAGGATAAATCCTAATTTTTATATTTCCATTTCGTACAATGTTCTGGTCACAAGACATAATCATATACTTTGTGTTTTTTGAATATATTTCAAACCTATCGCTGTACTTCCCTCAAGTAAAATTTCTCTGTTTTCCCTAATCGTTTGTGGATTTACTCCTAACATATTTACGTCATCCGCATAGACAAGAATCTCATGTAACCCGTTCAATTCCAAACCCTTTCTGTTATCTTGAACTTTCCTATGGCATATTCTACAGCGAAGTTTAAAAAGTAAAGGTGATAGTGCATCTCCTTGGTTTAGCCTGCAGTGAATTGGAAAAGCATCAGAAAGAGCTGACCTATATGGACTCTGCTGTAAGTTTCACGGAGACACATTTTAATTAATCGAACTAGTTTCTTGGGAATACGAAATTCAATATAAAACGTCTCTCTTAAGCAAGTCATATGCATTTTTTAAGTCTATGAATAACTGATGAACTGTACCCTTATACTTCCATTTCTCCAATATATATCGAATACAAAAAATCTGATCAATAGTCGATCTATTAAGCCTAAAATCACACTGATGATACCCAATAATTTCATCTACGTACGGAGTTAATCTTCTCAAAATAATATTGGACAAAATTTTGTACGACTCAACAAAAGTGATATTCCTCGAAAGTTACTGCAGTTAGTCTTGTCCCCCTTCTTAAAAACAGGTACAAAAATGGATTCCTTCCATTGTTCTGGTACAATTTATTTGTCCAAAATAGCAAGTACAAGCTTATAAATTTCGCTAGATAATGCGCTTCCACCGTGTTGTATTAATTGTGCTGGAATATAAGCGATACCTGGTGACTTGTACTTTTTCAGATTTTCCATCCCAATATCGACTTCAGAAAGTGTGTGTTCGGGTATAAATGGCTTAGCAGTTTGTATTTGAATTTCGTCCCGGTTATTTCTATTTGACCTATGTATATTTTAATAATTGCCCAAAATAGTTTTTCCATCTGTTCAAGATTGAATGAGTGTCTGCAAGCAAATAACCATTCTTATCTTTGATCACGTTTATCCTTGCCTCATATCCATTTTTAAATTGCTTTATACCCTTATATATATCTCGAATGTTTTTATTCATACTATTTGTTTCAACCTCATTAAGTTTTTCCTTCAACTAATCTCTCTTTTTATTCTTATGTGTACGACTTGCTTCCCGTCTTTCATTGAAATAATTATCTCTATTCACCTCAATTGGATCCTCTAAGAATTTCAATTTTGTCTCTTTCCTTTTTTCTACTACCATGGAACAATCTTCATCAAACCACTGTTTTTTTTATTTTTTATTGTGTTATTTTACGCCGGTGTATCAACATCTAAGTTATTTAGCGTCTGAATGAAATAAAGGTGATAATGCCGGTGAAATGAGTCCGGGGTCCAGCACCTAATGTTACCCAGCATTTGCTCGTATTGGGTTGAGAGAAAACCCCGGAAGAAACCTCATCCATGTAACTTGCCCCGACCGGGATTCGAACCGTGGCCACCTGGTTTCGCGGCCAGACGCGCTGACCGTTACTCCACAGGTGTGGACACCACTGCTTCGTTTTCTTAGTTTCATAATAACCTATGCTATGCTCAGCTGCAATCTTGACACTACCTCAGTTATTTTACCACACGCTATTAAGATCTAACTCTTTCTCAACTTGTCGGAGCTTCCTTAAAGTGGCAAACCAATTTGGAATTTCGACCTGATAGTAAGTCCTCCGTGTATTGTGGGTCCCTATCACCACGGCATGGCGCGTCCTCAGTGTGCGGATAGAGGAGACGGCCTCCAGATATGGAAGGTAGCTGCGAATATATTGAATAAGCAGTCGTAGACATCCGATAAGGGATGGTCCTCCAGCTTGGGGTCGGGCGAAGGGTTAATAATCTATCACCATAAAGAACAACTTTTTACGAAATCACACAATAAGACTCACACTGGGACTGATTCTCTGGCACGACTACAGCAAAGAAATAAGGTTATGATTATGAGATTTGGCACTTTAATGGGTTATTTATGAAAGGGCCTAAGTCTTGAATACTAAATTGTTAGCAATTTAGAAAAACCGCTTACAGGCCGAAATTTGAAATTAAGGCTCAAATAAAAATTGTATCATAAATTCTACTAAGCATTAGAGTGTTACACTTAGTCCTCTTCATATCTAAATCTATGTATCTACACCTAAAGAGCAGTATTACATTAGAAACTCGTTTTTACTAAATTAGCGACTTAGGCCCTTTCATAAATAACTCATTCACTTGGAACATAAAGTAGTCTTCATTGAGCAGGATGGGTAACATTAGTAGCGAAAGAACGAGCTAGACTTACTATGAAAATTTAATTTTCATGTATTACTTTGAAGGTTCTTTCTATTTCTAGTTGCTATTTAAGTCCAGTTGCGAGCAACTCTTGAAAGCGTACTTACACGATTGTACTATCTGAGTAGAGAGTGTTAGAGTTACATTAGTGAGATATATTACAGGGACCTTTGTTAGGTTATAAACTGTGGTTATTTTTGTTAAATGAAGCGTGCATTTCCATAACGTTGTTAGTACCGAAACCGGGAGAATCTATTTTTTTCGCATATATCAGTTGTAGGTGCTCTGTTTGACAATATTACGAAAGGTTATGGAGAAAGTGCAGCTCCAAGTAATAAAGTAGTGCACTTTCAGGTTGTGCAAGTTACTACGTTGTATGTACTGTATAAAACTATTTTTTTTTCCTACTGTATACTTTACAAATTGGTACTTACAACGTTCTGGAAATGCACGCTTCAAATGTTCCTGCACAAGTTTGCGTGTGAATCTTTTGGATGAAATCTCCTAATATTTATTTGATAAGAATTATGATCATGGAAAGGAAACAAACACTTGTGATATTTTCACCGAGCAAGATATTCCTAGACCAGAACCATATTTACTTTTCGAATGAATTCATGAAGATCTCTAACTAAAGGAGGAACAACTAGAGATGATTCAACTGAATAGAATAACATTCAAGTCTTCATTAAATGTACCAATTGACATTGGTGAAGAAATATTAGAAAGAACCAAAAGTGAGTTGTCTTTCACGTTTTCTAATGGGCAAAGAACCAAAGTTATGATAGAGAAAGCAGAACCTGGCATTAAATCTGTCAAAATTTATAACTTCCTCTCGAACTTTCAAATATTAATATAAGGACTGTTCTAGATATATATGACTCTGTTTATTCAGTTACTGGTGATTCATGGGGACAGGCTTTTAGATATAAGATTAAGAATGGAATGCGTATAGTTAAAATAGGTCTGAAAATGCATATGCCATCGTATATTGATGTTGTAGATTTAAGGCCTTAGTAAGAAAATCAACATACTACTTGTTCATAATGTCTCATCAAAATGTCCACTTAGGAAACAATTGTCCTTCTTTAGTGGAGTATTTTACGAAGTTATATTAACACCTAAGGTTATTTAGCGTCTGAATAAAGTGAAGGTGGTAATGCTGTTGAAATGATTCCGAGATCCAGCACCGATAGTTACCCAGCATTTGCTCAGATTGCGTTGAGGGAAAACCCTGAAAAACCTCAACCAAAAACTTGCCACGAGCGGGATTCGAACCCGGGCCACCTGATCTAGCTAGCCGTTACTCTACAGGTGTGGACACAACTGTCCTAACAAAAAGATCTTCCGAATATGATTTCTCGTAGTAAAGGTGAACAACCTGCTTGGTCTATGTTTGTACCAGGGACGCTGCCAGCAAGGCGGTCTGTGCTTCATATTAATGAAAATAATCACGATGGTGAAGAAAGAGATCAGAATATTTCTCAACAATTGGAAGTGGGTGTTAGCAACATTAATATATCCAGCAATACGACGAATACAAAACCCATCGCTTTGACGTCATCAGTAAACAAAGAAGACGTATCAGAAGTTATTAATATATCAGTTAAGAGTTCAACCATAACAACAAAGACAAGTTAGTCAAGATACCTGAGAATGGCACTCACTCACATCTAAACTCCGCTTCAACGCATAATAATTCTTCTGCGCACGATGTAATTGTGAAGGTCAGTACACAAACTGTCTCACAACAAGACCCGAAAGAAAGTATGCCTGTCGATCATGTGAATGACCTTAATAATTCTACGGTGAATCAAGAACACAGAACAGATTATTTTTATGATGTAATGTTTCCGAACACACTAATGGATAGTGAAATTACTAATTTAATAATTCGACCTAATTTAAAGAGGCAGGTAAATTCAAAGGATTCTCGTCTAACAAAAAGAAGGAAACCGGAACTTCCAAAGCCGAAGTGTAATAATATGACAATTTGTTTTCTAAGTATGAAATGCATGTCCAGTATGCATTTTATTTTTGATGTCAATCCTTTTAAACGTACTGGCAACACTCAATGTTAAACTTCTTCGTAGTAGATTTAAACAATAAGAATTATTAAGATTCCTTAATGTCAGTATTATCGATGTTTTTGCTACAAGAAATAAATATAAATAATACGCATTTTGGGTCCATGGTTTCATGCGATATGCAATCCGGGAAAATCAATGAGCCACTGCCATTGTGTATCGTTCTAATATTAAAATTCAACAATTCGAAATCCACCCAAGCGGCAGAATAATTACGCTAATAACAAAGGATAATAAGCTATACGTAAATGCTTACCTCCCATTTCGTTCGAATAAAAGAACAGAAAAGGAATATTTTATTACACATGAATTACCTGATTATTTAAGACATAATTTGAGGTGCACAATATCAAACTTAGACAATTCCATTTTTTGCGATTTCGAGATACCGATTATTTCTCATAGAATTGAGTGTGCTGAATGCGAGTCTGGAACTGTTTATGTTCAAAAACGGATAGAACAGAGCGAAAATAGCACTTAATCGTGCGCTTTAGAATTAAAATGTAGACTACTTCACTGTGGCTTGGTTTCAAATTGGGACAATTCCTTCAGAAGCCAATAAGAAGCCCACAGTCATAGACTACCATCTATTCCCATTAAACATCGCGATGGAAGTTGTTATGCATGATAAATTAAATATTATGAAACATTTACTTATTGGTTTACAATCTCTTTGCACTCATACAGTACACTTCCTTTTAAAACATTTCTTTCACATCCCTCATCTAACATACTTCCTTCGCACTACCCTTCTCTGGTTATTTCCCTCTTCTTGTAGAGGCTGATTGTATTTTGGGGGAAAGTTTGGACTTGTTTACGGGATTGGCTGATTCTTAATATCCAACTTAATAATTATTCTTGGTTGTTCACTACTTTGTCTATTTCATTTGACGGTCTTGGCATTCGCAATGTTACCGATATTTGTGTGCCGGCGTTTTAGCTTCGGCTCATGGAACTTTGAATTTCGCCAAATCTACTCTCTCTAGTCACAGTGATGAAATCAGAATCCTTCCTATGTCTGAGGCCTTTGAACAATGGTCCTCCGTTACTCATATTGCGGATCTTCCAAACAGCCCAGAGTCTCAAAAATGATGGGTTCTTGTTCTTGCTTCCAAAACTTTTGACAACCTTTTTGCGTCTTCCTCAGATTTTGACAAGGCTCGTTTTCTTGCTGTACGAGAAAAATAATCGGATGCTGGTTTCAAGCCTTACCTTGTTGCAGCATAGGCACCTTAATGGATAATACGTCCTTTAAGATTACTATTGCCTTAAGGCTTGGCGTTAAACTATTTTCCACACAAATTGTTTCAAATATCATCATCATCATTGTCATTGACGTTTATGTTAACGACAAAAAAATTCAATCTTTTTAACTTTTTATACGCGGATTTTAATTTATATATGGAGTTCTTGTATCAGTGTGACATTGCCCGATATAGGATCATCCATCCAATTTTCCGCGATATTCCAGCAAACAAAAACGACAGCAGAGATGAGAATGCATCTGTTTTGAAGGTGGGAGGAATGAATATGATAGGGGGTGGTGGATCATGATTATTGCCCTCTCGCAAAGCTTTGCCGCTGCGGAAGTCATCATTGCAATCAGCTACCTCCTCCCGACCCATTCACCCCCACGTCTGACCTCTATCCGTCATTCTTCAATTATTTATTACTGTGTTGAAATACAACTGCATAGTCCATACTCACAAATTCTGTCATTTGAAAAGGGCTTAAGTGCCTCGTTCATGCTTCGAAGAACAAGCTGTAAGTGTTATGAGGACTTTTCAGAATCTAAATCTTTGGGAAAAATATTTTATTTCGTGAAAGAGCTGCAGACAGTTTTTCTCATCCCTTATTTTTGTTACTAGTTTCTAGTTTTCCCTTACTCAATTTTTTTAATTTAATTTTCAAAATAAAAAAAAATTAAAACCTCTCTGTAATTTTTTTTACAATATTGTGTTTTTAAATTTAAATTACATAATTTTTAATTTGTTATTGGAAAAATTTTTGAAAATTGTGCCCCTTTTTTCCATCTCTCTGTTTAACACACACCCCACACAAAGTGGCCCAAAAAAAGCCCACAAAATTAGAAATACTCTATTTCCGGAAATACGTAACATTAATTTATAATGAATACACTTTGGGAAAAGGGAAGTAAACTTTAAAGATAGAGGATTTTATTTTTTATTTTTTTAAAGCTCAATTGAAATCTTATGGGGGTCAATACCAAATGATCAAAAAATGCTTTTTTGAAGACAATGAATTACCATAGTCTGGGTTATACAGTCACGAAGCTTGAGTTGTTGAAATTACTAGGAACAATAGACTGTGGTACTATTTCCTTGTCTGTGCTGATGCGATGGTAGCGATCCTAAGATTTAAACTAGGGAAATGAGTATTCCTTGCGTATTGAGCTTCGTGACGTACTGTATATCTGGACAGGCCTTCCCTCAAACAAAATTTTTGGAAAAAATAATAAAAATTTTAATTTTCTTTCAAATAATCAAAACTAAAAATGATCCCCTATGTGGCCCCATTTCCCCCGCACAAACTTTCCCGCAGGCATCCCCTCCATTGCCCAATAGCACTGGATATCTGTCATTGATAAAACCCGGTCCCAACATTAAAAGAAGGCGTTGTCTTTTTCAATATTACAAATTTTCTTGTTGTGGTAAATTTTTTTTCTAGTTGACTCCATACAAAATGTCCAAGGATTAAGATCTCGTTTGAAACTCCAGGGGAAGCCATCAGAAATCTGAGAAAATGCGATCTTTCACGTAATCTCTCAGGAGGGATTTCATGCCCGTATCCCCCCTAATTAATCTTGTACACTAGAAACAGATCATTATTGCTGAGCATAGTTCCTTACAATTTGACGGGTAGATAATTATCATATTTTTAAAATGTTTTAAAAAAACTTGTCTTCGTTTGTTACGCAGTCTTTTTTTCCCAAAAATTAGAACTCAAAACAGAACAAAACAAATGATGATAGCACAACAAACGGCGGCCTGCTGAATTAAAAAGACCATAGTGCTTAGTTCGGAAAAAACGATTGTTTTTTGCACTGTTTTAAAAAAAAAAATAATTTTAATAAATACAAAAATTAAATATTAAAATTCTTTCCCTGTCTACAAGGACTGTAAAACCAGTGAAATAAATTTTCAAGTGAAATCTTAGCAACTGGAACATTTTGTGATTTTTTGGCCCCCTGTATACCAACGGCACCACACACCAACACACAAAATAATTATTTAATTTATATATATATATATATATATATATATATATATATATATATATATATATTTTTTTTTCTGGGAAAAGGAAAATATGTGATATTAAGGGTCTCGTCTGCCTGCAACAAAGGGAAATTTTGGAAATAAAAGTATAAGGAAGGCGAATCCTTCATTTGTGGGGTGCTTTCCATGTGCGAAATTTACAACTTTTGTCGCCCGTTGGGTGAACCCTTAGTAGTAGGGGTAATTTTCCCAGAACCCATTTTAACCCCCCATGCTTTCAAAGGCAATTAATTTGGGGAAGGGGGGTGAAAAGATGGAAAGGTTAAGCCAGTTCAGCAGTAAAACAAAAATAAACTTTAAAATTTTTTTTGTAATGACATTAATTAAATTGTATGAAATTTTATGGGAAATTAAAATATAATTTTTCCCCCAAAACAGCTTAATTGGCTGAAAATGTATTAATTCCTTTTTTTTCCTCTTTTGTGTAGAGGGGAACAATCATAAAGGGGTATTATGGAAAAGTCCCCAAAAAATGACATTAAAATTTTCCCTAAAATCCCTTGCTCACCCAATTGCACATTGTATTTTGCCACAATATAGTTGGAAAATGAACTTCACTTAATAGAAACTCAATGTTAAACCAAATAATTGTTCTAGTGATGCCCCAATTTTGGATGAATGTTGGTAAAGCCCAATAAAGATAAGACGAAAAAAAAAACCCTACCCAAATCCTCCACTTTTCATTACCATTAGTAGGGGTTTTCCCAGGGGGGTTTAAAAACACACTGGGAAATATTATTTAAATATTAAACCTTGATCTACAAAAAATCAAAATATATTTTACAGACTGACTGGATGTGTAGCCCCTTGCTTTAAACTAAGGCCCATTCTTAAAACCAGAAAATTTATTGTACCCACATTTCTCTCTTTTACTACGAAAAAGAGTTCGTCACAAATAAAACAACTAACAGCCTCATGGTGTAGGATTATCCACAGGAGGTCGTGGTAATTTAATTATATTTTGAGTACCTGCTGCTTAATTTTGGCCCTTGGAGCCGGATCTGTAAATTTTAAAATTTCCCAAAAGGAAAGCTTCTTTTGCATCTTTTTTCCCATTTTTATGTAAAGTCTTCTTAAATTGGGCTTGTCAATTTTCCTGATTTCTGGGTCCCTTTTCTGCCCTTAGGGCCTGATTTTTTTCCCTCAACCCTTGGAATGGGTACAAATGTTTTTTGGTGACACCAAATCCTGACGCATTTATAAAATACGGGTTTTCATTTATCATTGTTCTGTTAGGAAAAATTTTTTTGCATCATTATCAGTCCCAAGTTGTAGAAATTTTGATTTCGTTAACAGCACTGAAAACTCCAATTTCTAATAACCTAGTTTCCCAAGTTTCAATGGATACAGTGAATCATCAATTTAAGATTAACATATGTCATAGAAGCAGCAACGGAAATGGAGGAACAAAACAGGTAAAACGTGTGAAAAGGGATGGGCAAATCGTCACCCAAAAAAATATTGTTTGTTAAAGGGGCCTTACCCCGGACTTTTTAACCCCCTGATGTAAGAGAGCTGACAGGGGCACTTTTTAAAGCTTTTTTATCAAGCCCAGGAACGTCATACGGGTTTTAACTCTACGGCCTGGATTGTATTTTTGGAAAGTACCCACGTCTGTCTCAAATGGATCCAAAAAAGGCTTGTGTTACGCCCAAATGTTGTAGCTTATGGGTTGTGGGGGTATTACCCCCTAATAAATCTTTCTCTCTTAACCAGATCGATGGATTCACATTTTTGAGAAACTGATTCTAAGAATAAAAAGACAAGGGCATTCGAAAGTCGAAAACCCCCGAAATATTTAAACCATTCAGGGAAAATGTCAGTGTTGAACCCCCCTGAATCACTCCCGAGACAGTACCCCCCAGGACCATTATAAAACATTCTTGGGGCTATTTTCCCTCTTCCAAAAAAAAAGCATGGGAAAAAAAATTTCCCCCTGTTTTACACTTTTTGATTGCTGTTATTTCCCCCCTTTTAAAGGGTTCCTTTTATACCAACTTGACGTTTCCCCTTTGTAGAAAATCTTTTGGTTCTGCTTGAAGATGTTTTCCCCCGGTTTCATCCATATTGTAAAAATAAGGGGGGATTTTAAAAAATGCATGTCTCTTATAAACTCCCTCTAAATTTAAAAAAATCACCCTTGAATCCTTGAATAAAAATCCTGCGGGTTTAAATGTTGAAATGGAGGGGGAATGTTTTTCCCTAGCAAAAAAAAAAGCTAATACTTGGAATAACCCTTTCGTCAGTCCATAAATTTTATTTAATCTAAATTCTTGGGCATTTTTTACAATTTCAATTCCTACCCAAAGAAAACCCTGGAATGAATCGCCCAAAGAATTTTCCCAAAGTCCGGTTTTAAAAAGTGCCTTATTTTCCCCATTGGAATTCCATATCTTCTGTAGGCCTGTTAAGATTTTTTAAATTCTGGCTGCTTGTAAACTAACACCATATCATGTCCAGATCAATTTCCCCGGGTTGGGTTTTTCTTTTGCCAAAATTTTATATCCATACCCCCGGGAATCTTTTCGGGGAGGTTCTAAATTGATTATTAATAAAAAATAATAAATATATCTTTTTCTAAAAAAATTATTATTATTTTTATTTTAATTTTATTTTTTATTATTATTATTATTATTATTATTTTTTATTTTTATTTTATTTTTTCCCTATTAAATTAAATTTAAAAAGGGAAGGGTTTATAAAAATTTCATATTATCAATTAAAAGCAGAGATGTGATGACGTAATAAGCGGGTGGTTTAAAAAATGTATGCCGCGCAGTACGGGAAAGGGCCCTTAAAATTTGGAAATTTTTTTAAAAAATTTTTTACGTTCGGGGTAAAAATAAAATTGGTACTGTACATGGCGTCTATTGCTCTAATCCACCTAATCGATAATTAGTTCATGTAAGTGCCATCTTTGGGTTTTTACGTGTATTAATAAGTGACGAAAAAAAAGTTATTGTCCCCAAATGGTACATCAATATATCCGCATTATATAAATTGAAAATTTACCCTCTTCAAATGATAATAAAATGTACTAGGTGCGGAAAGAAAAACCCCCCAATACCGGTACTTTAATTTCGAGGATAATTTATTAATCTACATCAACTTTTTCTCAACACATTTTATCGTTCTAATAATTGTGTCATCTATTGAGAACTAAAAAAATTATTTCAAAGTTTGTCACTGTGTTATATATTTGTTTTGCTTTATGGCTCGAAAGTTCGCTTCCCGATCGAAATTGTAGATCAGTATTTTTGAACGTCAGTGCTGACGTTCAAGATATCTAAAATTTGAATAGTGATCATAATTTTTTGGGTTGTAAGTGTGACTACCAGTTGTAATTTTATGAATAGATGACAAAACGCCAATCGTACATATATATATATATATATATATATATATATATATATATATATATAAAGGAACTTCAAACAAAAAGGGACGGGGGCCTAGCAGCAGAAACCAGTACCTGTATGTCGGAAGGGGTGGGCCCTGGCTGTTGAGGCACTTGCCCCTCTGCGAAAAAGGGGGCGGTGAATGGCTGTCTCTTAAAATTCCCAGGGCTGCGTTGTAAACCATTTCCCGCGGGATTGTTGACGTCGTCGGGTAAATCTTTTGCCCGTCAGACCCTTTTTGGGGAACCAAAAATGGCAATCGCGGGAGAGATGCCCGGACGGGTAGGGGGTGCCCGAGAACCTCCCAGGGGAAAATTTCTGCAATAGTGCCTTGATTGTTTTGGGCCCTTTTGAGGCCTTCTTTCTTTTGACATTAGAGCCTTTTTTTAGGGGACGAAAAATGGCGTAATCCCAAGGAGGAGGTCTGGGACTGTATGGAGGTTGACCGAGAACCTCCCACTCGAATTTCTGCAATAGTGTCGTGATTGTTTTGGGCCCCGTAAGGGGCCCGTTTTGTCTTTTGCCCCCCCACAGTTTTTGGGGCCCAAAATGACGTAATCGCAGGGATGAGGTCTGGACTGTATGGAAGATGACCGAGAACCCCCCCAGTTGAATTTCTTCAATTGTGCCGTGATTGTGTTGGCCTTTGGGGCCCGTCCATTTTTTTGCCATTAAAACCTTTTTTGGGGCCCCAAAAATGGCGTAATCGGGGGGAGAGAGGTCTGGACTGAAAGAGGGTGACCGAGAACCTCCCCAAAATTTCTGCAATAGTCCCGATTTTTGTTGGCCGTATGGGCCCCCCCTTTCTTTTTTGCCCATCAAATTTTTTGGGGGGGACCAAAAATGGCGTAATCGCAAAAGAGAGAGAGAGAGGGTTTGGACTGTCAAAAGGGGTGAGGGGGAACCCCCCTTGAATTTCTGCAAGGGCCGGGGTTGTGTTGGCCTTTGGGGGCCTTCATTGTCGTGAAGCGGAACCCCCCGGTAAATTTTGCCTGGTCGTTTCGATTTGATCCGGAAAATTTTGGCCCGGGTTTGCGGTAACCCCCTGGGCATTCACTGTTGTCGGGCTGCAGAAATCTACCCAAAAGGAGGGCAGTCTTGGTAAAGGAAGGAACAATAAAACATAACCTTTTCCACTTGTGGGAGGGCCCTCGGTTTTTGGTGTTGGTGACCCTGGTTTGCTACCATTGCAGACTTTGTCTTTTTCGATTCTGGTTAAAGTTTTTGCCAAAAAATTCCTGAAACACGTGAAAAGGTGAATCCCCAGCGTTTCTCGAAAACCCCGCCTCTTCGCCAAGCGAGAAATAAAAAACGCCCAAAACAAGATCCCCCAAAGGGGCCCATTCTGCTCCACGACAATCCCAAGGCTTAAAGGGAACAAAATCACGGCTATTGCGGGGAAATTAAAATTTTGTTCTCGGTCACCCCTCCATCAGCCCCCTCTTTCCGGGGGGGCCCCCCATTTTTGGCCCCCAAAAAAGGCTGTGATGGGCAAACATTTTTGAAGGGCCTCATCGGCCAAAAAAATCAAGGCATATTAAAAAATTCAAGTGGGAGGTTTGGTCACCCTCCATACAGCCCGGGCCCTCTCTCCCTGCGTTACCCCATTTTTTTCCCCTTAAAAAAAATTAATGGCAAAAGACAATACAAGGCCTCATACGGCCAACACAATCCCCAACAATTGCGAAAATCAAGTGGGAGGCTCTCAGTCATCCTCCACAGTCCAGACCATTTTTTCCCTCCGATTAGGCCATTTTGGCCCCAAAAAAAGGCCCCTTATGATGGGCAAAGACAAATCAAGGCCTCAACGGCGAACACAATCAAGGCACTATTGCAGAAATTCAAGTGGGAAGTTCTCGGTCACTCTCCATCCCAGCCCAGACCTCTCTCCCTGCAGTTACGATTTCTGGCCCCCTAAAAAAAGGCTCTAAGGGAAAAAAGACAGTAAGGCCTCATGCACCCCAGCAAATAAAAGGGGCACTTTCCCCAAAAAATTCACGTTGGTTCTGGGACCCCCTCCATATAGTCCAGCCCCTCTCTCCCTGCTATTACGCCATTTTTCCCCAAAAAAAAATGACGGGAAAATTCACCTCGGACGACGACGTCAAACCAGGGAACTGGTTTACAACGCAGCCTGGGAATTTTTCGAGATAGCCTTGCCTTGTGTTGGGAGGGAAAAACCTCAACAAAGGACCAATACTTTTTTACATACAGGTACTGGTTTCTGTTCCTAGGGCCCCCGGCTCGTTTCCTTTTTAATGCTCCTCATATATTAAAGGGTTTTTTAAAAAAACGGGCATAATTTCAGGTATGTATTCCCCACATGTAGACAATCAAAATAGCTCATTACAACATGTGTCCCCAAAAGCCCTTTTTTTCCGAGTTATAGCCTACAACATTAAAAATTCCCCCAACGTTTTTTTTTTCCGGGTCGTTGCCGTCGGGGGCATTAAGGCCGGGATTACGATCGGCGTTCGTTTTCGTTACGTCACGTTGCAAATGAAGTACGTAGAAGTTCGAAATACAAGCTCCGTGTATTTTTGCGATCAGCGTTAGAATGAACGAACCCTGACGGCGTTGATTCAACATTCCCAAAGGGTCCCAAAAATTTTTTACAAAAAGCAAAAAAACGTAATCTGGGCTCCCAAACCCAAACACGAATCAAAAAGCCCTTCAAAGTTTTTCCCCTTTTTTTCTTTTTAGATCGCCATTTCTACTGAAATAATTTAAAAAAAATCATATTAATTAAAAATTACATAATACGAAACGATCTTTGATTGAATATGTCCCCTCATAGATATATTTTTCTATTGGGATGAAACCTTTTTTTTTAAAAATTTTCATTATAAAGGGAACAAACATGAAAATCATTCAAAACGTAATTCAAAACTGCATTTGGTATCTCTCCATGGGGTTTGGTCAAAAGACTGGTCGTGGTTTTAAATGGGGTCCTGGTTCCGAGCCTTGGTTAAAAATTTTTTTTTTATTTTTAATAATTTATTTACATTTCAAATACGTTATTTTATTTTAACCCGAAATAAAGGGGTTTTACCCCACAAATAATATATTCGTAATTCGCACTAGTCCAGCTATTTTTGTAGGGGAAAACTGTTTTTACCTTCAGCATAGTATACTTTGAACATGATTGTCAGCTTTTTGGGTATATTCCCACCCATATTCCATTTCCCAAATTACAAAAAAGGGGATATTCCGGGGGTACATGAACCTGTTGTACCTTCAGAAAATTACACCCCCAAAAATTTTTTTTTCCTCCTTAATAGATCAAAAAGGAAAAAAGATACAGGAAGTTGTAAAAAAACTTCAATAATTATTTCAACCATTTTTTATTTTAAAATTTTTTCATTTCTCAAAATTAAAAAAAAAGGTGAAAAATGTTTCCAAAGGGACAACAGTCTTTAGTATGTGGTTTTTTTATTTTTATTATTATTATTATTTATTATTATTATTATTTTATTATTATTATTAATTTTTATTATTTTATCGTCACCCATATTATTCTGTCGAAAATAATTTTTAATAGGTGGCCTATTTTTTCTCTAAAAAGGGGTTTTAAAAATTTTTTGTTTGCCATAATCAATGTTTACTGGCGTGTGCTTTGGGGCTCATTTGGCCCCAGGGGCTGATGAAATTTTCAGAAAGTCGATCATAATACACAGCCACTGGGCGTTGGTAGAAATTCAACGTACCCGATGAAGCATCGTAACGAACGCAAAAGAACGTCAATCAATCCCGGCCTAAAGGGCACTCTGACAGTTCATTCCAAAAGGGGAAAAAAATTCATTCCCCGTGTTGTGTAGGCGTTAACTGTGCGGCATGTATTCAAATCAAAAGCTGGCAGGTTAAATTCATGTAGGTAAGGCCCGGGCGGGAATGCTGCGCTGGCCTCCCTTTGTACCAGGAAGGGACCCACGGGGACAATATCAGGTCGGGGGAAAACATTTGGACGTCTCCATTACCGTCTGTGCAGTATGGAAAAAATTTTAAATCTCCTGGTTTGGGAAGGGGGCGACCAAGATCTACAACTCCCAAATACACGAGGAGATTCTGGAGGCTGTAAAAGACTCCTTCTATCCCGCACCGAAAAGGGGAGCGTTGCAATTGGGGGTTCCTCATTTGACTGTCTGGAACTGTTGAAAAAGTATCAATTGTATCCTTATCATTTGCAACGTGTACAGGCCCTGTCACCAGCGATTACCTGCACGATTTAGGTTCTGTCGGTGGTTCTGTTGCAGCGGTGTAGTGTAAATCCGAACTTTCCTGCCTTAGTATTATTTACAGATGAAGCACAGTTCACACGAGATGGCATAACAAATTTCCAATCAGCATGTATGGGCGTACTTAAACCCGTGCAACTGTTCCATCTCATCACCAGGTGCGGTTCTCCCTCAACATGTGGGCCGGTATCATTGTTGATCGATTGGTTAGTTATGTACTTGTAAACTGACTTACGAGGCGAGCATGCACAGCTTCCTGGAAAACACCATACCTCATGTTTTAGAAGACCTCACTGATCAATCGTCAATTACATTCACTTCTTGCATGATGGCGCTCCTGCACACTTCCCGTCATTTCAGCTCGCCCGGGGCCGGATCGAAAAGGGTTTTTGATCGATGGATAGATAGGTGGCCCAATTGTTGGGCCCCTACGCTCACCTGATCTGAACCCTCTAGTTTCTACTTGTGGGGCCATTTAAAATCATTGGTTTATTCGTTTTCCGGTGCCCGATTTGGGTCCCTTGGAATCAATTTTTTGGGTGTTCTGAGGACTTCCCCAAAATTTTTCCCGGGTTTGGGCTCGTGTTCGCAGGTCAATGAGACATCGTTGTGAGGGCTGTATTCCCAAACAGGGGGGTGGACCTTTGAAAACTTCAGTAATGACAACGATCTGCCCCGGAAAAAAAAAAACGTTGGTGAATTTCCCTTTGGCCCGAAAACCCTAACTCGGATATGAAGGATTTCCCGGGCACTTTGTAATGAACTTTTTGATTGTCTACATGTGGGAAAAACATACCCGGGGTATGCCCGGGATTTTTTTGAAGCCCCTCTTATAAATCGCATTATAAAAATTTAACTTTTCATTTAAATCTACTGATTGTAGAAACAACACTGAATTAGCTGGAAGCCACTGATATTTCCCAAATTTTGAAAATTTTTTGCTTAAACTTCCCTAATCCCCTTTTCCCTAACATATTTCAACCCTCCCAAAAATTTTTGCCCCCTAGAGAAATAGCCCCGGGAAATTTTTTCCAAAATTTGTCAATAATTGGGAATATCTTTGTTCTGACTCATTCTATGGTCGGGAAAATTCCTTTTCGATCATAAAAACTTATACAAAGGGGGATCTTTTGAACGCCAGTGTACTGGGAATCCTGTAAGTGAACCTTTATAGCCAAGGGTTTCCCGGGCCCAAAAAATATAAAAATTTGACAAACTTTGACCTCCCCTTCCCCTAGTTCTCAACAAGGGAACATTATTGGGGCAGGGGAAATTGTGTTTGGGGAAAATTTTTTATGTAGATGAAATATAAATTATTGTGGGATCTTTGGAACGTTATGGTCTCGTCAGGGGGTTTCCGTTTGGGGAGAAGAAAAAGGCAAAGGAAACTCACTTCGGTAAAACGCAAGCGCGGGAAAGGGGGGGGGGGAAAGAACTATGGTGACATCGCGTGGAGAGGAGGGAAACATCTAGAAAGGGGGTTTTTCCCCTAAAATTCAGAAACCGAAATGGAAGATTCCAGATTTTACGGGATATTAAATAAAAACGGGGGAAATCTTGGAAATCCCGTCTTCAGTCAGCCTTCAAATCTAATCTTGGACGGCAACGAGTTCGGCGTGCAGTCAACGGTGAATTTAACTGTGGCAGTGTCCCGGCTAGGTGACGCTTCCGGAAGACCAAGGGTCGATGGCGCAGTGAACCCGAACAATTGCCCCCAAAAAAGAAAAACCCCCGGCGGGAGGAAAGAAAACGAGAAATGACTGTTTTTTCTGCACATAGTGCGTTGTGAACATTAATTGAAAATAGGAATACATTGTTGCTCTTCTCAATAATAAACGTGTATTGTCATTCCCGTCGGGGGAATGCAATAACGACTATTTTCTTGCTGTTTGGGGTGGAATACCCTTTGTTTTAGGGTTTAATTTTAAAGGAAAAAATTTGGGGGTGGTAAGTGAGGAACAAAAAGTCGCATTTTTCTCATAATTGATAGTATCAGAGGCTTCTCCATAAATCTAATATTGTTTTCATTAGATTGGGATAAATTTTTTTTATCATTATGCGGGGATATTCATCTACTCTGACGTTCCAAAAATTTTCCCAACTACATTTTTTGATCGGTTTTGGAACTTTCTAATCACGGGATAAGTCATAACTATCGAATTAGAAAGTCATTATAAATTAATTTCGGCCTGTTGAAGAAAATTAACGACCGTCCCCATTGGGATAAGCTTCCAAAACAATGTGGGCGTGGCGATAAATTTAAGGTTGGAATAATTGAAAGCTGTAAAAACTTCGTTTATAAATGTTAAACTAAAAAGGGAAAAACCTAGTGTTTCGTGACATTTTTGCTATTTAAATTTCTAAAATAAAAAAACTTACGTACGCTAAATTTAAAACATTTAGCTATTTCTGGAAGGGAAAAAAAGAATACCTGAGCAAAATTGTCATTTCGTATGACAAGACGTCCCAAATATAGGCTACTGAAACAAATGTTTATTCCTAGGTTTTTGAAAAACGATCCCCCTGAGATTGCCTATAAAAAAGAACAATTGAAATTTGGATGAAATTTTTTTGAATTGTTTTTTTTAATCTCTACATGTAAAACTATTTATTATACCGGTACCATAAGATATAGAATGAAATTAGGCCCCAACAATAAACAATCATTAAATCCCAAAAATTTTAATTTGGTAAAACTTAAAAAACAATTTATAAATTGGAAAAAAATTAAACTTTTGGGGTTTAAGGGTTTGGCCAATGATTAAAAATAATAAAAATTTAAAAATAATTTTTATTTTGTGTAATTTTTTTTTTATTTCCGCCTTGCCTAAATGGGTTTTTAAAGGGAAACCGAAGGTTCATTGCCGCCCCAACATAAGCCCAAAACGGTCCCCTCCCGTCAAGATTAATCCATTCTCTACCATCATAACAAACCTCCCCTCAAATCGGTTAATTTATCCTCATCTACGTTTGGCCTCCCCAAAAGGGCTGTTTCCCTCCGGTCTCCCAACTAACACTCTATATTTTCTGGATTCCCCATACGTTTCTATATCCCTGCCCGTCCAAAAAGTCTGGATTTAATGTTCCTAATTAGCAGGTGAAGAATACAATGCGTGCAGTTCTCGTTGTGTAACTTTCTCCCCTTCTCCTGTAACTTCATCCCCCTTAGCCCCAAATATTTTCCCCAAACACCTTCTTCTCAAACACCCTTAACCTATGTTCCCTCTCTCAGAGTGAGGTCCCAAATTTCACCCAAAAACAGAACAACCGGTAACATAACTGTTTCATAAATTCTAACTTTCAGATTTTTTTACAGCAGACTAGGTGATAAAAACTTCTCAACCGAATAATAACACCCTTTCCCATATTTATTCTGCTTTTAAATTTTCCCCCCAGTGTCATTTATATTTTTTACTGTTTTCCAAGATATTCGAAAATTTTTCCCCCTCTTCGAAGGATAAATTCAATTTTATATTTCCATTTCGTACAATATTCTGGTCCCAGACCAAAACATTTCTTTTTTCTCTTCGGGGTTTTTCTTCCCAAACCCATCGCTTTTTCTTGCTTCGTAAAAAAATTTTCCCATTTTCCCCCAATCGTTCGTGGTTTTCCTAACATATTCCCTCATTCGCATAGACAAGATGCTGATGTGGCCCCATCAATTCTAAACCCTGCCTTTTATCTTGAACTTTTTAATGGCATATTCCCAAACGAAGTTAAAAATAAAGGGTGATAGTGCATCTCCCCGCTTTAATTTCCGAGTGAATTGGAAAAACTCAGATAGAAACTAACCCTTTTGGAATTTGCTGTATGTTTCACTGAGACACATTTTTAAATTTAAACGAACTAGTTTCTTTAGGAATACAAAATTCTATAAGAAAAATCATATAATACTTCCCTCTTAATTAAAATCATATGCCTTTTTAAATCTATGTTTGATGTACTGTACCCCCACATCCCGTTTTTTTCCATTATCTGTCGAATACAAAAAAAACCGTCAATGTCGTCATTCCCTAAAACCACACTGATTATCCCATAATGTCATCTACGTACGAAGTTAATCTTCTCAAAAAAAATTTGGACAAAATTTTGTACGACGTCAAAAAATGGTATTCCCAAAAAAAACCCCAGTTGGTTTTTCCCCCTTTTTAAAAAAGGGGGTTTTTTATGGGCCCCCCATCGTTCGGGAAATTTTTTAAATAAAACAAAAAACAAAATTTTTAAATTTTCTATAAAAGCCTTCCGCCCCCTTGAATTGGTGGAAAAATTTTACCGATACCTGGAGACTTGTACCTTTTCAGATTTTTTTTCCCGCAATTTCGACTTCTGAAAGCGTGGGTTCGGGTATAAATAGCTCAACAGTTTGTATTTTTTCCCTCCCGATCATTTCTATTTGGCCTATGTACATTTAGTAGTTGCACAAAATAGTTTTCCGTCTTTTAAAATTGTGGGGGTCTGCAAGCAAGTCACTATTCTCATCCTTGATCACGTTTACCCCTTTCCCCATATCCGTTCTTAAATTCCTTTTTTACCCTTTTAAATCTCTAATGTTTTTTTTCTTACTTTTGTTTCTACCTCATTCAGATTTTCCTTCAAGTAACCCTCTTTTTTTTCCTAAGTGTACGACTTGCTTCCCCTCTTTCATTGAAATAATTGAAATGACATGGGAAAAGGGAGTAACTGCAAAAACAAAATTTTTTAGGGAAAAAAAAACAAATTTATGAACACTTTGTCACTTTCATTATTACACAAACTGCTTTAAATGAATGAAAAGGGATACACTCATGGTTTTTGTTGACAAAGTGAAATTTGAAAAGTCTGGCAGAGATTTATCTGTAAATCCCATTTTTTGAAAATACAACCGGGGGAAAACACTCCTTAGCCAAACGAAATTAACGTTATTTAAACATTTGCGCAAAAATTTTTTGGTAAAATCCTGATACTTTTTATCGAAAGGGAAAATAACAAGCCCTCTTTTTGGCATCCCGGGACGACTGGTCTTCTTTCAAGGGGGTTGCCAAACCTGAAGTTAGTGATTGACGTTAATGGCTTCCTTTCTTAAAAATCGTGTGCTCGTCCACATTTAAAAGGGCATTAAATGACTGTCTTGTTTTTTTTAAGGGAAAAACGGGTCTTGAAGTCAATCCAGTTGGGGTGCTGATTTTGATAGGGTTGTATTCAAAAAATTGTCACATTCCGAAAAGTCAGAAAATCCTTCCCTTTTTTTATTATTACATTATTAGGCCTTACCTCTTCTGGAAATGGTCTTCATCTTTTTTTTTTTTTTCTCTATGATGCCAAATTCCCTTACATGACCTTTAGGAATGTTCTAAAAGAATTTTTAAGGGGCCCCTGAATCAAAATTTTCTTGGGAACAATGTAAATCAGGACCATTGAATAATCCGGGTTCTTATTCTGCCGTGCACTATTTATCAGCCCATATTTTTCTAGACACACTCTGATGTTGCAAAAAGGGATTCTTCTCCACGCCAACAGCTGTGCATACAACTTACAACTCTGGGGAACCCCTTTTAACTTCGTTTCATTACCTTTCGGACATACTACCTTCTCTGTGCCATTGGCATGGCCATTTACTACCTTCTCAATGAAAAAACCCAAAAATTTGAATTTTTTTTGGATTTGACCCTTTTCCCTGTCAATCCTCAATTATTTTTTCTTCTTCTCAACTGGATCCTGTAAAATTTCTATTTTGCCTGTTTCCCTTCTTTCTACTACCTCAACAATCTTCATCAAACCACGGTTTTCTTTTTTTAGTTTTATAATAATCTTTCTCTGCTCAGCTGCAATTTTTTATACTATATATGATATTTTTTTCCCCCACGCTTTTAACATCAAATTTTTTCTCCTTCGTCGGAACTTTCTAAAGTGGCAAACCTTTCAAATTTCGACCTGATAATTTCTTAGTTTTCTTTCCCTCCTTTAATTTCAAAATATTGAATTTATTTAAAATTAACTTGTTGCTCTACTCGCTTTACTGAAATCTTTTTCTTAATTTCCCAAATTTCAAAATTTGGGCAAAAAGTTACAGTCTGCACCCCGGTTTCGTGTCTACTATTTTGGGGTTTTCTTCGTTTATCTATCAAAATGTGATCTATTTGGTTGTGTGTAAATCCATCTGGGAAATCCCGATATTTTTTTATCCTTTTTGGGAATGTTTCTTTTTACAATTAAATTTTGGATGTGGCAAAGTTGGTAAAAATAATTCCATTGTCACTACTAGTTACGTGTAGGGTCTCCCTTTTTCCCAAAAGTTAGTCTAAAAAAATCCTCCCCCTCCTACTTTGGGGTTAAATCCCCCCCAAAATTTTCATGTGTTATCTAGATAACTGATCAAAGTATGTTCCCAAATTTTTCCCTGAACTATTCTTTATATGGTCGTCTTTCTCTTTGTGGGGCGTGGCCTTCTTTTTCCCCATATCGCCCATCTACCCTTAAGTACTAAATCGATAACCTATCATTGATAATTCGACCTTTTTTCTTTGATTTTTTCTTTTTTGTACAAAAAATCCTGTTCCTAATTGGGGATTCTTTCCTTTATAATACAGTAAATAATCGCCCCATTTGGATATCCCCTTCCCTCAACCCAACTCGCACTCCCCCAAGTCCCATTCTATATCTAGCCCCAGTTCTTTTCCACTAATGTTACCCCCCCCTGTTCTATAAAGACTAAAATTTCGTTCCAATTTAAATTTAAGCCCCTTTTTCCCCTTTTCTGTGTTTGTGCCAGAGGACAGTTTTTTAATTTTTGTGGGATCCATAACAAGCTGTTTTTACAGGTGGGTTGGTTGGGCCCCTTTGCCCAACCCCCAACTGGGGGGACCACCCCTTATCAGCTGTCCCGACCTTATTCAATATATTCACAGCTACCCTCCATATCTGGGGGCCGTTTCCCCATCCGCAACCTTTAAGACGCCCATGCCGTGGTGATTATTATTTTTTTAAATTTTTTATTTTTTTTATTTATTATTATTATTATTATTATTATTGTTGTTGTTGTTGTATAATTGAACACTCACGTGCAATAATGGGTAAGTAGTTACGAAATACATTCATACTGTCTTACCCCATTATTGCACGTAGGTGCTCAATTATGTTATTTCATGTCCTTCCAGTCAAAACACTAACAATAATACGGCCTACTCGAAAGTTTTGCGGAATTTTGGATGCGAGTGTCGAAATACAATATTTTAATATTTTATTGCTATTAGTTTTTAACTGGGTTTGAAACGGAATTGAAGTGGTTTTATCAGTATTTATCAGAAGCGAATGCTAGTCACGAAAGTTAGGCTGGCTCTTTTATTCATAGAGGAAGATGGGAGGATATAATAATTCTATGATCATAAAATAATGACCCACATAAATTTAGTTTATAATTATGAAATCATTATGAGTCATGGTTCATATTCTGCTTATCAGATGTAGAAGTTCGATATAACAAACATGGCCAACAAAACAGTTTATTTAGTTTTTTCGACCCGGCCAGCAATGCATATTGTTGTGAAGCTGCACTGAACGACGCACATATTCTCTATGTCTGTCTTCTCTTGAATAGTCCTTCGGGAGAAAATGGATTTAATAAGAAGGTTTCAATAACACACAATTCCGAACTCATTGCAGTACTTCAAATTAATGTTTAAGAATTAATAATACATGCAGCAGCAACACGTGCATTCCGCTCATACAATTACATTGCACTCGCAACCACAGCACATTCGCTGTCAATACCACTCTATGTAACGTTAAATGAGTCATTGATGTAGCTCTCAGATCAGAGCTTCAAACAACACATAACAGAAGCATGTGCGCCTAGGACGGACCAAGGAGAAAGGCACTTGCGCGCATCATATTCTCGCTATTTCTACGTCTTTCCTGTAGCTCCGAGAAACGAGCAAGCGTTGCGATACTTGCGGTGTGCAACCTGCAGATGATATTACGCCTATACAACATTCCAAAATCAAAATAAATTTTAATGTACGTAATCCCATTTTGAGAAATACACATTCTACGAAAATATTGGGCTTGCGCAGCAAGCATAGCATGCCCTGCGAAATCGCCCCTGACCGTTTATTATAGTAAACCATTTATTTGATTTATCGTTAGTCTTCGAAATAGGACTACTTATTTTTATAAGCTACACCACATCGTCTTCTTCTATGAGCAGGAATGACACAAGGAGCAGATATAAAGGCTGTTACGCAATTTTGTTCATTAAGAAAGCACTCAAAACTTAAAAGACTTTTTCTTCAGAAAATATATAAATTACGTATAAAATGAAAGGTAAAACACTTTTCAATAATTATAAATATAATAATAATAATAATAATAATAATAATAATAATACACTGCAGTTACTTATACATTAGATATATATACCAGAGTAACATACACTTTTCCTTTGGAGAAGAAAGAATGTTAATTCAGTGGGTAAAAACACAACAAACGTTAAGTGGCATTCTACGAAACACAGCTTCTATACTCTCCATATTGAGAAAATATGACAAAATATAGAGGGAATCTCTGCAAGAAAAAAAATATTGTACACACCGCATGGTATGCCTGGCTTTGTTACAGACTTACGCATGAAAAAAAAATGCTGCTAATTAGCAAAATTATGTCCTGATCTAAAATAAAATTTACCAGAATGTAGTATATCAATTGTCATTTTCCTTTTGATGTTGCAGTTATATGTAGCACACAACAGGCATATTTTGTTTTTGTTTTTTTGTAGTTCTTATCTCCGTACAAAGAACGTTGTTAGCAAACGAATTTTACAAACGGTAGGCGCTTATTTCATATCTGCCTTGTTTTGCAGCGACACCGCTAAGAACGCTGTACAGAACACTCAGCCTCAATTATCTCTTTTCTCACTCGTTGGTGGGAACAAACGAGCATAGAATACATAGAGTGACACTAGCATCTCTTTTTTTGTTTTAATATTGGTCGACAACAAACTTGCTATACAGACCATTGTTAAATTATGGAATATCACGTGCAGAATATCATGCTGAGGTTGGCTCTAAAGGCTCCTCTAATTAATTTAAATTAATTAATTAATTAATTAAACATTTTTGTGAATTATGAATAAAAAATATAATGATTTTCTGTGTTAAATTATGAAGAGTCGTCATATCACTAAGAAGGATGCCTTTGAGGGAGTTTCCTTAAGTCGAGATGGCTGACAAGATCTTTGCTCCAATGTTATATGTCACAGCTCCAGGAACACCATTGGAGGTTTGTTGAAGAAAGATTTTGACATTGAATGGATGTACTGTTCCTAGTGGAAGAATTCCCAATTCTTGATGCAGTTGTTGATTTCTTACAAACCAGGGGCATTTGTTTGCAGTACGCAGGAACTTGTTCTGGAGAACTTGTAGGCGATGCATGTGTGTCTTATTTGCTGTCCCCCACACTGGCGCTGCATAAGTTAAAGAGGTCGTACAAGCGAGGTGTAGAGCAGCATTGAACAGTCAATCCAATTTGTGAACAATCTATTAACCAAGGGGTATAAATTTTCAGAATTTAAAGAGAGGTTGGTGTAACAATGTGAGTTATATGGGCATTCCATGTAAGTTTCGTGTCTAATAACATTCCAAATATTTGACAAAACTACTTGACTAGAGAGGCCATGTAACTTGTTCATTTAGAAGAACCAAGGAGGTGGATTAAGAATAGGCCTTAAGAGAAGATTTTAGCTTCTGTCTTTAGTAATGTTGAGTAGTAATCTCCAGTCAGAGAACCATTTAGGACAGCTCCTGTAAGGATGTCTGAAGAGTGCTGATTGCAGTATTTAGGTTACTATGAGAATAAAAGAGAACTGTATCATCAGCATACATAGCTACAGTGACGGTTGTAAACATGGAATGTCATATACAAAGATATTGAAGAAAGTGGTGACACTATAGATCTTGTGTAGTCCGGCTAAAACTGGACGAAGCGTTGATTTAATGCCATCTATACGTACTGAGAACTGACGTTCAGATAAAAAATTTTTCACGATGCGTGTGAGATAGTCCAGGAAAAAGCAATTCTATATAATTTTAGCATTAAACCATCATGCCAAACACTATAAAATGCTTGGGCAATATCTAGAAACACAGTGGCAATATACTGTTTTTTTCTTCAAAGCCTTTTATAATGGATCCAGTGATTCTTTGCAGTTGGTGTGTTGCTAGAAGGTTTTGGACAAAAGCCAAACTGAAAATCTGGTATTATCTTGTTTTGGAACGTAAATTTACAAATGCGATGATGATAGCGTGGGCAGTAAGCTAATAGGTCGATAACTTGATGGCAAGTGCTTAGGCTTGTTAGGCTTATGAAACAATGATTTCAGCAAGCTTCCATTCTCGAGGAAAGTACCCAATTAAAAGGGCAGCATTGAAAATTATCGTCAAGTAGGTAAGAGCTTTTGGTGAGCTTCTTTAGTACAATGTTGGGTATAAGATCATGGCCCTAAGATTTTTTATTTGGAAGCCTTTGAATGAAGTGAGACAATTCTTGTGGAGTAGTATAGGAAATTTTCTCTGGCACAGTCGGTTTATTAATATTTTCTATAAGTTCTTTTTTCTAATTCAGAGGTAGTCTGTTCATTTTTACTCTCGTTTAGGTGAATACATGTTGATAATGAGATACAAGCAAGTTACATTTCGACTCTGTCTGTGGCTATTTGAGAGTCTAACCGAAGTGTCGGGATGTCTGTTGGCTCGCGTAGAATACGTTTTGCAGCGTACCAAAGAGTATTATCAGCTTCAGATAGCGATGATAAATAAGACTGATATGGCTGCAGAGACTAAAAGTACAAATACCATTAGAAGAAGTGAAACCGCTCTGATGAACGTGACGCCATCTTGTTGCTACCAAACATTGCAAAATTGCTACTACGTTTCTGAAGATCTTAAGATAACAGGAACCGTATACGTCTCTAATTTCCTGGACAAGTCACAGTTTCTTTTCTGTTACGTAACACAGAATCGCTAAGCACGTATTTTTAGCAAGAATTGAAACTGTCATTGATAAATCCATACCACAACTTATAAATTGATAGCTTATCAACATGCAGTATGGTATTAAATAATTTGGAAGGTTAAAAAACACTTTAGCCTTATTTTAGCACTAGTTCAATAAAAAATGCTAACCTTCAATAATTACTTTCATAGGTTGGTCCATTTGTTTTGAGTTAATAATGCAACTGGTACCTTAATCCAGATTAGCATTCTTTTCCTCTTGCCAGCATTTCATATAGATGTCCGGTTTGTATAGAGAAAATATAAACTCTTTAACCACATAAAAATTGATAGGATCTTCGTTAAAATCATTTTGCTATAACATTTTTTAATTGTCAACTTATTATGTACAAAATACAAAAAGTTACCATAGTTATTGCATTATTAATGATGTTTGCGAGTGAAAATAACGTATGAAATAAAGCTTTCACAAACATTGAAAATAATTTCTGCTGGTTGCAATTCTTTCTATTGTACCTATGTAATATAAAATATATTATATAGAAGTATCATTAGGAGGATAGTTTTGACGAAAATAATATATCGTCGTCTTCAGTTACTTCGTTTTGACTGTTATTTATTATTTAATAATGTAATCGTTTTCCGGTGTACAGTACTGTATATATAATGTAATACTTACAAAGTGAATATGACAAGGATGATGCTAATGATTTTTGGAAGATTTATTTCTGTAAAACGATATCATCTAGAGTTTTGTAATATGATTACTTATTCTGGCACACCACAAAAGGACTGAAGTCTGGTTTAAATTTTCTTTATGTGTTACATGAGTTAAATGAGGTGATAGCTAAGTGACGTTAAGCCGAGTATGTGACAAGGTTAGTGAGTTAGTTTAGGGGATTATTTTAGTAATATGAGGCTGAGCAATTGTTTAGTTTGAGGAGATACCGTAGTTTCATCTTTATTCTTTGTATTTTTATTTGAATTCGGTTGAAGAAAAAGCTCGCTACACAATGCTTCCTTACTTTCCAACTTGGGTTAAGTTAGGTTAGCTTAGCTCGTAAATGCTTAAGTCTGTAAAGCTTAGGTTCGATTTTGTGGTATCGTGATTATAAAAATTATTACAATAATATCAGTACACTAATCCTTTCTCTTAATCAGACTAATGCATGAAGAATACGAATCAAATCTATGCTAAATTATTGTAAATAAGTACATTCCACAAAGCATATTTATCTGTGAAAAGTTATTGGAGTATTTTTTTTTTAAATCTGTTTGTGCAGCACATGTAGGCATCTTGAAATCAGTTGATTTATGAATAAAAACGACGAAGTAACACCACAATCAAGTATCCATATGCTAGGCGGGGAGCCAATGTTGTGGTAGGATTGTGATGGCGACTATTCTCAAGCTCGGCTTCACTTCCAAGTTGTTTTTGTCTACTCTAGTATACAGAACCAAATGTATAAAAAATTGACAAACTTTGTAAGAGTTCCCCTAATTCTCAATAGGTGGCGCCATTATTGGGACAGTTAAAAAAGTGTCAGATGAAATGATCATTTAGATTAAGCATTTATTATCACAATTGACAATATCAGCGGTTTCCAGCTAAACCCAGTGTTGTTTTAAAATCAGTTGAGTGGAATGATAAATTGAATTCCATAATGCGGAATATTTATTTACAATTGGCAACAGTGACTTATCTTCGCCATTTATTCATAGAAGCAATAACTAAAAATCCACATTTACACAAGAAATTATCGATTACTATCGATTAGTTGGATCAGATATCTTTCAATATCAATGTACTTTTGACAACATTTACTCTTATCTTCGCCATCTATTCAAATAATTAATACCTAAAGAAGTCACACGTACATGAATAAATTTGTCGGTAATTTCATAGAAGACGGGCACTTGGTTGAATGTAGTAAGTATTACCAACTTCTTTATTTCAGAGTTAAATGTTAGTGATCTTTTAGTGACTTTTACATGTTAGTTCTAGGTTTTTGTACTAGGTGTCGCCGTGATTTTCTTTTAATTTTATTGGTTATAGTTGTCATTTGTTCTAGAATTTTCGTTAATTTTTGAATGGATAATGACGTTATCAGTTGTTCTAGGTTGTTTGACGTGAGTGGTGTTATGTTGTGTCTGATGGCTAAAGCTGTTGAAAGTTTCTCAGTTTATGATTTTTGTGATTTTCTTTCGATTTGATTGGTTATAGTTATCATTTATTCTAGAATTTTCATTAATTTTTCATAGATAATGACGTTGTCCTGTTGTTCTTGGTTGTTTGACGTGAGTGGTGTTACATTGTAGATTTGTATGCATTTTGTCGAATGCGCATCATCATGCTTACGAAAAGCCACTTTTCAGTGCCAATAATTTATTTTGTGTGCACAAGGTTGGAATTTTGAAGTAAGAGGGAAAGGAAGGAAACCGTGTTCTGAAATTTATCTATTAAATTTTGTGTCGATTTTGGTTTAGTTCTTTCGCTGGTGAAGAAGGATTGTGTTGAATGTTGAGAACAAAACTGTTTTCTGTGGTTTAAAGGAATTATTTACTGAATTTTCTGTAGAAGTTAAGATGTAATAAGTGTTCGAAGAGAATTTCATTTAGTGTAAACACGTGGTATATTTATAAAGTTTACTGTACGACAAAGTGTCGGTTTAGTTCTTTGTTGCCTGCATGGTTTAAGTTTAGATTGCCTTAAAGCCTGTCATTTATACTGGAAGTGAAGAGGTTGTCGTTGAAGACATCGATGAGAATTGAATTTTATTTGATAAGATGATAAATTATTATGTTTTGTTTTGTGTTTTAGTGATTTTGGGGGTAAAGTGCGGACGAAAACTGCCAGAAAAGTACTACCAACTATGAAGTTCGAATGCCACGAAACGCCAAAAAATCGAAGGCGAAAAATTAAATATATTTTAATTTTTTGGAGGCTTGTTCTTCTTTAAAAATATGAATATATATATTTGATTTTCATCTTTGATTTTGCGATGTTTGTGACATTTGGACTTCATAGTTGGCAGAATGTTTTGGTAGTTTCGTCAGCCATGTTGGATTTTGCCCGTCTTCTGGAAATTACCAATTCGTCAGTGTCACATTAATGATATTTCTTTATACGACTGTGAAAGTCAAGGGTTCGTAAAAGATTTTGAAATAATTAAACAGGCATATCAAGTGCCACCAATTAAAAATTAAAAACAACAGAATAAATTATCGACCACTGTCGATTAGTAGGGATCAGACCTAGACGAATATATACTGAGGGTCACATAAGAACAGTTCCTGTTCCGCACGCAAACCGTCGAGTTGATCGGGTGTATGTGCCTTGTGTTTTGATACAGTATTGATTTTTCGAGTGATTTAACTGTGATTATTTCAACCTGAAGAGTCAATATTAGTGTTAATTGTTGTTTATTTTGTTATAGTGTTGTTTAATTACTTAAAATAATGGTTTAATTAGTTTTCAAATTAACATTATTATTCATTGGTGCGAGTGCGTGAAAAACTTTCTTCAAGCATGGACACAGTTCAAATTAGTGGTTCTTCTGGAAATGAATCCTGTTCTTCTGGTTTAGATCCTAGCACATTTGAACATGATTATCATACTATGGTTGATCAAATGGAAACTGTGAGTAGCGATATAAATATTAATAATTGACACAGGTTCTGTAAACATTTCCTTGGTGCCTAGTTACAAACAAAAAGAAGATCAAAAAACAATATTTATGCAGCTACCTAAAAAATCACTGAAAACTCTTTCTGCTAAAGCATGTTAAGTTGACTCCTCTTGGAAGTAAAAATGTTACTATTTTAAATACTGCGAACAAGAATGCCTCTTCAGTACCTAATCTGAATGCAACCCCTTCTAATATGCAAATTAATAAGCGGCCGTGCACAAGCTCAAATACAGAAATAGCACAGAATATGACGTGTTACACCAACATTCCAACTCAAACAGATTTCAGCCTTTAGCTGCAGAAGACAGCATGGAGGAACCTTCTCATGCTTCTACATTTCAAAAGGAAAAATTCCACCTATCTGCTTAAAGAACATTGAGAACTATCAGCTCTTATTACAAAGCATACAGAATTATGTACCATCAGAATTTCATACAGAGTTGAAAGGTTCAATCATAAAAGTATACGCATCAACATCCCATGATTTTCGATCACTTACTGCTTACTTTGACTCAGTTCGTCAGCAAACACTATACTTATAAAAATCCCTCTGAAAAGAAATTTTCTGCTGTCATTCGCCCTTGAAGAAAACTATCCAGTTCGCAAAAGTAACGAGACTCCTAGGAAAGAACAAACAGCCCACCTCCACTTTGTACAATAGAACTAGATAATGACCAAGGTAAATCATTAAAATCTCAGTCGCCTATTTTACAGTGTAGTTAAAGTCGAAATCAGACGCCAATCCAAGAGATTCCTCAGTGCTTTAGTGCAAAATTTTGGTCATACTAAGAACTACTGCCAACTCGAACCACGCTGCGTACGATGTCTAGAGGCTCATCATTTCTCTCAATGCCCAAATCCTAAAACAATACCGCCTAAGTGCGTGAACTGTCAACAACATCCAGCTAACTACAGAGGCTGTGAACACTATTTACAATTGAAGGAAAAATTCTCGTGGTGTTCAGTTAAGATAAGAAAACGGACCCTCATGTTCCAGAATCTTCATAACCATTACTTCAACGCACAGAAGATTCTCAACATCAAGTAAATATTTCAATGTCTCAACCATCTACGTCAAAATTTCAAGCAAATTCTCGATCTAAGACGTATGCAAATGCAGTGCAAAGGATCCTTTGAGCAGAGTCACCGTCGCCTATAAGTCAACCTGCTCCAGAATATTCTACTTCATCTCTTTTAACCGATCTTACCTTCTAAGGTTATTCCGCACATTATCACTTTATTGACTCCATTCTGTCGAAATTAAAGAAATTAAAAAATTCTCTGTCATCTTACTTCCAGAATGGCAGCAAATAATAAAATTCTATTCATCAACTCACTATAATCAATTGGAATGCTGATGGTATTAGAATGAAACGATCTTCTCTGATTGCCTTTTTGTCAACACATAATACGGCGATAGCTGCATCACAGAAACTCACCTTCTTCCAAAATTGAAGTCTTCACTGTTCCAGGATATAAAAGATATAGATATAGTAGGAATGCTTCAACTGCATCTGGTGGTGTTGCCATTTTAATTAAGCGAAATATTACACATCATCAACTCCTTCTTCCTTATACGTCTGATATACAAACAGTCGGAATCAAAATTAAGTGTCAAAATAACTTCAAGATTTTGTTTTATTTTGTGCTATAAGCCCCCAAAATATCTGCTAAATACTGCATACCTTTCTCTTTTATTTCCCTCAGTCGGTTCAACACTTCTTGTGGGCGATCTAAACTGTAAACACACATCATGGGGGACAGAGTAACGAACCCAAATGGACATCGTCTTTACAACTGCATTAACAACCTTGGTCTCCATATTCTCGCACCAACAGAACCAACACCCCTATCCATATAATCCCCAATCTTCCTGATATTCTTGACATCGGAATTCAAAAGAATATGCATTTACCAACTTATATTGCATCATTATGGCATGATTCAGATTATTGTCCAGTTGTCTCCTAATGTAACACCTAAAGTGCAACGCCTTATTAATGGTTTTGTTGATTGGGATAAATTTCAGTTGACTCTAGACTCAATGTTAGTCAAACATTATATCATCCACTAACAGTTATAGATATTGACAATGATGTTCAACATTTTACGGACACAATATGCTCATGTAAATTATTCTACAATGTGCTCCAAGCGGCCATTAACGCGCGCTACTACTAACCATCTTCCATACTTCAATTAATTAAGGAAAAAACATCGTATTCGTAGACAATGGCAACGAGGGCAATCATGGCAGCGGAAGAAGCTGAATTATCTCATACGATTAGTCAACACAAATCTTGAACAACATCGCCTGCAGTCATATCAGTCTTACTTATCATCTCTATCTGAAGCTGATAATACTCTTTCACGCTACAAAGCGAATTCTACGCGAGCCAACAGTCATCCCGACACTTCAGTTAGACTCTCAAACAGCCAGACAGAGTCGAAATGTAACTTCACTTGCATCTCATTATCAACATGTATACCCCTAACGAGAATAAAAATGAACAGATTACCTCTGAATTAGAAAGAACTTATAGAAAGTATTAACAAACCGACTGTGCCAGAGAAAATTTCCTATACTACTCCACAAGAATTGTCTCACTTCATTCAAAGGCTTCCAAATAAAAAAATCTTAGGCCATGATCTTATATCCAACATTGTACTAAAGCTCACCAAAAGCTCTTTTCACTCACTTGACGATAATTTTAATGCTGCCCTTTTGGTGGGTACTTTCCTCGAGCCTGGAAGCTTGCTGAATTCATTGTTTTTCATGCCTAATAAACCTGGCACTATATAACTGTTACCACCTATTAGCTTACTGCCCGCTATCAAAATTGTTTGAAGGTTATTCATCATCGCATTTGTAAATTTACGTTCCAAAACAAGATAATACAGATTTTCAGTTTGGCTTTTTGTCCAAAACATTCTACAACACACCAACTGCAAAGAGTCACTGAATCCATTATAAAAAAAGGCTTTGAAGGAAAAGAGTATACTGCCACTGTGTTTTTGGATATTGCCCAAGCATTTTATAGTGTTTGGCATGATGGTTTTAATGCTAAAATTATATAGAATTGCTTTTCCTGACTATCTCCACGCATCGTGAAAAGTTTTTATCTGAACGTCAGTTCTCAGTACATATAGATGGCATTAAATCAACGCTTCGTCCAGTTTTAGCCGGACTACCACAAGGTCTATACTGTCACCACTTCTCTTCAATATCTTCACATATGACATTTCCATGTTTACAACCGTCACACATAGCTATGTATGCTGATGATACAGTTCTCCTTTATTCTCATAGTAACCTAAATACTGCAATCAGCACTCTTCAGACATCCTTACAGGAGCTGTCTAAATGGTTCTCTGACTGGAGATTACTACTCAACATTACCAAGACAGAAGCTAAAATCTTCTCTTTAAGGCCTATTCATAATCCACCTCCTTTGGTTCTTCTAAATGAACAAGTTACATGGCTCTAGTCAAGAAGCTGTCAAATATTTGAATACTATTAGATGTGAAACTTATGGAATGCCCATATAACTCGCATTGTTACACTAACCTCTTCTAAAATTCGAAAATTATACCCTTTGGTTAATAGACGTTCCAAATTGGATTGGACTGTTCAATGCCACTCTAAGCACCTCGCTTGTGCACCTCTTTTTTAACTTATGCAGCGCAGTGTGGGGGACAGCAAATAAGACACACATGCATCGCCTACAAGTTCTCCAGAACAAGTCTCTGCATGCTGCAACAAATGCCCCTGGTTTTGTAAAAAAAAGAAATCAACAACTGCATCAAGAACTGGGAATTCTTCCACTAGAACAGTACATCCATTCAATGTCAAAATCTTCTTCAACAAACTTCCTGGTGTTCCTGGAGCTGTGACATAACATTGAGCAAGATCTTGTCAGCCATCTCGACTGCAAGGAAACTCCCCAAGACATCCTTTTAGTGATAGACTTGGGACGACTCTTCATAAATTTAACACAGAAATCATTTATTTTCTTTGTTCACATAATTCACAAATGTGTAATTAATTAATTTAAGGGTAATTAGAGGAGCCTTAGAGCCAACCTCAGCATGATATTCTGCATGTGATATTTCATAAATTTAACAGTGGTCTGTATAGCAAGTTTGCTGGTCGAGGAATATTAAAAAAAAAACGTTCCTAAACAGCAAATATTGCCGTCTTGTCAGTGTTACCAACTATGTACTAAAATGACTTGTTACTTACCGTTCTTTATGTTTGAAAGCTATTCTAAATAATTTAATAATTTTTTAACACATTTTCGTAGGCAAACTATACGAGAAAGGGATCAACATGTCAAGTATTTTGTCTGGCAATACGAAATTCATTGGTTTGATTAAACAACTGATTCCGAGATCTAACCTAAAAATTTATTTTGTTTGACCACATTAAAATATTAGTACTAACTCATAAAACTTACCTGACTATAGTCTTGAATTATAATACAATGTAACATATAAAATAACTAGGGCCTATGTAATAATAATATTAGTAAAGATATTAATTAATTATTAGTATGTTAGAAATTTCTCTAGCTTCCAGTAACTGGCTCAGAAATCTAGTACAATTTTAATTTCATTAAACTTCAGTACCGACAAATATTGTGGATATTTGTGTCAGCTACCAACATAAAAAGTTGCAAAATCGTTACTATTTGTAGTATATGCCTAACGAGTTATATACTATGGAGAGGCAGTACACCTTTAATAAGTGCCCTACGGATGCTGGTGGTACAATGGATCGCACCAAAAAAAAAAAAAAAAAACTTGGTGGTCCATAGTACCGCCAGCCTCCCTGTAATGCTTATCAAAGGTATATCACAGACAAAAAGTTATACTAGTATGGGAGACTGAATAATCAGGTGTCCCGTAGTTTTAAATGAATACTTTATTTCATATTCTTGCATGATATAGTTTCAATAATAATATTTCACAACATATCGATTATTATTATTATTATTATTATTATTATTATTATTATTACAATTACCTACTTGTATTAATTGTAGACTTGAGTCAGTGGAAGAACAGGCCTTAACTCTACCAGGTAAAATAAAATAAAGTATTATTACTGATGATTATTATTATTATTATTATTATTATTATTATTATTATTATATTTTTCGTATACATAAATATTTAGCCTAATTTAAACATTTCGCTATTGTTTTTGTTTAAAAGCTGATTTATAAATAAATAGAGAAGTAATGAATTTCTAAAAATGTCTCAGTCCCTTTAATTTAATTAAATGTACCTAAATCGTAATATTCGTTTCTGGATAATTAAACCTCTCAATACAGGCTACTACCCCAGAGAATTATAGATAAGACGGACTGAACATAAGCTAAATATATATTTAATAGGTTTGTACCATCAAGAGTTTAGTATTTATTGTGTTTATAGGGCCTACTCCAATTTTCTTTTTATTAATGCATATAGGGCTCTTTTTGTTAACAAGGAAAGTCAGCACTTGGATGACACAAAATTCGTCATTATTGTGTCATATGTAAGAACAGTTTTATTCTGCAAAGCCTCAGCCTAGTTGCGAGACATATTTGAGATGAATATATTTTTGTTTCAAATTATATTAGACGACACGATGTGTCCATCACGCGAAAAGTGTGAGCTATGGCTCCTGTTGTTTCTGATAACAATGTTAACAGTAAGTATCTATCGTTTCAATAAATGTGGTGAGTTATGATTATGAGTAACTTTCTATTAGTGTCATTCTTTAATTTTATGTTAGTATTTAGTATTTGTTTATTTAACCTGGTAGAGATAAAATGGTAGCCCTTCTCTGCCCCTCTACCAGGAGATTCGAACTATAATATGAAGACATCCTATTATAAAGTTTGGTTCAGCTTACTTCATACCTAACATGTTGCATTCTAAGAGATTATTTGTAGTTTTAATAATTTGCAGTTTTCAAAAGTCCTGTGTTAATTCCATTATCAAATGAATTATTCTATATAATTATTGGATTTTTTTATTTCGCCACCACCTTTCTATATTTTTCTCTATTAGTTACATACAGTACGTCGTCTCTCTTAACCCTAGCACTACTAAGCTTCAATCTGTCACGTGGTTCATTTATGGGGCAAAAATTGCCCGCGATTTTGTTTTGATTTTTAATAGACTAAGAATTACTTTACTATGTTACTACACGATTTTCTATATCAGGAACATTAAAAAAAAGACACACATATAAGTATTTATGAAAATAGTCTTATAAAAACTTATATTTCTCACATAGGCTAATGCTTTGGATATTTAAACTTCAGACTTTTCTGTACTAAGTAATGAACAAAACATTATTTTAATATTTAGCCTACTACACAATTGTCTATATCAGGAACATTCTAAAGACACATACAGTATATGAGTTTTTGAAAATAGTCTTATAAAAACGTATATTTCTCATAAGGGCTAATGCTTTGACTTTTTAAACTTCAGGCTTTTCTGTACTAAGTAATCAACAAAACTATTGTGACCACAAATAACAAAACTAAAATCAAAGGCACAAATTGCTCAATTGTCAATAGCTTCTTTTCACTCCTTTCACTTTCATTTTTCACAATTGGTGCATATGATTGTTTTGCAGAATGGAGTGGAACAAACATATTTACAGCACCTGCAGCAAACTATAAGACACTTTTGTCATTTTGTCTTTTTCCCTTTTAGAGCTTTTTGTCTTCAAACCCAGAGATGACATCTTCCCCCGTGAATACGATGCACCAGAAGGAACAACTACACTAGTACTGGGAAGCGTTTTCCCTAGAACACTTTCTATTGCAGAGATTATAGGCTTTTGCAAACCTATAATATTCTTGGCTCTCTCTTCCACAACTGGCCTAACTAGTTGTTGGCCCAACTCTAGCATATAGAGCCTTCTTACATTATGCTTCTTCTTATTCCAGTCAGGGTTGTTTTTCATTGAAAAATTGTTTCCACCATTGAGACATGCAATATCTATCAAGGTGAAAAATATAGATAGTGGCCACCTTGTAGTCTGCAGCTTCACAGAGTGATGTCGCGTCATTTGATCAATGCTGTCTATACCTCCTTTTGTTTCATTATAGTAGAGATTAACATCTGTTTTCTTTTTCTCTGTTGACTCATCCACTTTTATCATTATGTTGTGGATAGAAGTAGGAAATTCTTAGATGAGCAGGTCTGGTGATGTATGAAACCAAGGTAACTGGTGCCTTGCCTGTTTTCGGGTCTGTGAATAAGAATCTGAAGATATCTCGACCCACTGCGTCTTCTTTAGCTCTTCCGGTATGTGCTTTCTGTTGCTCTTCAATGTCCCCACCAAAGTCAGCTTGTCATCATTGTAAAGTTCCTCCACTAGCTCGAAGGATGTATAATAACGATCCGTTGTTACATTTCTTCCGGTTCCTTCCAGCAGCAACTGGGCGTCTAACAACTGCCTTTACTCGTTCCTCGGCGGGTCGCTCGTCCTTTCCTGCATAGACCTCCATTTTCCAGAATGTACCGGGTGTGTGCATCCGATAACATCTAATCAATATGCCATATTTGCCTGGCTTGTCTTTCATAAAGACTTTAAATGGACATCTTCCTCGAAAGAGCGAGCATTTCGTCGATTGTTAGATGTGCACTAGGTATGTAGTATTTTACAAACAATTCGTCAATTTTATAGAAAACTTCACGAATGGAGCAAAACCCATGTTGCTTTCGTCTTTTTCCAGTTCTTGTTTGCTTATCATCAAATCTAATCAAGGACAGAAGTTCTCCAAATCGAATAGACTCATTGTAGCTGTGTAGATGTTCTTGCCCAGTACTTTTCCCCATAAATCATCAATTGGCAGTTCACTGTCATTATTGGCACCATGAGTATCAAATACAATGAAGGCATATAATTCTTCTGTGTTTGTAAGTTTTAGATTCCTAATACTAGCTTCTTCGTTAGTATGATGCACAATAATGTTCACTATTTCAGGAGTTATAAACTTTTTGAAAGATTCTGACACATTAGAGGTCAAACCTTCATTTGTCAAACCTTCATGGAAACTCACTATATTCTGTACTGACCAGCGGACTTGCCTTGGAGGTTCAGTAGTATATTCCCTACCACTTCTTGCTATAACAGCGATGTTAGAAGTAGAAGCGTGCTGCTGATCAGGGGATGAACTTCGCGAACTTGAGTCACTTTCAATTTCTCTGTGATATTCAGTGTCACTGTCGTATGTCACAACATCATCATCTTCTTCTGGATCACTTGCATTGTCTATATTATCTTCATTTACCATAGCTGTCACCTCTTTTCTGTGAGAAAACTCCGAGACATTTGACACTCTGATTATTACGAGACATTTCACACAACTAATTTCCAACTGTTCCAGTTTGAATAACAAGACAGTTATTATTTTAAAAGCAACAATGACAACATATTTTGGATTAAATTTGTATATCCAGTGGTACCAACAATCAAACAATGTATATTAATCTGATTATTGATCAATATTTTCAGACAGAAAAATTGTCACACCCATGTCTAAGGGGGCGGCAAAATTGCCCGCACTAAATGAAGATGGTAGGCAGATTTAAATAAATCATAAAAATTATAAGTCCATGTCATTATATACTTGAGATATTAATCTACAACTACCTACAATCTTGTTTCTTCAGGTCAACAATTACATATTCTACAAATAAAACAAATAGTGCGGCAATTTTTGACCCCCCCTTAGCAGTGCTAGGGTTAAAATCACTTAGTGAGCATTGAATTACATGATTTTATATTAGTTAGTTTAGCTGTAAGGTATGCCAAATTAAATTTGTAACGAAACTAAAATTTATGTATTTTTCTTTTGCCGTATACATTCATCCCGTCTTTAGGTGCTTTGGTTTGGTTGTATTGAGTATAGCTTCTCATTTAATATGTGGGCTATATTTAGTGAAACTAATAAAACATAGGTCTACAGCTGTTATAAAATGTAAAGTTTTGTGTGTATTTCACTTTTACTTATTAACATAGGCTTATTATATAACTCAATTTACAATAATACTAACTTCATCACTGTCATTTCCTACAACATTCGAGCCACGCCCCTTTGTTTTGACCAAACAAAACATGGCGGATTAATTTTCAATTGTCTTCAACTAGAAGATATTGTAGCCTCTCTATAGTATATAACTCGTTGTATTTGTCAGTATCGAAATTCGAAACGAATTTGGTAAAAGAAAATTCAACCTGCAAACTAGAAAATCACCACAATCACAGCATATGTAAGTAATGGGGAAAAGTGGTTAGGTTTCACCCTTAGGGTGTGAAGTAAGCTGATCCGAACTATATAATAGGATGCAAACTTATTGAGTTTCTCGTTTCAAGTGCTAGAGGCGCTAATGTAGATATAGATCTTGATGCCACCAATAAAATTGTTTAATTGGACATTCTTTGAAATGAATCATTTTGTCTTTAGGGATGCAATCAGATTAAACACTATAGCCGGCTGTAGTATGCACGAATATGGCAGGACTAGATACAGAAGAGATGTTCTCTTTACTTTTGATGACCTCTTGGGTGAGTAATGCTACTTACATCACATTAACTCTTAATATTTTGAAGGTATTTCTGTATTTAATCTCATCTATTTGCAAGTAGAATTGCTCAAAGAGACCTCTTCAGCTACCGGACCGTAAGTTTCTCTCTGAATATGGTAATATCAAAGACGTTTAAGGAGAAGACAACCATCTTACACTGATTCAAATGTTAACTAAAGGGACAAGTTGCATGCAGCTCCTATCGGCTGGAGTTGTGAAAAAGGAGGAATTCAAAATAGGAGTATTCTTAGAGTAACAATTCATTAAGAAAATAAATCTTTATTCAATCTGTGCTGTACTGTAGTACAAATACATATTATTTTATAATTATGAATAATGTATAGATTATTATAAACCAATCTCCTGAATTTAAATGTTTCCGAAAACGACAAGGTATACAATAGTAACAAGAATAGTAACTTAGGATTTAAGTATATACTTAAATCCTAAGTTACTATTCCTGCTACTATTGTATACCTTGTCGTATATATATATATATATATATATATATATATATATATATATATATACGTACAATACATATACAATACATACAATATCTATATACATACAATAAAGGTTGAAAAGAAATCTTACTAAATAAACATGAATTTAGATGTCAATGTAACATTTCAGTGTTACCTCTAAAATTACTACATAAAAATTGTTTTAATATATGCAAGGACCTCTAACTACAATGATAACAATGATTTTAATTGTTAATAGGTAGCCCAAGACTTCCAAGTTTCCCACAAATTAATGTAGTATAGTGCCACGTGCTCCACCATCAATCTGAACAACTGTATCTAGTTGCGTACGCAGAATTTGTAGAGGGGGGTCATTATTAAAATCGTTTGCAATTTATATTAGCTTCTATCAGTATTTCATATTTTTGTATTATTATTATTATATTATTATTTTTTTAATTATTATTATTATCAGCTGAGTTTTCACAGGAGAATGTGAAACTAGTTCCGGGAAGAACGTTGGCGACAACATCGTCACGCTGCGACTGAGAAGAAACATTTTTCAATGTGAAATTTCGCGAGAATCACTATGCGACTTTTTGAGAAAAAAATTGTAAAGTTCAGTTTTTGCGGGCCGTAGACATATCAAAGAACCAGAAAGATATAATGATGTTTATATTAAAAGTATTAACTGTCAAATGCACAAAACGTTAAAAGAACTTTTTATAGTAAACTCAGAACTGAAAGTAACGAACAGGTGAATACAGCTCTTAAAACAAGTTTAAAATAGAAAATGCACATATTTTAAAATCTGCACACTACAATACTGTCAAAATTACCTTTCAATATATTTCACAAGTTAAATTTCACACTGTGTCAGCGTAATAATAATAATAATAATAATAATAATAATAATAATAATAATAATAATAATAATAATAATAATAATAATAATAATAATAATAATAATAATAATAATAATAATAATAATAAATAATAATAATAATACTTACTTACTTGCTTACTTACTACCTTTTAAGAAACGCGGAGGTTCAATGCACGCCCTAAAAGCCCTCATTGGTCCCTATCATGGCAAGATTAATCCAACCTCTATCATCACATCCCATTATCCTCAAATACATTTTAATATAATAATAATAATAATAATAATAATAATAATAATAATAATAATAATAATAATAACAATAATAATAATAATAATATTTATTTATTTTTGGCGAAGTTAATGCCATTAGACCAGACTCAAAAGAAGGTCATACAATTTGCAGTAATACGTTATTGATTACAGATTAATATTTTAAAGAACTTTTCTAAAAATATTACAAACATACAAACAAAGGAGAATTAAACATCAATGAGAAAGAAGGAAAAACATTTTTCAGAAAATGAGTAAAATATGCAGTAATAACACAGAATTACAATGCATATTTATAATTTCATTATAAAGCACATACAGTACAACAATCGCAATAGGATAAAGGAAGGAAAATTAAATCTAGGTAGGAGTTATGTGTGTTAGTACTGATCACGTGTCTACATAAATTTACTTTTAAACTACAGAATCGTTCGAGCAGTTTCCGAGGGGAGCTAGGTAGGGAGTTGCATAAATGAATTGCTGATGTGAAAGAGAAAGAATAGTGATTTGTTTCATGGCAAGGCTTAGATAATAAATGGTCATTTTTAGAACAGTACCCAGGCTGTGATATGAAGACAAGAATTAAAACGCACTGAGAGATAATTAGGCGAAGTATTGATGCTGAGATATAGGAGAAATTAATGCATAGATATTTCTTCGGTCCTGTAATCTTACCATTGGAGCGTTTCAAAGGGAAGGTGTAATGTAGTCTATTTGCGGATGTTGCAAATGAAACTTGTGCAGGCATTACTAACGCTGCAATATTTAGGCTAAATTAAATTTAAATCTGTTAGTAGAAAGTCGCAATAGTCAAAATGTGGCATCACAGATGCTTGTGTTAGAATTGTTCTTAATTGAAAGGGCAGGAAATTTTCCAAGGCGATTTAATGAATGTAGGATGGAGAAGACAGTCTTGCATGTGTATGTGACTTGAACATTTCCATTTTTGTTTCTCTTTTTCTGTTCCCGTGTTTTTTAAAGTAGTACGTACACAACACCCATGCCCAAGGCAGGACTCAACCCACAATATAATATAATAATATAAAATTGGGCTAACCGTCATACTTATCTAGTTATTTGGATTAAACATTAACGTTTTCGACATATGTGCCATTTTCAAATGTATGGAATTGCCTTATTACATGATCAAATAGATACACCTTGTGTGTGTAAAATATATGGTATGTGACGATCTGCCATCGTTTACAAAATAATATATACTGGCATCGATATGTAGATGATATAATAGTCTTATATAATGGAAACAAAAGACAATTAGAAAACCAACATCAACAACTCAACAAAATACACCCCAAATTAGAATATACAGAAGTAAACTCCTGGAACTATAAGCAAGCTATAAACTTCTTGAACATCACCATAGCAAAATAAATAACGAATACAATTCAAAATATACAGGAAACTCACTACAACCACACAACACATATACACAAATTCATCAAATCATCCCATACAACATAAACATGCAGCTTTCCGTACAATGACACACAGATTAATTAATATACCAATGAACAATGACAACTACACTGAAGAATTAAACACAATAAAATATATAGCACAATGCAATGGATACAACCCTAACATAATAGACACACTAATAAAAAGGCAAAACAAAAACAGAACAAACCAACACAAACAGCACTGAGAATAAATATATAACATTAACATATCACAATACCAATACCCACAAAATTGCAACTTCATTCAGAAAACTAAAGTACAAAATTGCATACAAAATAAATAATACAACACAGAAATACTTAAATAACCACACTAAACATTCAAATAAATACAATTCAACTGGAGTTAACAAATTAAAATGTAATACTTGCCCACATTTTTACAAAGGACAGACAGGAAGATCCTTTCATACAAGATATAATGAACATATTAAAGCTATAACCAAACCTTACATCACATCAAATTACGCAGATCACATTATCAACAATAATCATGACTACAATAATATAGAAACAGATATGGAAATTTTACACATCACACCAAAAGTTCACAGTTAAACATCCTAGAACAGTACGAAATATATAAGAATACAATAGCACACCCACAATATATACTTAACACACAACTACAGTTCGATACGCACACATTCTTTGACGTCATAATACATCATAACATACAAACAGCCAACCCCACCATAGGAGCAACACACCCCCACCCCTACCATCGACAACTGCACATCGCAGAGTCAAGATCACCAGTTCAAGAGACACTGAAGACGACGACACATAGCGTCGAAACGGGCCGTCTGTCGAAGATAGATACCTTTTTTTAACAATTTTAACACTTTTAACGTATGACAAAGTAAATTTTATGTTTTTAAAAAGTGTTAACGAGAACTTTAATCAATGATATAAATTAAATTAAAAACATTGGCTAATAATTAAAATCTATACTAATTTACATCTACAATAAAAGTCCCATTGTTTTATGTGACAATATGGTTATCTCGAAGTTGTTATCACATGCAGTTCCTATATTTATTAAATGTTTTGAGTTGCACTGTGTTGCACGTATTCAAATGTTAAAATTTGTTTGTTATATATTAACACACCAAGGATTCATGTTGTTTCACTTACGCAAGTCGAAGCACTGTACCACGATGAAATGTTGCGTAATATCAGTTGCACTGATGCTTGTTATTGTGTTCCTTCGGTTTGCCAAGGTTGGATGTTACAAATTCATCATTGTCACCATACGATTTTCAGTTAAGCCTTTCACACTGCGAACATAAAATGTTGTTGTTACGTGTGTGAATATACTGGTGTTTAAAATACATTGATTGAAAATATTAACTTACTTACATTGGTTGGACGTGTTGTGTGCTCGACGATAGTCAGGCTGTTACTGAGAATCGTTCAGTGCTCACAATAGTTCTTATTTTAATGAACGTCCGGCGGAACCGTAAGTTATGTGGGGTTAGGGGATGTGATGTAATATTATGGGATGATG
>JAJSOF020000042.1:7691197-7749244 GCA_025594305.2 Periplaneta americana | reverse complement strand
ATTTAGACCGCTTCATTAAAATGTAAAAAATTGCATAATTTCATTCTTCATGATTTATATTACATTTTATCCCAAATTTATGAATTTCGAATTCTGTGTCTTGTAGTTAAATGTTGAAACTTCTTAATTATATTAGTTTCAAGTCTTCAAATTTAATGGTATATGAATGGTGAGACAAAATTAAATGGGTAACGATAAATGGCACCCTACATTATACTTATTGTAGTACGAAATAGTTGCATACTTACTTGTAGATATCAGTGAATTCTCGTTCAAAATCGAACCAAACGCATAACAAAATCCCATCTCATTTACAGATGGCGTCTGTACAAATATGTCTTGTGGCATATTACCGGTAACAGCGATGCTCAACTTTTCTTCCAGTAAATTCTATAAAATAAAAGATAACATTAAGGTTAATTCTTTGGTACAAATCAGTAATAAAAATGACAAGCAGCTTCTCATTTCAGGTTTATGCACTTTGCAGGAATTTATTATTTTATTCATGTTGCCAATGGAATTTCCTTGTTGGTAGTTCATTTTAATTATTATTTACAAAATTTATGGAATTAATAATATATACTGTACACCTAATAGCCATACATAATAAATATTTCATCTGGATTGCAGACAAATATATAAGTTTTTTATAACTTGAAATAATTATACAGTCTGGAGCATTTTCTGCGAACTGTATTAAATAGTGTGGTAGAATTTTAAGAACAGAGTTAAATATAGGCCAATGCTTAGGCTAAATAACCTAATAGGTTACTTATACTTTTGAATTTTGTTTAGTTACGTAACTAAAGTTACTTTTAAAGCCACATCCTTCATGTGAACTCTTCCACTTACAATACACTGCTGAAGTCGTCAGGTACTTGCTATGACACGAACATATAGGCCTACTTATCTTCTGTCCAATGTGTTGAATTTCACGCCGAATCTTGTTCTGCAGCATATGAATATAATGTTGTCTATGGGAGAACAACTTCTGATTCAAATGTCCCTATAAAATATAATTATGGACCAAACAAATCGCGTGAACGTCAGAGTCATGGAATATCACAAAATCTGAAGATGATACGTCTAGAAAATAATCTGCAAAATCTGTGTACTGCGATAAGATGTATGAGCAGTGCTTCATCTTGCTGGAACCATAGCTTTTCCAATTGATGATGTCGATTTTGTAATTTAGGAATAAAGAAATACACCACCCCATTGGTAACGTTTAGAATTTATTGTTACAGTTTCTTCATCAGCAGTTTAAAAGAAAATAAGGTCCGACGATACCAAAATCTACTATTGCAAATCACACAAAACACTTGTTACAATGTAGGCCTAACTACCTTTCATGGATCTCGCTTCGATTTTCGGTTGAACAGCATCTAATGTTCCGCTCGTTATCAAAATCTGACATGTAAAGTTTGGCCTCATCATTTATTAAAAAGTTATTGAAACATTCTGGATAGTCCTTAGTCACAGCAAGTAAAGTGCTGCAGCATTATCTGCGATTATCTTTGCCACACTGGGTTAGCATAACTCTTGAGTTGTCTGTAATTTTTAGGGACGGAATCTTAAGTCAAAAAGCAAAATTTGTTATAAGACTTCTGTCATGAAACTTCAGCGTTAAATATTATTGTCTCGCTGAAAGATTGGCGTCAGGCCGAACTGCAAATCTCGATATTTTCTGCGTTCCTTACATCATAGGTATGAGAATAAGGTTTGTTTTGAAATATTTCGTATTTGCTCCAATATCGTACCTCATCATTTATTGTTTTGAGTGAAGGAGCTGGTCCCCGGCTGTCCAGCTCATAGAATTCTCTTCGCAAAGCAGGTTGGACTGGTGCAACTGACTGTTCTTATAAACGCATCCACAAAGTAAATTAGTTGCGGAATCGGCCAACACCCCATTACAAACTAAATACAAAATTTTGAAGAAATTGTCGCATCAATAATCTTTTGGTCATAGAATTCGTAATTAGGAATAACACATTAAAATGATTCGCTTAAAGTGCCCAACCTTGTAGTTGGCTTCAATTTCAAGTCGTATGGTTTATGTAGGCCTACCAGCACTTAATATGATTAATTAGTTTCAACGAATTCTCCTAACAATTTGGATTCGTGTGAATGAATGAGCTGAGCACGTGAAATTTCATATAACTGATAAAATCCTGGAAAAAAATAATAAAAATTTAGAATTAGGAGGGATATTCTGTGATCTAACCAAAGCTTTCGATTGTATTAATCATAAAATCATAAAATTCTAGTAAAGAAATTAGAATACCATTGAATTAAATGTACTATAGCATACCAATGGCTTGAATCTAACCTCCTAAACAGAACGAAAAGTTTAAAATATCAACGTATTCAGTAACTCCCTTAAATCTACTTCAACTCGTGCAAATATTCATAGTGGGTTTTCCACATGGATCTACATTAGTGTCCCTTCTTTTTCTAATCTCTAAATTATGTTCGTCCCTTAAGAAAAGAAACAGTCTACCCTATACTACTTGCAGATAACACAAGTATCGTAATTACGGACAATTTAGCTACATTCAAGTATAAAACAAAAATCTTTCTCCTTAAAATTTATTACTAGTTCAGAACAAACGAACAAGCACTAAACAATAATAGTAACATATTTCATTTTAAAACCCTTCAAATTTAATCTCTCGAACATTAGGAATACTTATCAACTATATACGGTACCTCTGTTGGAAACATCAACAACCACATTTTTCGGTTTGCATATTAATAATAGGAGAAACCCGGGCAAAGCGGATAAGCTAAGAACAAACAATGCCACAGGCTATATTTTGGTGCTCCCGAAATAAAATCTTCATGACATTGGTTGTGACACATGTTGTCCACATATGTAAAAAGTGCAATTCGTTTCTCATACCTACGGACAGTGATATGTTTTTAGAAAGAAAATATAGTTAATTATTCGCTTTGCCCGGGTACACGGGCAAAGCGAATAATTAACCCGGGCAAAGTGAATATCCCTATAACATTTTCACATTTATATTTAATTTTTATTCACTGATAATAAAATTAAATCAACACAAAAACATGATGTTAATGAGTTATGTTAGACGAGTGGATATGTTATTTACAGCCCATTACAGCACGTTAGATTAGTACAAAATACAAATTTGAACAAGTCGACGTTTCACTAGCACTGAAGACTTGGATTTCTTCTGCTTTTGCTCCTGCCCATAAGTTACTTCTCTTTCAACGTTTTTAATCGGTATAGATGTAAGAAATTCAGAGCGCTGGCATTTTCTTCGTTGAACTCGTATCTTTCGAGCATCCACTTCTAGCACTGGTCTAAATCAAAAGAACTGACTTGGATTCTCTAACTGACGATGTTGAGGGTTTTGGTATAACCGGAACTGAAAATATGAGTCAAATTAATGTATTGAATATTCCTTCAATCTCTAAAGATAACGATATTACAGAGGTGGTTGATTCTGAGTGAGCATTAACTGTTTCTTCAGCCGCTGAAGAAGCTGGCACCGTAGAATTTGTTAAATCTGAGCCAGCTGTCGTTTCGATGATTTGTATCTCAAGTGGGCGATCTGTAAGTTGATCTGGAGCAAAATTTTCATCAACAAACACGTTATGGTTGTATGGCCAGATAACAGAACCAATGATTGGAAGATTTTATTTCTTCGAGTGCGTTCTTCATGGCTTCTTCAGACCATTTGGCTTGTTCCGTCTTCCTCTTGAAAAATTAAACCATCTGAAAACACATTACGATCTTTCTAATTAAAAATTAAGGTCAGTGTTACTGATTTATAATTTAATTAGTGTGACTTAATGCCTCCACTATGTAAAATGATCTAACAAGCTTTATTACAATAGACAAATACATACAAAAATACAGATAACACTTATATAGTCAAATATACGTGGCAGGTCAATGCGGATAAGTAATCCACTTTTCCCTATTCACTTTGCCCGCAGACGCCATTTCGCTTTTCATTTAAGGTTATACAAACATAAACGTCAATAATGTTCTTCGTAAGTACGGAATTTTAGAAGTAATCGTATCGCCTATGTATTACTATCACATAACAAAAAGTTTCTGCAGTATTGTGTATTGTACATTTGTTTCTCTTACCTTGAAATATTTTACGAAAACAGTCAATTTTCTTCAAACACATGCTGACTTCTTCTCTCACTAGCTAAAATGACGACAAGTCAGTTCCAGCAGCAAAATCTGGTTGGGATTCTTCCCCACCATAGCAGAAAGCGCTACCTGTTGGCGTTTCTAAGAAATATGCATTATTCTCTTTGCCCGAGTTATTCGTTTTGCCCGGGTCTCCCCTACTGGTATATTAAACTGGAAAGAAACAATCGCTATACCTACTGCTATATTAAACTGGAAAGAAACAATCGCTATAGACTAAACATATTTCAAGAAACTTCGCGATTAGGTCGTTACAACACCTTCCAAACTGTAGAATCTTAAGAGAACAAAAAAAAAAAACACACATTTTTCTTATTTTCATTCCATTATGTCGAACGGAATAATGTATCTGAAATTTTCTAGAAGATAGTAAAAATAATATATCGTAACTATGAAGCATTTAGAGTCATAGTTGGAGGAAAGGCCAGAGAATTGTGCAGAGTATTCCTTAAAAATGAGAAATTCTGACCTTAATATATATAAGCTTATCTAACTTAATAACAACCAAACGGGTTTATATTGAGTATATTTTACATTGAATACTAGGCACAAGATATAACCAAACTTGTACATTGTACTGTAGATTTGAGATATGAAATTCCATTAATGTTCATTTATCTTCCCCCATTAAATTCAGTCATGAGTAATGAATATGAACAAAATTCATTCAATAACTTAATTTAAGTTCCTCTACATGTGTCACAGAAAGTGAAAGGGTATAAAACAGTACCTGTGAAAAGTTCGAAAACGTTCTACTAGCCTATAATATTGTCAAATTTTCTAAACAGTGAAGAGACAAAAACTATTAGGATTCTTTTTTCTAATGTCAACAGGTTGACTTTCGACATTTCTGGAGTTCTCTCCTGACACTGGCTTACGTGTAATTCACTTCTGTGGCTGGGACTCCTGGAAGGCGCTTACATTACCCTGAATATATAATTATGTGGCTCCAGGAGAGGTCTTAAATCTAAACGTAACTTAACACAGAACGAACACAGGAAAAATGTGCTCTAACCAAGAATCGAAATCGGAACGTCATGAACTGTAGCCAGAAGCTCTGACCACTAGACCACAAGGGTGGTTACTTTTCGGCTTATTAAGCTGACTTCTTCGTGCTGCATCAATGACCTCCTCATGTAAATTAAACTTCTGTCCTAAAATTTATATATAACTTATGTTAAATTACTATTACAAGTTGGAATTAAAAGTGCGGAATGTATACCTATATCTTAAAACCATTTGTTTGTTTACTTACGGGTTAAAATAGGTAATTTGCAATTTTTACATTTGTTTCATATGTAGACTTTTTTTAATATCAACGCGAATAATTAAAAATCAGTGATAACTTCTCGATCAGAATGGTTCCATCTTTTCTATTGGAGCTTTATTCGTTTTAGTAATCAACGACAGAAGCAATTTTATCCACAGACAAATCGACATAAATATTTTTTCCCTCAGGAACGGTTTGTTCTCTTAGTACCCTCAGTTGCTTACCAACTTATTAATGCAGTTAAGAGACTATTTTTATTAATATAGGTAAATTACAATCATTCCATCTCTTAGATATAGGAGACTACGGGTAAAATGGAAAGATTAAGTTCAGTACAACAGTAAAATAGGAGATGAATTTTAAGAAAACAATTTGTTTATCACACACACACACACGCACACGCACACGCACACACACACACACACACACACACACACATATATATAAGAGAGAGTATCAAAATTGAAGCTAAGCAGAGCAGAGGTTATTATGAAACTAAGAAAAGAAACCGTGGATTGATGAAGATTGTTCCATGGTAGTAGACGGAAACAGGCGAAACTGAAATTCTTACAGGATCCAATTGACGCGAATAGAGATATTATTTTAATGAAAGACGGAAAGCAAGTCGTACAATTTGGAAAAAAAAGAGATTACTTGAACCAAAACAGAATGAGGTAGAAACAAATAGTAGGAATAAAAACATTCGAGATAGCCTATATATAAGGGTATAAAGGAATTTAAGAACGGATATGAGGCAAGGATAAACGTAATCAGGGATGAGAATGGTGACTTACTTCCAGACTCCCATTCAATCCTGAACAGATTCAAAACCTATTTTGAACAATTACTAAATATACATAGGCCAAATAGAAATGATCAGGACGAAATTGAAATACAAACTGCTGAGCCATTTATACCCGAACCCACACTTTCTGAAGTCCATATTGCGATAGAAAATCTGAAAAACTACAAGTCACCAGGTATCGATCATATTCCAGCACAATTAATACAACACAGTAGAAGCGCATTATCTAGCGAAATTTATCTAGCTATTTGGGAAAAGGAAATTGTAGTAGAACAATGGAAGGAGTTCATAATTGTACCTGTTTTAAGAAAGGGGAAAAGACTAACTGTAGTAACTTTCGAGGAATACCACATGTTGACGTCGCGTCGTAGAAAATTTTGTCCAATATTCTTTTGAGAAGATTAACTCCATATGTAGATGAAATTATTGGGTATCATCAGTGCGGTTTTAGACGTAATAGATCGACTTTTGACCAGATTTTTTGTATTCGGCAGATGTTGGAGAAAAATGGGAGCAGAACAGTACAACACATCAGTTATTCATAAATTTCAAAAAGTCATATGACTCGGTTAAGAGAGAAATGTTATATAACATTCTTATTGAATTTGGTATTCCCAAGAAACTAGTTCGATTAATTAAAATGTGTCTCCGTGAAACTTACAGCAGAGTCCATATAGGACAAATTCTTTCTGATGCTTTTCTGATTCACTGCGGGCTAAAGCAAGGAGATGCACTATCACCTATACTTTTTAACTTCGCTGTAGAATATGCCGTAGGATATTTCAAGATAACAGAAAAGGTTTGGAATTGAACGGGTTACATCAGCTTCTTGTCTATGCGGATGACGTAAATATGTTAGGAGAAAATACACAAACGATTAGGGAAAACACGGAAATTTTACTTCAAGCAAGTGAAGCGATAGGTTTGGAAATAAATTCCGAAAACATGAAGTAAATGATTATGTCTTGTGACCAGAATATTGTACGAAATGAAATATAAAAATTGTAAATTTATCCTTTGAAGAGGTGCAAAAATTCAAATATTTTGGAGCAACAGTAACAAATATAAATTACACTCGGGAGGAAATTAAACGCAGAAAAAATAGGGAAAATACCTGTTATTATTCAATTGAGAAGCTTCTGTCATCTAGTCTGCTGTCAATATATCTGAAAGTTAGAATTTATAAAACAGTTATATAACCGGTTGTTCCGTATGGTGTAAAACTTGGACTCTCACTTCGAGAGAGGAACGGAGATTAATGGTGTTTGAGAATGAAATTCTTAGAAAAATATTTGGGTCTAATAGGGATGAAGTTACAGGAGAATGGAGAAAGTTACACAACACAGAACAGCACGGATTGTATTCTTCACCTGACATAATTAGGAACATCAAACCCAAACGTTTGAGATGGACAGGGATGTAGCACGTATGGGCGAATCCAGAAATGCATATAGTGCGTTAGTTGGGAGGGCGAAGGGAAAAAGACCTGTGAGGAAGGCAAGAATTAGATGGGAGGATAATATTAAAATGGATTTGAGGGAGGTGGGGTATGATGTTTGGGACTGGATTAATCTTGCAATGGATAGGGACCTATGGTGGGCTTATGTGAGGGCGGCAATTAATCTGAGGGTTTCTTAAAATTCATTTGTAACTAAGTTATATTAATATATAATATCAGTACAATATGTCTATTACATTTTGCAGAATTTAAGTAAATACCTTTCCTATAAGTAGCTTAATTTGCCCACCAGATGGGCAAGATGGAACAATCATGAGGACAATTTGGAAATAAGTTACAAACTGACTTCATAAAATCCGATGACCATCCAATTAGAAGTCGTATTTTACCAGAATATTGTTGAAAATGGCTTTCACTTTAGAGATATTCAATGCCCAATCAAATTATCATTCCAATAATAACACGAAATGAGTATTGACAAAGCCAATCATAACAAAGCAAAAATGACAGGCCTACCTAAACTCAATACCCATTAACAATGACAGAGTTTTCAGGGAGGTTAAATATATTATGTAACATTATTAAAATATTAAATATTTGATCTACGAAAATCACAAATATATACAAATTGGCTGACGTGTAGTCCATGCAATGCTCGCGAGAAATTGCACTGTATCCACATTTAAAATTCACTTCTACTGCGAAAAAAAGAGTTCGTCGCAAATGAAATGACAATCTCGTCAGGTGTGGGATTTTCCATAGGAGCAGTGGCGTATGCTGAACCTGAAATATGGGTGTTCTGTTAAAAATATACAATTTGTCTATAGTCGCATGAGTTTAGTAGAAATTTCAAATTCATTAACTACTCGTGCTACGTGAGTAAATAAATCATCTGCTGTTCTATCAGCACTAACATCTACAAAGCCCAAGAGTCTTTCATAGACATAGCGAAGAACTGTACATAGTTGAGATTTGTTCTCAATATCAGAAGTTTCATCAAGTATTACAGCTACAAATTAAACTGAGTTAATTTCATTTTTTATTTCTTCTTTTTCTGCAGCAGTAATAGCTTTTATGATATCATTTTGAATCAATGGAGAAGTTCCTGGAAACACTGTGTAAGAATTTAGATGGTTTTCTAAAAGTAAACCATATTTTTAACTTATTAAAAAATTAGAAAAAAATTCTTTTGTTCAAAGAATTATCTGATTCGTCATGTCCCCGTAAAGGGAGCTCCTGGTTAGCTAGAAGACAAATAGCGTCAATGATTCGTATTAATACAGCTCTATTTTTTTATCCCTTCATTGTAGTTATTGGTATCAGTTCTTCGTTGATCATCAAGTATCAATTCACTTCAATAATTTCAAGGGAAAAATTGTTCCGGGGCCGGGTATCGATCTCGGGACCTTTCGCTTAGCGCACGAATGCTTTACCGACTGAGCTATCTGAAGAATTATACACGACACCGTCACAATTCTTCCCTTATATCCACACAACTTAAATGGTGATGAGTACAATATCTTTTGGTATCACTGCAAATCCTGATGCATTTAGGCCTATAGGCATATTGGTTCCATTTCTCATTGTTGTAGCCTATTAGGAGAAATGGCTGCATCATCATTTGAAGTTATAGAAATAATGGTTTCGGTTACCACACTGGAAGCTCTAGTTGAAATGAATTTCAGATGTTGTTTCTAACAACAAAGAAATTAGCTAATACTTGGAGTGATCCTTTCGTCAGTCCACAAAATTTACTGTTTAATTCTTGGGCATGTCTTACAATTTCCATTTCCATTTCAAAGGAAAGCCCTGGGACGAATTGTCCAAGAAATTTCTTTCACCATTCGTTCTTCAAGTACCTATGTAATGTCTCCAATGGAATCCAGTATCTTCTGGAGGCCTGTGCTAGAGCTAACTCCATATCATGTTCAGACCAGCTTTCATGGTTGGTCTCTGTTTTGTAATAAATTATTGACCATCTGAAACATTGACACTTACATATTTCAATGCTGATGGGAAATTTGATAGGGTATCATGTAACTTATTAAATTCATTAATTAACGTATTATGGCCCAGACTCGATAAATAATCTGATTAATAGTTTCATATTCATTCATAATAATATTTGCTTTGCCATTAACAGAGGACAAGATGGAAAGCTTTCCATTTTTGTCTTCATCACGAATTTCCGTCAAGTCCTCCTAGTCTAAAAATACATTTTGCTTTCCGATTTATAAATTTATCTTCTGAAGATGCAGAAACGCTTATTACATGTTATACACAATAGTTTACCCTATCTATTGATATATACAAAACTATGCTATAATACACTGCAGTGAATACATGATAATAACTACTCACCGCCAATTTGCAATCTACACATAACATAAAAACATAATTGCATTTACACTCTTGGTGTTGCTCAATGCTGTCGTTGTAAAAAAAATTACGGGGTAGGCAAACTGTTGAAATCTCCTTGGTTACAACAGACTCCATATGGGCTTGTACTGCACTTCTTTTTCAAGGTTATTTCATCGGCATGTAGTCTCCTCTGTAGATCTCCTGCCAGACCGCAGCCACAATTTCACACAAAGCATGGGGTTAAATGCTGACACTAGTGACCCAACACTTTTTTTGGGAATAAAGGCTAGAACTTCTTTTACTAGTAGAATATTCCTTCTCTTATTCCAGATATCGTTCATTATGGTAATGCACCTTCGCATTCTGAAGTTGAAATTTGAAGAGAACCTATTATATGCAACTCTGGTGGTTTCACATTGAAGTCAGTATGGATATATTCCCAGAAGATCTGATAGATAATTTGTAGAAACAAAAGCCGCTTGTCTTAAAGATAGAAATGTCCATGCAAGTTCGAGATGAATATATCAGTATAGATTATATTATGTTTGTATTTACAAGTCAAATCTTACGACAGCCTCTCTTTTTACATGTCTTCCATTTTGTAGTATTAACTTCAGATTGTCATTGTAAGTAGGATGCTTGTGTGGCATTGATAAGCCTCTGGTTGAAGTTTTCTGCCAGTCTTCTGTAAAATTAACTAGGGCTATTTCAAACAATTTCGTCCACCTGTATAGCTAACTATGAAAACTTTCTGCTTTGAAGGAAAGAATCCTCCTCAACATAAGATGCTGGCGAACGTACCATAGATTCAAAGACCTTAACAGTAGGCCTACAGTACACTTTCAAGCTTCTGGAATTATTGTTAGATACCTCATAATAAGGTCATGGATGATGATTCATCCATGATAAGGCCAACACAGACTACTACCATATTCTGATCAAAATCAACAAACATCTTAATTTTAGCTAATCCTGCGTATTTAGATATTTATTTAGAGTCTCTTTACTTATTACTAGGTGTTTCAATCTTGAGGCACCGTGTCATCAGCTTAGTAGGCCTATGAATTAGAAATATCACGATGGTATGCAAATTTGAAGTTAACAGGTCACGACTAGGCCTATTCTTGAAGTGCCAGATCATAGTTTTCGATAAAACAACGAATTTACAAGCATTTAAGCAAAAGATATGAGATGTCAGCCGTTAGGCCTACTTTTATGCCAGATATCAAAATCAAATGTTTTCAGACATCGTGCATCCTCCATTTCAAAGTTTATTAAATACTAGCTGAACATAATGAATGTTTCCGAGTTTATATTTTTTGCTGGTATGGTAACAGCTATCGGCCCAACTACAGCACTGGTGTTGCTATTACAATTTTTCTTGTACATTCCTCTCCACAAAATTGTAATCTCTGTGAATGGTAAAGAGCACATAGCACCATCTGTTGACACTAATGAGAAATAATGATTTCCCATCTTGTCCGCACTTTCGGTCTTGCACCCCGTTCTCCTACATTTTGTGAATATCAATGTAAGACAAGTTATAGAAACATACGAAGAAGTATATTAAGGTAATATATACAGAATTAATTGCATTCATCCATTTAAGAGACACAAAAGTGAAGCAATTTAATTTCTGGAATTATAAAAATGTATTTTATCCATAATGCTGAAAATAAAGATTTCATTGTCTTATTTGAATACAAAGTAAATAATTTCTGTCTTCCTCCTATTTTACAGCTCAAGGAAATAAACCACAGAGTTCTAATTGATAGCATAATATGCAATTTATTTGTAGCAAAACACGTAACATACCAGAAAAATATGATGCCGATTGTTTCCTAATAACTAGTATGGAAACCTATTCAGTCATCTCGTTAAATCTGTATGGATATACATATGTAGGAATTTATTACCAATTTTTCTAGGGATTTGCCTAGTACCACTGTAGCAGTAATAGACCCTATTACTTCCGAATGTTAATATTTCTATGGTGCTAGGGAAAAGTAGTATAAGTCACTAAAAGCACATACTGAGATACAAGCATTTAAAATTTTTGACAAATAGCCTATGTCAGATCGTTTAAGGCTGCTGACCTCAACTAAATAAATAATAATTCATTATTTTAATATTTACAATGATTTTAAGGACTTATATTGTTTTGATCAGACAGATTTAGAAAGTTACACTATTTTTTTTCAATTAATTTTATTAATATTTTTAAGCAAAATGGATGGTTGACCTAGAAGGCGTAGTCGGTACAGTGCTGGCCTTCTGTGTCCGAGGTTGCGTGTTCAATTCCGGCCCAGGTCGATGGCATTTAAGTGTGCTTAAATGCGACAGGATCATGTCAGCAGATTTAATTGGCATGCAAAAGAACTTCTGCTGGACAAAATTCTGGCACATCCATGATGCTGATATAACCTCTGGAGTTGCGAGCGTCATTAAATAAAATGTAATTCCAACGTAATAAAAAATTTAATTTAAGGAAAATGGCTTAATTATATGTAAGTTATGAAAGTAAACACATACTTCTATGTTTTTCATGACAATGTAGTGTTGATTTGAATACCATTAGTCATTTTATGATATGATTTCAATTTTTAAAGTTACTTCAGGATTACTTTAGCTACATAATAACAGGCACAGAAATGCAGAAATGACACGTTGGAATGTTGATTTGATGAATAATAGTGCCTTTGATATAATATTAAATTTTAAGTCACTTCAGGATTACATCACAATAATAACAGGTGAAAACGTCAAGAAAATGACAGGATTAGTTTACATTAATAATGACAGGCACCTAAAATCAAGGTACAACATAATGTAATATTCATTTGAATAACAATACTTGGTGAGTTTTGTAGAAACTTACATTTGTAAAGTCACTATTTTCAATTAACCCAGATGTTTCCGACATTATTTTTTTAATTATAATAAAATTTGAAAAGATGTTATAAAATGTGATATCGTAAATAGTTTATTTTATAAAAAAATGTATTATCTATAATACATTCTTTGAAAACAGGCGCCCTTTTAAAAGGACGATAGCAAATTAAGCTGCTATATAAGATGAAATTACCAGCTAAATGTAAAGAACCTGTGTGAGTGACGGAGTATCTTCTCTAATGTACGTTGATGACTTCAGTTAATATTACAGCTCTAGATATCTTCCATCCATCGGTCGACAGTTGCAACTGGTCATAAACGTGCTGTCAGAATGGGTTGTTCGCAATGGCTTTAAAGTCTCCACTCTGCAACCATCGTGGACTGTATCCACATCCTGAACTGCGTCCTAAAGAGTTGCAATATACAGACACTGCGAGATTTTTGGTCCTTATCTTTGATTATAAATTAGGTGGGAGGCGCATATACGTGATTTAAGAAGGCGTTGGAAAAGTCCCTAAATATATTACGCCTTTTGTCAGAGGTTCGCTGAGGTACAGATTGCATAATGCTGTTACGTCTTCATCGTACTCTTACCCGATCGAAGCTGGATTATGGCTGTTTTATTTATGGCTCAACAAATAATTCTAAATTACGCCTTTCACATACTGTCCATCATCATGGGATTCGGCTCGCTACAGGTGCCTTCCGAACGAGTGGGATAGAGAGCCTGTATTGTGAAGCAGGAGAACCATCACTGTATCGGCGACGTAATGTCTTGTTCTCATATGCTGTTAAGCTCCGCTCGCAGCCTGAGCACAGTTGTTACGACTCCTTTGATCATTCGTCTCGTTACGGCCGATACAGTGAAAATCCACGGAGACTTCCTCCAACAGGCAAGTGATTTCGTTAACTGCTTTCTGAGCTCGACATCCATCTACCATCAGTTCGCACACTGGAGTATATCACCACTCCACCGTGAATTATGCGACTTTCCATGTTCGATGTAAGTTCCAAGAATTTTATACCAGCTTTTGTTTATAGACTTCGTTGTAATGAACTTTTATTACGTTTTTCAAATTATTCTTTAGTTTTTACTGTCAGGTCCCAGGTAAATAATTATGTTGGTTGTTCCTTCGTTACAAATGGAGAGATATTTAAATATAAAGTGAGCTAATATACTAGTGTTTTACCGCTGAACTACTGATTTTTACAGAGATTTATTGTTTTTAATTAGACAACCTCGGGGTAGATATTTTATCTGTTCCGACTCTTCAAGCGCCATTCAGTCCCAGCAATCTTTTAATAAAATTGTGATGATTCGCATGTGTTAAGAACTCAGGAAGCTCTGATTATGAGATTGGAGTAGTGTGGATTCCTGATCATGTAGGAATTCCAGGAAATGAGACCACGGATGCTGCAGTCAGGACTGGTGCATTGAATGGTTCTCTGGTGTATTGGCACGAGAGGTGGAAGGACATTAAACACTACTTGAAATACAAAATATGTTGGCAATGGGAAGGAGAACGGTTTGCACAAGAGAGAAACAAATTACGAAGTATGAAGAATACTGTTCGAGTTTGAGATTCGTCCACAAGAGCGTCACGACACGAAGAAGTTTTACTCATCCAGTTGAGGATTGGCCACTGTCATCTAACATATGGCCATCTCCTACGTGGAAAGCCTCAGCCGGAGTGTTATATATGTTGTGTTCCACTTAAGGTGGAACATTTTTTTATTATACTGTAGAAAATATGACCATGTTCCTCGACAATATGGAATTCGGCCGACTCTACGTGACGCTCTTGGAAAGGATTTTAATTCCACAAGTGCAGTTCTGAGATTTTTATCGAATACAGGACTTGATAGGGTGATTTATTTTTTTATTGCCCCGTTTTACGTATCCTCCGGACCCTTTACATCTGGAGGTTGCATTTGTTGTTTAATATTTGATTTTACAGAGTTGACATTTCGAAACATATACATCCGAATTTTTATTGTTTTGAAATGTGATATGCAATGTATCTCTGGTGACCTCAGTTTTATTATTTTATTGGTTCGTTTCGTTTTGAATACTATCTAGGGTCGGAGAACCGCACACTTTTATGATTCTTTACAAATCACCTTGTGTAGTATACTGCATCTGTGTAACTCGTTTTACCGTGACGACGCTGTTTAGTTCTTTTAGCACTCTGATTATTGTTTTATTTGTGTCTTTGTTTAATGAAGAATTTTAGTTAAGGGCGCAAATAGTCACAGTATCTGACGCGCCCTTTTTAAACCCTACTCTCTCTCTCTCTCTGTAACGAACCAAAATGTTACACGAAATAGCAAATTTTATTGTTGATAATGAAGAGCTGTAGAAAGTATAACGAAAAGTGTAATTCATGATCTGTGTGTGTGTAGTAAAATACGAAACAATCTTTCGTATTTAGTGAAACACAGCATTTCTTAGGCCTACATATGCAGTGATTTTGACATAATTGCGTTTGTTTAGGGTTACCAACCCTCCCATATTTCCCGGGATCTCCCGTATTTGCTCATAATTTTTGACAGTCTTCCGGTCCCCTTATTAATCATCTCTTCGAGCATTTTTCTCCATTAGTTTTGGATATGTAAAAATGTCTATTCTAGACATTTCATTCTGGCGTGAATGATGATTGTTTATATGATGAGTTTTTTTTTTTTTTTTTTTTTTTTTTGTTCAAGAGGTGAATTAAAATATGCAGTCTTAATAGAACGTAATGTTTGCCAAGTTTAGTGCTGGTTTTAGTGCTCTCCTGTTTAAAATCAAACAGTGTTAATGTTATAAATTTGAAAAAAAAATAAATAAATAAAAATAAAACTGGCCAGTTTTGGTCTAAGCCAACTACGGTGGCTATCAGCAAAGTAGGAGGGAACGTTCTTACTCATCCCACATTCGTTTGATTGACAGGCGAGGGGTAACGCAGTTGTGGAGTGGTGTGCAGTGGTGGATTCGACACACCTTGCGCATCAGTAATTTCTCCGCTCTTATTTCTTGTTTCAAAATCTTTACAGTATTTTGTTTATAGGAAGCACACGTATCATACAATAATTATGACGACTACCTACTGTCATTAGGCAAATTATATATTTTTCAATTGTATAACTATTCCTTTATCATGTGCACAAAAAATTCTCGAACTGCCTTGTGATCGACATAATAAAGTATTCTGTTTTCAAAAACAATAAAGAAAATAGCAAAGCTCTATTGTCATTTAACTGCACAATATATTAAAAGATACAATGCTCAACATAATAAATTGTTTCTTTTTAAAACCAATAAAGTAACTAAGCCCCATTGTCATTTAACTTGAAAACATATTGAACACAATATAATGATCAACAAAATCAATTGCTTCTTTTTATAAATACTAAAGAAAGTAAAACTAAGCTCCACTGTCATTTAACTTTGAAACATATTAAACAAAATATATGACATATGAATGAAACGAAATACTGCTCTAGATCTATACTAGTGGTTTTAATTTTTTTGTCGTTGATTTTCCTCGAAATTTCATATTATTAATTAAAAAGTATACATTTGGCTCTAAAATAGAACAACTCAACCGTAATACTGAAACTAAATGCAAGTCTGTGATCCTAGACCTGCAGATACTTTTGGTCATATTCATTTTGAAAAGAAAAGCAGCTCACAACAGTAAGTTGAGACAAACATAGATACCATACGCATTGCAAATGTGCGCAGATTAGGGAATTGCTCTTCTGGTAGATATTTAAAGAGATCTAATCTACTTTTTCCTAAGTACTTTAGTGGCGTGCTCTTTTGCATCCCTCTAGTGTCTCTGATGCTTGGATAACATCAAATACAAATGGATTATTGAACATCTCCATGTCCATTACAGTTACTTCTGAAAATCTTTCTTGGAAACAGAACGCATCAAGTAGGCCTAATAGCTATGCACTCAAAGTTTTAAGTAAGTTCAATTCCAGATACCTAATAAAATAATAAGCAGGGAACGGATTTATATGGACTAAAAATATATGAAATATGTAAATATATATGTAGTTATTTTTACCAAAATATGGAATTAAATATGGATTTTTACCAAAATATGGAATTAAATATGGACTTAAAATTATAAAAAAATGACTATGTACGTTAAATATTGGTACATTTTAATCAAACTAAACAAAAAATATAATGGACGTACCTTATCTTCCAATGTAGTTTCAACAAAACACAATTTTTATTGTCTGTTACCATAACAATAGGTTACAAACATTTCTTTCAAGTGCTGAAAAGTGAATCTTCTTCTATTGTCTCTGAGGATAGATTTATACTGACTAAAAGAGCGTTCGACGTCACAAGAAGTAACTGGTACATAATTCAATTTCACAATGTCTGCTGGGGATAAGTCCAAGTTAATCTTCACTGTTGATTCACCACTCATCACAGCAACAACCTTTTGTAGTTCTTCATATCCAGGGTTTTTGAAAGTACAGTGTCCACCTTAGCTCTTACTGCATCTGCAACTTTACCTCTACCACGATTCAGTTGTTCCACAGTACTATTTATAATTTCAAAACTTTCAGATAGTGAAAGGTGCCTATTTTGGAGACTTTTGAGCGTTTTTATGATGCATGAAAATGTATGCTGAAAGCTAAGTCATTCTTCACACTTATGTCACAGGTAACTGTTTTCGCAGTATCAATTGAGACTGCATCTTCAGAGTCCAATGCAAGGAGAACATTGTTAATAGAGTCTATATGTTCGGCATAATATTCAACTGCTTCTAGCCATGTACCCCATCTAGTTAAAATTGGCTTTGGTGGCAATGGAATTTCAGGGTACATTTCTTTCAACATTAACTCTACTGGGAGCTTTGAGAAATACTTTTTCACTGATGAAATCAACAAATCTACTTTAGGAAATTGTCTCTGACCACTTCTGCCACACGATGAAATGCATGCGCCACACAAGTAAAATGAGTCAATTTAGGATATACAACAGATAATGCTTGTCCAGCTTTGACCATATAAGGGGCAGCATCGCTAATAAAGAATAACACATTATCGTACATAATACCCTTTGGCCACAGGATACCCATAGCTTCGTTGAACAGTTTAACTATAGTTTTGTTATTGCACTTTTCTAGAACATCACAATGTAAAAGAATTCGTTCAGAATATTGTTCACTTAACAAACCGATAACTACATTACCAACAAGTCTACCTTCTTTGTCGGGAGTCTCATCAATGGAAACCCAAATTGAACTATCTTTAATTTCATCTCTTATCTTCTGTATTGTCTCATCGTAGATGGATGGAGCATACGTCTTCCTAAGTGTTGACTCATCCGGGATTGTATGTTGAGTATATTTTTCAAGGAATTCCTGAAGACCTTATTCTTTAGTTTGTAGAGAGGAATATCAGCAGAGATGAGAGAACGGCACAGGTCGATGTTAAACTCAGATCTTACATTCGATGTTGTTGGTTGTGTTAAAAACAATTGTCTCTGCTTGGAATTTAGTTGTTTGTTGGCCTGATGTTTACTAGTTGTAATGTGTTGTTGCACCAGGAACTTTTGTGTAGATGATACTGCACACTGACACAAATTACAAAATAATATTTTATTGTCAGTTGATAAACCATCTTCTTTAAATTCTGAAATGTAACTTGTTAGTTTTGATTTTAAATTGACTGAATGACGTACTTTTGGCATATTTACCGTCTTTATAGTATGATTTACAAAACTGAACCTATGTGTACTCTGACTGGCATTTAACTGTTGAGCTGCACAACTGAAGTCTGTTAAAAATTTTAAATTAAATTAATACAGTTTTGTAACTTACTTTCCCATTGTTGATAGGACTGCTAATTTTCAAATAACTCTGATGTTAAAGGGATTACTGAACATGTGTTTAAATCTCTATTGTTGAAATGTATTTTAAAAGTTAATGGAATTTTGTTTTGTTTTATTGTTAAACCTAATATAATATGGACTGTTTTATATGAAATATGGAAAATATATGGAAATTAACGAAAATATGTACTAAACTCTAAAATATGGAAAAATATGGAAAATAAAAGTAGGATTTTTCAACCCTACACATTGTGAAACATAAAGATAATGCAAAATATAAATTATATTAGCTTTATAAGTAAATATGTATTTACATATAAATCCTTTCCCTGATAATAAGTATCTAAATCCTGAAAATACCATAAACATATCTTGTTTTGTATCTTTTCACAAATATTACGAAAATAGATTTTTAAAATTGTAACTAAATATTTGTAAGATCACCGAAGTCCGCTTTATGCTTCCGATCAAAGTGGAGTTTAATATTGAAGCGTTTTATATGCGCAAATTTAAAGTTACATATTAAGCAACAGACTTTCTTCTTTTGTAAGTAACAGAAAATTCTTTCTGCCACTATTCCTGAAACTGACGTCCCGAGATTGAAGCCATACCCGCCACTGAATGAAGCGTATCTAGAGAAGCACCAGGCGGAGGAAAGGGTAGGTAGAGTGAGGTAAGGCGGCTTTGAGTGCAGTGGCCCTTCGGAGCCATTTTTCTTCATGGTTGGTCTAAGCATATACCAAGTAGTAATGCTCATAAATAGGGTGCTTCATTTCATGAAAAATAATTGGACAGATGATGAAACATGAGTGCGACACATTTAATCAAATCAGAGCTGAAAACTGCAGTCGACTTCAACTATTACGCGAGAAAAAAATCTGTCTCAAAATACTCTTAATTTAAGCATGTCGAATTGTAGAATGAAGATGTTTTTAGTAACTGAACCGAATAATTTGTCTATTTTCTATGTGAAATTTTGTCGATTCCTTAGTCCCCCGTATTTTCTTAAAAAAATGGCAACCCTAAGCATGATATAAAACAAGATGGTCAATTCCATAATATTGAACTGAATTTGAAGGAAGCGAGCACTACGACCCAGCACTGTGACTTTATAAGATCTATTGCGCTAACTTTTAAGGTATTGTCGGACCATCGGATCTGTGCCCCCGTAAGATATGCGAACTGAACCCTAATTCTTTCTCAGCCTCGATAATTCATCTCTCTCCCTACATTCCTCTCTCTCTCTCTTTTCTATCTCTCTCCCTTTCTCTCCCCCATTATTCACAATTTTGAGCCTTCTTGCGGGAGAGTTTATTTGCATTTGCAGTCCAGTGGTGTCAACGCAACATGAATACTGTAGCACGGAGTAGAAAAAAATATTATTAAGCAAGTAATAGCATTTTCTCAATGAAGAGAAACGAACAGGTCTGTTTCCTATGAATCAGGCAACGAAAATAGCAGCTGCAATCACAGGTGAAGCTTATTCTATTTCAATTGAATACGTATTAAAATTACTTACTTAACTAACACTGATATAATACAACATTTTTATGTAATTTATATAGGTAGGTCAGAACACCTAATAAAGAAAATCAGGAGAGAGGGAGTCTATGCAGGAGATGAAAAGCTAGAATCACCAGGGAAGAACAGATCAAGGGAGCCTTTAATTTTTGTAGATTATATGCATCGAAGTATTTTAAGAAGAAAGATATAAGAAAGAAAGAAGTTCCGACATTGAAGAAATTATTGAAGGTTGCGAGAGAAGCAATAAATTTCCAAGGTGGGAGAGAAACGTTACGGATTAATAGAAGAGGAAGTAGCTAGATTTGTTATCAATTTGGGTGAAGACAGCAGCAGCAATAGTAGTGATTCAAACACATATATGTAATTTCATGCACAATACAAGTCTTGGTCTTTTGTAAATTGTAAATTATTTTTATAAGCATAAATTAGAACTCCTGCACATCATCAATATGCTATGTTATGTTATATAGTATGTAAATATGTAAATAAGATCGTAGCATGTAGTAACTTTGCCATAGCCAGTCCCTAACCCAGATGAAAAAGAAAGAGGGTACATAGCTATGTGTTCTTTCATTCCTACAATTTTATTAGCACTTCAAGATCACGTTCCAAATCTAACAAAATAAGATAATAAGATGAAGGAGAAGTATTTATGGCGAAAACATTTCTCCTTAAGAACGAAATAGATTCCCTTCACGTAATTTCCATTTAACCAACAAATATTCACTGTGATCTTATAATTATCTCCAAATAATCGTAGAAGTCAATCGGCGTCATTAGACCTAATTAAATTAAATTATCACCATCACCAACTGAATTTGATCGGTTTGATGTAGCTTGCATCTTAGTAGTATTGATTAGTAACATTAATATGAAATGAAAAATGTACGTCATTTGCCACAACTTGTCTATGATCTTACTTCACTGGAAGTGATATTGTTATATTATATTCTGGCAAAATATTAGGGGAGGCACGGCCTCCATTGCCTCCCTGAAAATCCGCAGCTGCTCTAGAAACAAATAACTCATTTTCTGAAACATTTCATTTATACTACTTTTCCCTGACACCATAGGTTTATGAATGAGAGAACGGGCCTCATTTTTGTCACTCTTTTACAAGAAATTCGTGCTGTGAACTTATTTCCTTGTAACGGGTTGATGCACAAGTTCGTAGCTTTTTTGTTTTCCATGCCATTAGAGTCAATGAAGGAATTTCTTTGGGATATGTCATTTGCGATTTTAATATCTTAGTGTTGCTGTATTGAATACGTTTTGAATTGTTAATTATTGGCGAACAAAAATTAAATATCAAGTAAATAACAAACGAACATTTCCGACAAATGTTTCTATTTGAGTTTAACCGAGGAGTAAAAGCACCAGAGACCCCTGTAATCATTTGTGTTGCTTATGGGGACTTGGAAAGTTGAATACCTAGATATGAATGATCTTCAACTTTCAAGAATGACGTCCAGCTTTCATGAACACTGTTTAAACCCTTTAATTTAGGACGGTCCAGCCCAAAAACTCAGTAAATTGATTAATATCATGAATTTATTACCTCCATTGAACCATCGTGCGACATTATTAGACTCCATGAACAAAGTTCAAAATGTTGGATGTATGGTTTCTACTTTGAAAGAAAACAACAAAAATCAGCGTGTTACCATTTCTTGTCGCCTGCTTGCTCGTCAACAACATCGATCGTATTTTTCTCACATTTTTAAGAGTGACGAAAAAGTAGTGCCATTATATCATCATCAAGAACAGAAAGGAATAGCTCAGTCTAAGAAATTACCAACTTCCCTTGCAAAACTGTGTTCATACACGTAAGCCAATATTATGGAACTGGTGCGACAGAGAGAGTGTCATTTACTATGAATTTCTTCCGAGGAATGTAACCATCACTGCTGAGATTTATTGCCAACTACTCAATCGTCTCTAGGCCGTCATTCAAGAAAAACAACAGGGAGACGCATGACTTGATTTTGCAACATGATAATGCCCATTCGCACAATACTAACTTCATAAAAGCGATTATCCAAGAGTTCACTTTGGAAGATATTCTACTTCCGCCATATTCTCCTCATCTTCATGCATGAAATTCTTTTCCGCTCTCTATCCAACTTTATCCAGGGAGTCTACTTTAATAACAAAACTGCTCTTCATAATCGACTTTACCGTTTCTTTAAGTCGAAACCACCGGATTTCTTCGGGTGTGGAGTCGAAAAATATCCAAAACGTTCGGAGTCATTCATTAACAATTCAGGAGATTATATTATTTATGAGATTATGTAGGCTATTTTGTAATGTAATATAAATCATTTCGAATGTAATAAATAAAGCAAGGTATTTAAGCATCAAAGCAATACTACACCAAGTCTTATTATAATGAACTCTACCTCTGAAATAAGCTGATCCATGTTTATGTGCTGTAACGAATCGTCGTTAGCAAATTCCTTATAAGCCTCGAGATTAAAATAGGACATGTTTACTACAGTCTTCACGAACTTCATATAATATTCGAATTTGCTGCCATTTGTAACACCCCATTGCCTGAAACACAAATATCGAAAATTACTTAAAATCAGACACAATACATTTACATTTCCGCAAATCGAAATCGATTTGCGAGAAGTGATTTTAATATTATAGAAATTACGAGATGAAAATTCATTACTTATATTCAGCTTAGTGTATCATAATATGTGTAGTATTATAGCCTATTTTTCTAGGTACCGAGAACTTCCAACGAAAGAATCTTTCGTTAAAAATGGATGCAGCTTAGTTGTTTTAGGAAAGTATTCTCTATTCTCTAGTCTAGTGTTATGCCTTGGAATGAATTAGAAAATTCAATATTATGTTATCTTTCAGATTAAGTCAATCATTTAAAACGAAAATGACTTCTTATTGCCCATCATGGACAAAGAATATCGGTGACAATATCCGAATCCCTCAGATATATTTTGTAATGTACCGGTATATTAGATTTTTATGCCAGAACTCCAAAAGTAAAAATTTACAGTTTTATAATCGAAGATAATCTCTACCTTGGTTTCAAAATCGGTCATCAGGACAAAAAGTGCTCTTCAAAAATATCTTTATAACATATGTGATTAATTCACTGAGGAACAAAAAAGAATTTTTTTTTGCCGATGAAAGAATAATATGTCATTCTGATAGTATTTTTTCTCCTGAATTCAAATATGATATCGGTTTTTTCCCCATAACGCAAGGTTTCCGAGAGACAGGCGTTTATAATTTCAAACACTTTAATTAATATTTTCTACATTCTAACTACACAATATTCAAATATTCTGACTCACCTAAAAAGTAAAAAATGCCAATTTTCTGCTATATTCCTCCTGTGGACAATCCGTCTTTATGGTCTAGCAATAATCAGCCAGCATATTAGGATTTCATTTGCCTTTATATCTCTTTTCCATTACTGAAATCTCCTGATGAAAGTGCTCATCGCTCACTGCGCCAAGATTTTCGGGGAAGAAATCTAGGTGCGAGTGCAGGAAGTGTAGTTTTAAGGACATATTACAACCCTAATGTTTATAAGATGTTATAAGATCGTTGATAATATCACGGTAATTTTCCACCTTTCGATTTCCCAAAAAAACGTAACTTTTTTTACTGCTTGTCACGACTTCACGAAATTGCATTTCTCCGTTTTCTATATTAGGCCTATTACAAAATCAATTTTGAAAAGTTGTCACTGAGAATACAGAAATGCATTGGCCTCTCTAGCATTTTGTTTTTGTTTTTCATATAAAACTATAACACAAAATGTCTTTATTTTATGTTTTTATGTTATACGTTATTCTTTAATATTTATTCTTATTATCATATATAAAATGTTTAATAAAAACTGGAATTGTTCATGTTTTGCACGTAGGCCTATTAGTATCGTCATCGAGTCTGCCTTAACTATGTTACTAGTCAAAATATTAAAAAAAGAAAATGTGTTAGACGGTGCTGTCATCAGTAGATGAAACGTCTGCGTCTTTGTATATATTCAAGATGGTTGCAAGCTGTGTACAATAGAAACTGTGTCCTTTAACAATCTTCAAATCCAAAATTGTGGTGAGCATTTTAATTCAAACTCAACTCTGTTACAAAGGAAATTGCACAGTAATCCTAAACAAACAAGACTTACACAACAAAATAGAAACATATTTCAAGGAAAACAACATCAAAGAACTCAAAAACGACCCAACTACACAATATCACAACATAGTAAAAAACACTATAAACAAAAACAAACACAGGATTCCAAACAACATGAAACAAGAACTAAAACCCATCAAACCAGAAGCACCTAAACTAAACGCACTACCAAAAATACATGAAGAAAACATACCGGTACCCATCAGACCATTAGTCAATCATCGAAATTCACCAACACACAAACTAGCCACATACATGGAATCATAGGAAACAACATAAAATTCGAAAAACAAACGACAATAAAAAACAACATAGACCTAGTGAACAAAATAAAAGACAAACATATCCCACACAGTAGGCCTAGAACATTAGCAACTTTTCATATATAACTAACCTATACACAAACATACATATAAAAGATACTACCGATACTAGAACAAATGCTCAAAAACAACAATACACCACAAGAACACATTAAAGAAATCATACACACCACAGACATCATCACAAAACAGAACTACAGTACTTCACATACAATAACAAATATTACACTCAAACCGAAGGCCTACCCATGGGAGCACCCATCTCTAGCATACTAGCAGAAATATTCTTACACCAAATAGAACAGACATACATACTAAACAAAGACAACAACAAACACGCAGACAACATCATATACTGGCACAGATACATAGATGACATACTAATACTATACAAAGGAAACAAAAGACAGATCCAAAACCTGGATCAAGACATGAACAAAATACACCCAAGCTACACTACACATCACAATAACATAAGTAAACAACAAACACACATTCAAAGTATACAGAAAACCCACAACAACAACAACACATTTACACAACACGTCCAACCACTCAACACAACACAAACAAGCTGCATTCCGAACAATGGTACACAGACTACTCAACATACCAATGAACCAACATGATTACAAAGAAGAGCTGAACACAATCAAATACACAGCACAAGAAAACGGATACAACCCTAACATAATATACGACATAATACGTAAGACAAAACATAATCACAAAAAACATAAGAATACAACAGAAGCACAAGAACACAAAAAATACATCACACTAACATAATCCGTGGCGCTACAGCCCGTGAAGGCCTAGACCGACCAGCCGGCTGCTGGCCTCACGCCCATATGCCGAAGCAGAGGTGGACGATCATCCAACCAGAATGGAGGTATCGTGTGGTTACACGATGATCCCCCCAGCCGTTATAGCTGGTATTCGCAACCGGATTTCACTACCTATCGTAACTCCTCAAGTGCATCACGATTCTGGTTGGGTACCGGTCCCATACACTGGCCGAAATTTCATGAGAAAAATTTCTTCCCCATGAGGATTCGAACCAGCGCGCATTCCGTAACGCGAGTCCTAGGTGGGATGTATTACACCGCGACGCCACGGCGCGGGACCATCACACTAACATACGAAAACAAATATACACACAAGATTGCAACCTCATTCAAGAAATTAAATTACAACATCGCATACAAAACAAATAACACTTTACAAAAACATCTCAACACACAAAGAACACAAACAAACAAATACAACCACAAAGGAGTATACAAACTCAAATGCAACACCTGCAACGACTTCTACATAGGACAGACAGGCAAATCATTTCACACACGTTACAAAGAACACATCACTTCCATAACAAAATTACAAGACACCTCCACATATGCAGAACACATCACAAATTCTAACCACACCTAGAGAGACATCGACACAGTCATGAAAATACTAGGTGTACACATCCAACCAAATGCCAGAAACTAAACACACTAGAACAATATGAAATATACAGACACACAAAAATACACCCCAAAGAAATTCTCAACACACAACTCAATTTCAGAACACACGCACTCTTTGACTCCACTTTACACCACACGAACACACCCTCACAGAAAATAAAACAAGAGGCGCCAAGACCAGCAACGAACAATTCTGAGGATGACCCAGAATAGGTCGAAACAAGAAAGTCTTAACATACATATTCCGATGTGATACAGTATTAAAAGTTGTGTAAACCAGATGTATAAAATACTATTTACTCATAATTAACTACAATTATTGCATAATTGTTATCCATATATTGCGGGTCCCTATCACCACGGCATGGCACGTCCTCAGGTTGCGGATAGAGGAGACGGATTCCAGATATGGAGGGTAGCTGCGAATATATTGAATAAGCAGTCGTAGAAAGCCGATAAGGGGTGGTCCTCCAGCTTAGGGGTTGGGCAAAGGGCTAACAACCATTCACCGTAAAAACAACTTGTTACGAAACCATACAATAAGCCTCGGAATGGGACTGATTCTCTGTCATGAGCGATAGGTTTGGAAGTAAATCCCGAAAAGATAAAGTATATGATTATGTCTCGTGATCAGAATATTATACGAAATGGAAATATAGAAAATGGATATTCATCCTTCGAAGAGATGGAAAAAGTGACATATCTTCGAGCAACAGTAACAAATATAAATGACACTCGAGAGGAAATTAAACGCAGAATAAATATGGGAAATGCCTCTTGTTATTCGGTTGAAAAACTTTTGTAATCTACTCTGCTGTCAAAAAGTGTGAAAGTTAGAATTTATGAAACAGTTACATTACCGGCTGTTCTGTATAGTTGTGAAACTTGGACTCTGACTTTGAAAGAGGAATAGAGATTAAGGGTGTTTGAGACTAAAGTTGTTAGGAAAATATTTGGGGCTAAGAGGGATGAAGTTACAGGAGTTTGGAGAAAGTTGCATAACAGAGACTGCACGCACTGTATTCTCCACCTGACATACAGTAATTAGGAACTTTAACCCATTTATGCCCAAACTTTTTTTTTTTGTACAAATTTGACTAAAACCGAATATTTGTAAGTTCTTATACCAAAATTAATGCCAAATGCTGTTGTAGACTTTTTCAATGCCTGGGCACTTAGATACGGGTTGGGTCGAAAACGACCCAGTGGGCAAATTAAGTCCAATAATGCTATGTAATACTGAATCTATTTACTTATTTTCAGAACCTCAAGCAGTAATTACTCTTATAATTCATGCAATATAATGAGTATTGCAATATTTCATGTATGTTATAAAAAGAAAAAGAGCGTGTAATTTATTTCTTAACCATGTGAAGTTCACTTCTTTTTACTTGGTTATTTAACGACGCTGTATTAACTAAGAGATTATTTAGCGTCGATGAGATTGGTGATAGTGAGATGATATTTGGCGAGATGAGACCGAGGATTCGCCATAGTTTACCTGACATTTTCCTTAAGGTTGAAGAAAACCACGGAAAAACCCAACCAGGTAATCAGCCCAAGCAGATATCGGACTATGAAGTTCGGAAAACAATTTCATGTAGGGTTATTTCACATCAAGTGCATGCCATGGTTGTTTTATTGCGACATTCTGTACATCGGTGACGAAGTTGTCAAGTCATTCATATATCCTCTACGATCATCTCTTACAGATGGAGAAATACTATGTTATTTCATTTCGTCTATGTACTGTTGGTCCTATTTGAAGGGGGGCTTTCCCGCACTTCTGCTGTGGTGCTGGCAAAATATTGCAATGTGCAGTACTATTTGTTGCTCTGGATTTCAGTTCTATAATTAATTTAAAATGTTGTTGTCCATAATGTCTGCTCGCCCAGTATATCGTTTGTAGTTGCAAATAATTTTAGGCTGAGGTATTTCTATCCTTTTTTATCTTTGAAGGAAATATTTGCTTTCCGAATAAGTACAACTGCACTTTGATTGAACAACACTGTGACCATAGCATTGTCTTTCCGTTTGACTGCAGCAATGTTATTCTCTGTGCATACGAGAATAAACTCTGCGAACCATATTCTTCATTTGTTGGATGCCGCCAATGGGAAATTGTTGTTGTTTAGTCAATTGTCCGCAGACAGATCTGAACCTCATAAGTGATACCAACAAGATACCATTTATGAGGCAACTAGACCATTAGATAATTGGATTAGGGTGGCTATTTCCTTTCCCCCTCCATTGCAAACAGCACTGATTAGAAATTATCAGTCTTATTCTCCGCTATAGTGCCGATAGCACTGAAGTTGTCATTCCCTAGAACAGAGACAAATTTAGCAGACGTAAAAAAAATTGTCCAAGTACCTATACAAAGAGAAGAGTTGATTTGGGGAATTTCTGTTTGTTGACTCACAGAGTAATAAATGATTGGCTCTCCCAGCTCAAGCTTATTACTACGAAGGCTATTTTTTTTCAAAGTCCGATCGACCGCGAAATGAAAACCACAGAGAAAATCTGTTGAAGCTTTGCGCAAATGTGTTGCCCAGTGTCTCTAGTATGCTCGTCGATCGCTTCACATCGCACTTGTCAGTTCTGAGCGCGTAGTGAGCACGTAAACATGCCTATAACAATAGAGTCTCCCGCCATATGTGAAGTGCATGCTGTAATTAGATTTCTTTATGCGGAGGAGTGCAATGCAGCCAAAATTTATCGACGAATGGGTAATGTGTAATGGGTATTTTTTGTCGATATCTTAATAACTAGTGTTGGTTTCCACGCTAGCAATTTTTTTATTTTAGTCGGTTATTTAACGACGCTGTTTCAAAAACGATTATATTTAGCGTCGATGAGATTGGTGATAGCGAGATGGTATTTGGCGAGATAAGGCAGAGGATTCGCCACAGATTACCTGCCATTCACCTTACAGTTGGGAAAACCTCGAAAAAAATTCAACCAGGTAATCAGCCCAAGCGGGGATCGAACCCGCGCCCGAGCGCAACTTCAGACCGGAAGGCAAGCGCCTTAACCGACTGAGCCACGCCGGTGGTTTCCCCCCTCTAACACTACATCTCTTTCATCACCTTCAGTCCATCGCGAAAATGGTGTCTGTAACACGCTACACACTATATCGTTTATAGGATACATTCCTCGTTGTTAATAAAAAATATTTGAGTCACCACTTTTAAAAATAATTATAAAACTATCACTAAAAATAAATAAGTGCTTAGTTAACTCAATCTTCTAATATATCGTTTTAGCAACAAGACATAACACAGTCACTCTATTCACATGTTTCACAAACTGAAATTTACAGGTACAAAGAAGTGTGAACACTGTGAAAGACAAGGAATTTTATGAATAATTTCGAGGGAAAAATTGTTCCGGAGCCGGGTATCGAACCCGGGACCTTTGGTTTAACGTACGTTAAACCAAAGGTCCCGGGTTCGATACCCGGCTCCGGAACAATTTTTCCCTCGAAATTATTCAAATCAACTTTACAGGGAGTTATACCTGAAATCTTGATTTGCATAAGGAATTTTATCTCATTGTATTCGCGTGCCGTTATTTTCCTTTCAAAAGAGCCAAGCCAGGAAGGTATAAGGTGTTTGCAGCTACAAGAGAAATGTTTTATCAGCGATTCAAGTACCCTCGCAGATAGGTTCTATAGAAATCTTACAAGGGTTCGTTGCCATGGTTACCCGTAAACAAATCCGCAAATTGAGAAGCTCTACCTCTGAAAGAGGGATATAGCTGCAATTGCCACCCTTCTCTACTCTGCGCCCACCATAGTGACAATTGGACTAGTGTTACATAATACAGAATACCTAAGTGCAAAACATATCAAAACGCAGAACGTAAAAGACAAAAATGAAGTGAAATAAAATAAAATATTAAAATACTTGTAAATAAGTGAAGCTGCGCTTAGTAAACAGGTGAAGTGCCGCTTCACGAGCTTCGCCCGAAAAACCGCCCCTGAGGGGGCGAGACATGGGTCTATTTCGAAATTGAAGAACAAAAGAGCAATCCAAACAGTGAATACATTCTCGTTCCCCGAGTAAACCAAAGAAGTTCAAGCAAACCTTCTCCGTCAGAAAGTGTATGCCTACTGTGTTCTGGGACCGAAAAGGAGTTCTCTTGGTGGAATTCATGAAACGTGGCACGACCATAACTGCAGTCTCATACAGCGTGACTCTTCAACGTTTACGAAGGGCAATTCAGAACAAGTTACGAGGAATGTTGTCATCAGACGTTGTCCTTCTTGATGGCAATGCTCGGCCGCACACTGCAGCTGCAAAAAAGAGGCTCCTGCAGCGGTTTCGATAGGAAGTGTTTGATCACCCACCATACAGCCCGGACTTGGCTCCCTCTGATTTTCATCTCTTTCCTGGTATCAAACGGTGTCTAGGAGGACAATATTTTGACACAGACAATGAGCTGCAGTATCATCAGCATTATCCGCTGGAGAAAATATTTATAATGGAAATATATTCTCAAGTTACTGTAACCCCTTCTCTTCTAGAATATATATACAAAGTATTATGCGTATTTATACTGGCAGGCCAAATAAAATTTTAGATGTATGTGAAGAAAGTGAAACACGACAATGAATGTGCCCACTGGGTCGAAAACGACCCACTTCTGATATGAATCTCCCGACAGTGCAGAAAACTCAATGCAATTATTTCTAACCTAGGAACATATAGTCTTACATGTCTTAGCTCAATATATGTGCACCAATTTGAACGAAATGTGTCATGGTTTATTACCAACCTTGCATGATTTGGGTTCATCTGTAGCGCCAAATGCAACGTGTAATTATGTCAGCCATAACAATACTCATCTAAGGAGAAAATTTGAGCGGGAAGAAAGAAATGATTCGCAGTAGTGTAAACAACAATCTCATCAACAATAAAAGAAAAAAGTCCTTTAATAATGTAAAATGGCTTAAATCCAGACGTTTGAGATGGGCATGGCATGTAGCAAGTATAGGCGAATCAAGTAATGAATATAGAGTGTTAGTTGTGAGGCCGGAGGGAAAAACACCTTTGCAGAGGCCGAGACGTAGATGGGAGGATAATATTAAAATGAATTTGAGGGAGATGGAATATGACGGTGGAGATTGGATTAATCTTGTTCAGGATAGAGATCGATGGTGGGGCTTGTGTGAGGGCGAAAATGAACCTGCGGGTTCCTTAAAAGTCATTTGTAAGTAAGTAATACATAATTATGTAACATAATGTTGTTATAATGGAGTTACCTTTGAAAACTTAAAGTTAAAAATAGACTCATTTTGTGAAAAATGTAACAGAGTTGAGAACAAATACTGTAAGAAAAGTCAAACTGAGTAATATACAATAATTTTGACTCAAGACTAATAACAATTTATTAAAATTCAATTGTTTTATGAAATTATACATGCCACATCAATTAGGTGATTTAAAAACAATATTTATTACAAGATAATAAAGTTGAAGAAAAAGGTGTCATCAATGTGAAGAAACACAAATTTATGAAATGAAGCAAACCTGACCACTATGGGTTAAGTTTAGGTATTATTATTAAAGATGATTAAAACCAAAAGTTCATTTCGTGAAAAGAGATTTCTGTTCTTATATATGGTAAATGTGTAAGTTATTTGAAATTCACGCAAATAGTCACATAGGGCTTCATGAGAACACAGATAAGTGACAAATAGTCCTAGAGTCAGTATTAAATGGAAAAGACAGGGGTGAGGAGACAGATTAGTTACAAGTAGTCCCACCGCCAGTATTAAATAGGTTAAATAGGGGAGAAGACACAGATTAGTGACAAGTAGCTCCACTGTCAGTATTAGATAGGTTAGATAGAGTTGAGGAGACAGATTATTGACAAGTACGGGACAGCGAAAAGGCAGAAAAATAAAATTCCTATTATGCCACTGTTTTTGGGATGAGGACAATAGTACCAAACTTAGCTTCTGTGGAAAATACGGGTCAGTTTTCTATCAAGCTTAGGGTCATAAGGAGAAGGATCTCTAAATTGAAAACTCATAAATCAGTAGGACCTGATGGTATCGCCATAGACGTACTAAAATTGGGAGAGGAAGCCATGATTCCCTATGTAGTGCGTATATTTGAAATATCAATTAACAATGGTACTGTTCCGCGAGATTGGAAAGATGCAATAGTGGTGCCAATTTATAAGTCAGGGTCTCTCTCAGATACAAAAAATTACAGACCGGTCAGCCTCACCTCTGTGGTTCGCAAACAGATGGAACACTTGATTTCAGCTTATCTAAGGCATCATTGGGATGACTCAAATTGGTTACATAACAGTCAGCATGGATTTCGGGGGCTCTATTCATGTGAGAGCCAATTAGTAATTGTATGTCAGGATTTAGAAGACGGAATAGATTCCAATAGCCAAGTAGATGCAGTGATTATTGACTTTTCACGCGCATTCGATGTAGTCCCACACGATATATTGTTGGTTAAACTACAATCAACGGGGATTGACTTCAGAGTGCTCCAGTGGATCAAGGAATTTTTAACTTGTCGCACTCAGAGAGTAAGGGTAGGGGAGGAATTATCGAACACAATTGAAATTACTTCCGGCGTCCCGCAGGGGAGTGTCTTCGGGCCTCTTCTATTCTTGGTTTTTGTAAATGATCTGCCAGTTAATATCTTGTCTAGGGTTCGCTTATTCGCGGATGATTGTATGGTATACAGGGAAATAATAAGTCATGAAGATACTACTCTTCTCCAGAATGACCTCAATAGAATAAACGATTGGGCAATAGCCATCAAAATGAAAATAAATTCTCTAAAGAGCAAAGCCATCAGCTTTACAAGGAAAAGAAATAAAATAGTCGCATCGTATACGTTAGGGGGTTAACAAATGTAAATACCTCGGAATAACATTTAGCAGCTATCTCGGCTGGGGGGAACACGTTACAGACACAGCGGGAAAAGCATGGAGAGCGTTACACTTTGTGATGAGGGTACTAAGAAAAGGTTCTGATAAATCCAAAGAGATTGCATATAAATCACTAGTACGTCCAGTAATGGAATATGGTGCTGCTTGTTGGGATCCTTACAGATTAGAACATATTAAGATACTGGAAAAGATTCAAAAACGGGCTCTTAAGTGTTGTCGGAAAAATTCACCATTAAAATGGGACACACTCACGGACAGGAGAACGCGAATTCCATTATGCGCACTGTTCAAAACATACAGAGGTGAGCCTGCCTGGAGAGAAATAAAAAATAGGTTGCAGCCGCCAAATTACTCTTCAAGGAGCGACCACTCATATAAATTGAGGGAAAGAAGGCAGAGGACGGACACTGGAAAGTTTTCTTTTCTCAATCGTACTATCAGGGACTGGAATGCTTAACCAGCAGACTTACTAAAGGCTTTACCACCAACCAAAAATGTATTTAAAAATAGGCTTAAGGACCTTACTAATAGACGGTAATTATACACAGTATTTAAAGGGTGTAAATGACATGTTGTTATTGAAGTGTTGTATCAGTGAAGAATTATGTTGTGGCAGTGAAGTGTGTTGTGTCAGTGAAGTGTGTAGCGTAAGTGAATCGTGTTCCTGTCAGTGAAGCTTTATAGTTTATAGTGGCAGTGCAAAGTATTTGAACAGTGAAATGTTTTTGAAGTGTTAGTGAAATCAGGATAGAGTCAGTGAAATGTGTCGTAATTCCAGTGCAGTGAGTGAGTTGACAGCGAAATGAGTGTAATGTTGAAATGTACTTGTGCAGATATGAACATATCATACTTGTGGGTTTTAATTCGATCTTAGTTTTAAGATACAAATTAGATTTATTTCAAATGTTATTTTAGGTGATCATTTAATTTAATTTAGTGTTGTTGTTGTTATTATTACTATTATTATTATTATTGTTATTATTATTATTATTATTATTATTATTATTATTATTATTATTATTATTATATTATTTATTGTTAGTATTAATTATTAGTATTATTATTAATTGTATTTTAATTAATAAGTTTATTATTGTCATTACTGTGTGTAATTAGTTACCACTGCCAGCGGGTATATACCCATTGCAGTGTGAATAAATATATACATACAATGTCAGTATTAATTAGGTTAGATAGGGGTAAGGAGACAGATTAATGACACGTAGTGATGAGCAGAAAAGCACCGACCTGTGATTTTATCACGGTGATCGAAAATTCATGATCACACCTGTGATTAAACAGTTCTTTAAATAGTGATCACAGTTCGGGGCTAAACATCTCACCAGCTAAGAGTGTTCAGGTTCTGTACTCAATGTGTGCGTGCTGCTATGCTTATGCTATCTAGTGACAAAACTGGGAACTACGCCCGCGAACTGCGAGCAGTGACTGTGAGCACTCGATTCCTGGCAGATTTCAATTTCTTACAGCCAGAGAATAAACTATTGTCGGCCGACAGCAGAAAATATGGCACGATTTCACATTTCTTAATTGACTCCATTGTTTTAAGCAGTGAAGTGTCTATACTATTCAACTACTAAAACTAGAATAATAATAAAATTTTATCAAATATGACAAAGATTTAAAAAATAACAATGTTTCATTCATCTTGCGAGTGATGTGTGAATTATTTCAAAATTAATAATTTTCCGTTTACCTATATAATATTTCACTCAGGAATACTATACAAGAACAAATGGACAATCATTTTATTCGGTACCCAGAAGACAAATGTTCAGTTTGTGCGTGACATTAAATTAAATGAATGAATGAATGAATGAATGAATGAATGAATGAATGAATGAATGAATGAATGAATGAATGAATAAATAAATAAACACTGACTCTTAAACCTTTACTGTGTGTTTAAAATGATAAAACATCTATATTTAGAACTCAGTATTGTGCTTACACTTGACTTCTATGAAGAACAAACGGATAACCTCAACATTTCTCACCTTCTGCTACATGTGCGAAATATCAAGAGCATTGAAAACATCGCAGTGAGAAGCTCTAATGAGCGGGGAAGAACGGACTGTTCAGTGTTCACCTCAAACAATTGCGCAGTTCAATCACTGTTTTTTACTGCTTCACTGTCTAATATCACCGTGGTCATAAATGAGCAATCACAGGTCGAAGAGTGATCACAAAAGAGCAGTTTATCTCATCACTAGTGACACGTAATCTCACCGTCAGTATTATATAAGTTAGATAATGGTGAGAAGACAGATTAGTGACAACTAGTCCCACTATCAGTATTAAATAGGTTAAGAGGGGTGAGGGGACAGATTAGTGAGAAGTAGTCCCACTGTCAGTATTAAATAGGTTAGGTAGGAGTGAGGAGACAAATTAGTGAGTAGTAGTCCCACAATCACTATTAAATAGGTTCCATACTGGTGAGGAGACAAATTAATGACAAGGAGCACCACAGACAGTACTAAATTGGTTAAATAGGGCTGAAGAGACAGATTAGTGACAAGTAGTCCCAGTGTCAGTAAGAATAGATTAGGTAGGGCTGAGGAGACAGATTAGTGAGAAGTAGTCCCACAGTCAGTATTAATTAGGTTAGATAGGCCTGAGGAAACAGATTAGCGACAAGCATCCCAAGTCAGTATTAAATGGGATAGATTAATGACAAGTAGTCTCAGTGTCAGTATTAAATATATTAAGTAGGTGTGAGGAGAAAGATTAGTGACAAGTAGCCCAACAGTCAGTATTAAATTGGTTAGCCCCACTGACAATATTAAAAGGATAGGTAGGATTAAGGAAACATATTAGTGAGAAGTAGTCCCACAGTCAGTATCAAATACTTTAGATAGGCGTGAGGAGACAGACTACTAATAGTTCCACTGTCAGTATTAAATAGGTTAGGTATGGATGAAGTGACAGATTAGTGATACGTACTGCAGTTCCATTGTCGGTATTAAATAGGGTAGATAAGGATGATGAGACATTAGTGACAAGTAGTCTCACAGTTAGTATTAAATAAGTCAGAAAGAGTCAGGAGAATTCTTAGTGACAAGTATTTTCACAGTGAATATTAAATGGGTTAACTAGAGATGAGAGGACAGAATAGTGACAAGTATCCCATAGTCAGTTTTAAATAGGTTATATAGGGGTGAGGACACAAATTAGTGACAAGGAGTCCCATAGTCGGATTTAAATAGGTTAGGTAGCGGTGAGGGGACAGATTAGTAACAAGTAGTCCCATTGTCAGTATTAAATAGTTCGGATAATTTTGAGAAGACAGATTAGTGACAAATAATGCCACTGTCAGTATAAAAAATACTTAAGGTCCGAGTGAGGTGACAGATTAGTGGCACGTAGTACCAAAGTCAGTATTAAATAGGTTAACTAGAGATGAGGAGACAGATTATTGACATGTAGTCGCACAGTCAGTATTAAATATGTTAGAAATGAGGAGACAGATGAATGACAAGTAGTCCCACTCTAAGTTTTAAATAGTTAGGTAGGAACTAGAAGACTGATTAATGACAAGTAGTCCCAAAGTCAATATAAAATAGGTAAGATAACGGTGATAAGTAGTTCCAATGTCAGTACTAAATATGTTAGGTAGGGTGAGGAGACACATTAGTGAGACACAGTTCCACAGTCAGTATTAAACTGGTTAGATATGATTGAGGAGAGATTAGTGATACGCTCTTCCACAGTCAAAATTAAATATTTAGATATTGGTGAGGAGGCAAAGTAGTGACAAGTAGTCCCATTGTGTGTATTATATAGGTTAGGTAGGGGTGAGGAAACAGCTTAGTGACAAGTAATTTTTAGTTGGTTATTTAACGATGCTGTAACAACTACGAGGTTATTTAGTGTCGATGGATTCGTGATAGGGAGACGGTATTTGGAGAGATGAGGCCGATGATTCGCCGTAGATTACCTGGCATTTACCGGATGATTCGGGAAAATCTCGGAAAATCCCGACCATATAATCCACTCAAGCAGGGATCTAACCCACGCCCGAGCACAACTTTAGGTCGGCATTCAAACACCTTAAGCGACTGAGCCACGCCGGTGACGTGACAAGTAGTACCACAGTCAGCATTCAATAGGTTATAAAGCGGTCAGGAGACAGATTAGTAACAAGTAGCCCCACTGTCAGGGGGAGAATAGTGAGAAGTAATCTTACAGTCAGTATTAAATACTTTAGATAGGGTTGAGGAGACAGTTTAGTGACACGTAGTTCTACAGTTATTATTAAATAGGTTATTTAGGTGTGATGTGACAGATTAGTGACAAGTAGTCGCACTGTCAGTACTAAATAGGTTAGGTAGGTTGTGGAGAAAGATTATTGTCAAGTAGCCACACAGTCGGTATTAAATTGGTTAGATTGGAGTGAGGAGAGAGATTATTGACAAGTGGTGCCACAGTTAGTGTAAAGTAGATTAAGTAGAGATGAGGAGATAGATTAATGACAAGTAGTCTTACTGTTACAGATGAGAATCAAGTTTAATGAAGTTTTATCCCGATTATACACGAAGATAATTTAGTGTATTCGTATTCTTATAAACTAAATGGTCTTCATTCCCAAGAAATACAATCGTGTAGATATACCAAGTAAATATTATTTTAATTCAGTTATTCATGCATATAAAATGTCTATAAGAACTTACTTTTTTATGTATTTCCGAGCATTGGTTTCATTCACTTTATCTTTGTAGCATATAGTGACTGCAGGGGCTTCGAACTCCCACTCTCTGAAATCCTTCTCAAGCGACACCACTATGGGATTCGCATCGTAACGTTCCCAGTTACTCATAATGATCCAGGCGCTTCCACCAACAGCAAACACCAACATTAATAACCACAAAACACTGCAACCAAAAACACTGAAATTAGTTAAGTACCGGCATATACTCTCTCGACGGATATGCATAATTCAATCAAAAGTTCCTCCCCAAATATATTAATATGCTCCAAACTTATATCTTTGTATTTTGCGCGTGTTCGATGACTTTGATTAGTAATGGAACAAATGAGGACCATTTTTACAACACTCAACTCTACAAAAAGTAAATTTCTAGGAAACACATTTAATTGAATAACTATATAATTATAATTTTTCAATTTAAAAAACAATTAGAGGCTATTCACACTTACTAGATACAACAAATAAATAATACAAATCATTTCAAGGAGAACTCAAATGGCAAATAAGTTACATTGAAAAGTACAAGTTCTTTTTTTTAACTCTACATCTACAAAATTAACATTTATTGTTTATAAAGATGTTGTTTCTTTTATATGCTCTGTACATTCAAATTCTGAAATATCACTAGCAAATTGGTTCTCCAGGATATTTTGCTTCATTATTTTCTGGGTTGTATTCAGGACATCCTTCAAGGCCTTGGAATAAAATATTTTTGCTTCTTATGAAGATACATAAAAAAGTCATCAGTTTCGTATATCCTCTGTCTTTTTATTACTCACATCATTTACTGGGCTCAATACTGGGGTATTATTAATTTCTTTTAATTTTTTACATTACTTTTCCTTACTTCAACAGTGATGGGCGAGGAGAAAAATATAGTTTGAACCTGGCAATCTATCATTTTAAAAGGCAGTTTATTTTTTACCATTTTGTTAGCAATAGAGTTAGTTAGTTAGTGGGGTTTAAAAAAGGGCGCGTCAGCTACTATGGCTATTTGCGCCCTTATCTAAATTCATTCACTAAACATGAATACAATGCAATAACCAGATTGCTTAAAAGAACTAAAAAGCGTTGCCACGGTTAAAACGAGGCAAATCAATGCAGTTTCAACGACGTGAAGAATAAACACCATAAAAGTGAGAAGTTCTCAGACCCTAAGTAGTATTTAAAAAGAAACTAAAAAACAATGAAACAAATGCCACCAGAAATAAATTGTCTAAAACATGGGGCATTACTCTGCCTGCCATTAAAAATTCACTTCACTAAATCCCCCCAAAAAAAATTATAAAATAAAGAATAAAACAAATGCCACCAGAAATAAATTGCCTGGCGCATTTACAAAAAACTAAAAAATGTAACCTCCGGATGTAAAGAGTCCGAGAATAAGTAAAACGGGTCATTAAAAAACTACATCACCTTGTGAAGTCCTGTATTCGATAAAAATCTCAGAACTGCACTTGTACAATTAAAATCATTTCCAAGAGCGTCACGTAGAGTCGGCCGAATTCCATACTGCCGACGAACACGGTCGTATGTTCTACACTGTATTAAAAAATGTTCCACGGTCAGTGGAACATGGCATAAATGACACTCCGGCTGAGGCTCGCCACGTAGGAGATGGCCAAGCGTCAAATGAAAGTGGCCAATCCTCAACCGGGTGAGTAAAACTTCTTCATGTCGTGACGCTCTTGTGGACGAATCCCAAACGCGAACAGTATTCTTCATTCTTCGCAGTTTATTTCCCTCTTGTACAGACCATTCGCCTTCCCATTGCCACCATAATGTATGTTTCAAATAATTTTTTATTTCTTGTCACCTCTCACGTCAATACACCTCAGACCCATTTATAGCACCGTCCCTTGCTGCAGCATCCGCTGCCTTGTTTCCAGGAATGCCAACATGACCTCGAGTTCACACTACTCCAATCTCATAATCAGAGGTCAGAAGAGTGTGGAAAAGTTCCTGGGTTTTCAACACAAGCGGATCATCAGAATTCAGACCCTGCAGGTACACAATGGCACTTAGACAGTAGGAGCAGATAAGGAATCTGCCTCGGGGTTGTCTAATTAAAACAATAAAATTCTATGAAAAGCATGTAATTCTGTGGTAAAACACTGGTGTACTGGCTCAATTTATATTGTGACAGCGACGTGAGATTCGAACTCATGACCAGCGTCCCGCAAGAGAGCAGACCGCGCGTGAACCGACGCGGGCTTCACGGAGCACTTTGGGATGGCGCGCGGCGGACAGAAGTAAGGGGAAAGGGCCTACGTGGCGAGGAGTTTGCGCGCATCTTCTGCTTGCCTACAGAGGCCGAGAAATCCGTCGAAGTGGAAGAATCGCGAATTCGAACTTTCGAGGCTACGTCGCTGTGGTTATAAATTACGGACGCGAAGGAACGAGAGCAGTTTTCAGTTGATTAGTCAGCCAGTCAGTGACTAAGCCAGAGCAAACAAGCCAGTCTTGTAAAAAGAGTTCGACTCGAATGTGCGTCCGCGACTGTGTCAGCATCCGAAGGCCTGAGTTCGAGTGCAGTGGACCGCAGTTGGATGGACCTGAGATCGAGTACAGTGAACTGTCTCTGAAGGTCTATGGTTCGAGATACTGTGAACTCGAGTGACTGAGCTAGAAGAACTGTGAACTGAGAACTGATAGTTCTGATTTGTAAATAGTGCTTTGTAAATATTAGTTAAGATTAACAGTTCATTGTTGTTCGTAATAGTCCAAGTAAATTGTCATTGTCATCGGTAGAGTGCTATAACGAATACTGTGTTGAGTGAAAATCCAATTGTTGACGAGAGCGTTTAAGGCGAATTGTAGAAAGGAATTATTGTTGGAAGAATAAAATCCTATTGTTGATTTGAAAGAAATTCACAATATTTAAATATCTGTAATTTGCAATGCAGGAACAGCGAACACAATCATTTACTAGGGATCCGTCAGTAAAAACTAATGTATAATTTGGAGTTAGTTACTTAGTGGGGTTTAAAAGGGCGCGTCAGCGACTATGGCTATTTGCGCCCTTATCTAAAATTCTTTACAGAACTGAGACATAATACAATAATCAGAATGCTTAAAAGAACTAAAAAAGGTGCCACGATTAAAACGAGGTTCACAAATGGAGTTTCAACAGGATGATGCAGATAATATTATAAAAATCTGAGACCTTAACTAGTATTTAAAAAGAGAAAATAAAATAAAAAAATAATGAAACAAATGCCATCATAAATAAATTATCTTGCGTATTTCTAAAATACTCGGATGTAAATGGTCTGAATGTCAAGTTTGTTAAAAAAACTTTTATACTAAATAACAAATGTAACCTCCGGATGTAAAGGGTCCGGACGACAGGAAAACGGGTCGATAAAAAACTAAATCACCCTGTCAAGACCAGTACTAGATAAAAATCTCAGAACTGCATTTGTATAATTAAAATCATTTCCAAGAACGTCACGTAGAGTCGGCCGAATTCCATATTGCCTACGGACACTGTCATATTTTCGACAATGCAATAAAAATGTTCCACCGTAAGTGGAACATGGCATAGCTCACACTCCGGCTGAAGCTCGCCACGTACCAGATGGCCATGTGTCAGATGTTAGTGGCCAATCCTGAACCGGATGAGTAAAACGTCTTCGTGTCGTGACGCTCTGTGGACGAATTCTAAACTCGAACACTATTCTTTATTCTTCGTAATTTGTTTTCCCCTTGTGCAGAAAATTCTCCTCCCATTGCCACCATATATATATTATATATATATATATATATATATATATATATATCTTTCAAATGATATTGTAAGTCTTGCCACCTCTCGCGCCAATATATCAGAAATGCCATTCGTAGCACCAACTTTGGCTGCAGCATCTGCGGCCTCATTCCCAGGAATTCCGAAATGGCCAGGAATCCACACTACTCCAATCTCGTAGTCAGAGCTGAGGAGTGTGTGGAACAGCTGCTGAGTTCTTAACACAAGGGGATCATCTGAATAGAAAGACTGTAAAGACTGAATAGCACCTAAAGAGTCGGAGCAGATTAGATATCTGCCCCGAGGTAGTCGAATTAAAAACAATAAAACTCTTCATTTAAGCATATAACTATACAGTAAAAGTACTGCTATATTCGTTCAGTTTATATTTAAATATCTGTCCATTTGCAACGAATGAATAAGCAACACAATCATTTACTCGGGATCCGTCAGTAAAAACTAAAGAATAATTTTGAAAACATGATAAAAGTTCACTAAAACAAAGTCTATAAAGAAAAGCTGGTGTAAAATTCTTAAAACATCGGCTCAGACTTACATCAAACATGGGACGTCGCATAATCCACGGTGGAGTGGTGGTGTATTCTAGCGTGCGAACGGATGGTAGATGGGCATCGAGATTAGAGAGCAGTTCACGGAATCGCACGCCTGCTGGACGAGGTCTCCGTGGATTTTCACTGCATCGGCCGTAAAGAGACGAATTTTGGAGAGAGTCGAAAGAATTATGCTCAGGCTGCGAGCGGAGCTTAACCGCATATGAGCACAACAGGACATTACGTCGTCGAAACAGTGCTGGTTCCTCCGCTTTAAAATACAGGTTCACTATGCGACTCGTTCGGAAGACACTAGTGGCGAGTCGTATCCCATGATGATGGCTAGTGTCTAAGAGACGTAGCTTAGATTTATTTGCTGAGCCATAGGTAAAACAGAAATAATCCAACTTTGAACGGATAAAGGCACGATAAAGACGTAAAGCATTATGCGGTCTGTACCCCAGCGAACCTCTGACAAAAGGCGTAAAATGTTTAACGATTTTTCACAACGCCTTCTCAAGCCACGCATATGCGCCTCCCACGTTAATTTATAATCAAAGACAAGGCCCAAAAACCTCGCAGTGTCTGTATATTGCAACTCCACTCCATTAAGACGCAGTTCAGGATGTGGATGGAGTCCACGACGGTTGTAGTAGTGGACACTCTGAGTCTTTTGAGTGGAGAATTTGAAGCCTTTGCGAACAGACCACTCCGATAGCACGTTGATGACCAGTCGCAACTGTCGACCGATAGATGGGAGGTAGCGGCAACTATAATAGAGAATGAAGTCATCAACGTACAAGAGAGAAGATACTCGTTCACCCACACAGTGGGCAATGCCATTGATCGCAATGCAGAAAAGAAGAACGCTTTATACAGACCCTTGGGGAACGCCGTTTTCTTGGAGATGTTTGTTAGAAAGTGTGGTTCCTACCCGAACTCGGAAATACCGCTCTGCCATGTACTTCGCAATAAACGTTGGTAGACTGCCACGAAGTCCTCAATAATGCAGGATTTGCAGAATTCCATAACACCATGTGGGATCGTAAGCCTTTTCTACTTCAAAGAAGACCGCCACAAGATGTTGCTTCTTGAGGAAAGCGTCTCTAATGGCGATCTCCAGCCCAACAAGATGGTCTGGGCGGATCTGTGCTTACGAAAACCACATTGGATATGAGATAATCGGTTTCCCGATTCGAGTACACACATAATGCATTTGCTTATCATTTTTTCCATAACTTTGCATACGTAGCTGGTGAGACAGATTGGCCTGTAATTGCCAGGTAAAGAAGGGTCCTTTCCCTTTTTCTGGACAGGAATTACAATGGCGGAACGCCAAGCAGATGGAAATACACCCGCAGTCCAGATTCTATTGTATATAGACAGAAGAAAGGATTTTCCAGCTGGTGGAATTTGACGAAGCATGCGGTTGTGATGTTATCAGGGCCAGGGGAGATGTCAGGGGATGTGCTTAGTGCCGACTCCAGCTCCTCGGATGTGAACGGTGCATTGTAGTCTTCAGTGTTGTCAGATTGAAAATTTAGTTTTCGTTTTTCTGCAGTATCTTTGATTTTCAGAAATTCCGTGTAACAATTTTTTGAGCTGCTTATTTGTGAAAATGTGGTAGCAAATATTTCAGCAATTTCTTTTGGGCTGGTAGTCGTTACTCCATTGTTCAGAAGGCCCGGAATTACAAAACTACATTTCCCCATTATTCGACTGACGTTGTTCCATATAGTCTTAGCTGGGACATTGTATTTCAATGAACTGACGTAGTTTGTCCAGGACATCTTCTTAGCATCGCACACAATGCGACGAGCTTTGGCTGGAAGACGTTTAAACTGGACAAAATATTCTTCGGTCGAATGGCGCCCAAATTGGCGTAAAGCACGTTTGCGGTCATGGATATCATATCTGCAGGCGTCCGTCCACCAGGGGACAGAGAAGCGCTTTGGCGTGGAGGACGACCGGGGGATAGATAATTCCGCTGACTTTATAACAACATTTGAGAAATATTCAACTACGGAGTCCACATTTTCATGTCCGGTATCGTCGAATGATATGGACCCCGAAAATCCGACCCAGTCCGCATTTTTAATAACGAAGTTTGGAGAGCGAGTTTCCGCAGCACGTAAAGCGGACATACGCATTCCAATAGGGTAGTGGTCACTACCATAGAGGTCGGGAATCACAGACCATTCGAAATGCGTAGACAAAACTGGGTTACAAATGGAGATATCTATCATAGGGAAAGTACCGTAAGCCAGAGATAGATGAGTTGCTTCCCCTGAATTCAGTATAATCAGAATGAGACGGGTACATATTTCTGCTATGTTATTTCCTTTGTCATAATCAGAATTTGAGCCCCAAGACTGGTGGGATGCATTGAAATCCCCCACTAATAAATATGGATCAGGTACCTGCTTCAGAATATCTTCAATTTCATTTACTGTGAAAGCCCTATGAGGGGGTATATACATACAAATTATAGAAAAGTGAATGTTGTGTAACGTTATTGTGGCAGCTATGCATTGATGTACAGTGGTAATATTGATGACGGAGGTAAAGTTACTTTGGCGGAGAAGGAGAGCACAATCTCCGTTGGCACGAATAGCAGTAAGATGAACGTACCGGTAGACATAGTACCCCGAGATATTCAGGGAGTTTTCAGGTTGGAGGTGTGTCTCCTGAAGACATACAGTGAAATAGCAGGATTTTCTTGATAGATTAATTGCTGTAGTATTGTGTGTCTATTGCGTACACCGTGCACGTTCCACTGTATAATATCAAACATCACGAGGCGCTAAATCATAGTGATGGCTTTACAGGGGATTGTCTCTTCTGTTCTTTCCTATGACTCTGTCCCTTCGACTGCGACAGCTTAGATTTTGACGGTGGCGAAACACTTGCAGTACGTCGAGCTCCTGATCGTGACCTTGATCGGGTACGGGATCGAGAACGAGGTCTCGATTTCTCTTCCGTACCAGGGGTGCGAAGTCGTGATATTCTCTCATGCTCAGAACTTCTCTTTGACGTATGAGGAACCGTTTTTCGATACATAGGGCCTGATATCAAGGCCACAGCTATCGTTTAAGTCGTCAGTCTGGGTACCGGCGTCCACATACGTCTGAGTTGCGTTCTCAGCTCGCTTCCCAAATATACACTCAAGAGATGGAGTTTAAGTTGACGCATCGGTACACTCCGTTCCTTGCTGTGAAATAGCAGCATAGGATTTCTTTTCTTTCTGTTTCTTATCAAGATCAAAATAACGTTTAAGTACCTCGAAGAAAGTTACATTGTCTCTGACTCGGAGTCCTTGTATTGCATTCTCTACCTGATACTTCGGATATTCCTTGGAATTGGCGGCATGGTCCCTTTCGCAATTCACACAGTGCGCGGTGTTGGGACATGGAAAGTCTCCATGGTCACCACCGCCGCACTTTGCACATGCGATGTCGTTTGTGCAACGTTGCTGCGTATGTCCAAACATTTGGCACCTAAAGAAGCGCATTGAGTTCGGCACATACGCACGAAGAGGAACACGCTCGTATCCGACAAAAATGTATTCAGGTAGGAGGGATTTCTCGAAAGTCAAGAAAACGGTGCTCAATGGATAAGCCCGTCCGTCCCGCTTACGCAACAAACGGTAGGCCTTGGACATGGACTGGTCTGCAAGCTCGAGTTGTATCTCTTCATCACTCATTCCATCCAGTGCATCCGTATGAACCACTCCCCGCGTGGTGTTCAGCAAGGGGTGCCGTTCTGCCTTTATAAGATATGACCCCAGCAAATTCGCCTTCAGCAACGTCTCACTTTGTTTGGGAGACAAAGTTTCAACGAGCAGGCTACAGTTGCGGAGTCTAGTGGCATTCTTGACTTTCCCCACGGGTCCATCTAGTGCACGTCTGATATAAAACAGGCTGATGTTCTTCGTCGTTTTTTCTGTTCCTGTCGAAGTAATACTAATGAACTTCGGAGGCGGCATATAAACATTAACATTTTCAGGGACCAGATCCATTGCTGTGTTCGTCATAAGACCACCAGTAACTGTACCTTTTATAGGTTCTTCCGTTCTCTTTTTTTTTTTTTTGATGGAGGGAGAAGGGGAGCGCGATGAGGCCATTTTGAATCTGGTCACCTCTACGGAACCGTCGGCGTCAGCCTGCCACCGGGGAGGCATAAGAAAAAGACACCTAAAAATCTCGGTCTCTGCCGCCCATGGCGACCCCCCCCCCAAAGCAACCCACTTCACTCAAGTTACATTTCAAACTGGTCATTACACACCTAACAGCAAGTCTTACACCAAATATGTGTCGCAGCTTTATGCCTCTACCACGGGAATAACAGCCCGTGGCTCCACACTCTACACTACATAACCGCCGGATTATTCGTGTAGCTCCGACCCACCCACCAAAGCCGGAGCAATCCGAGACAGCACGCAGCTTCATGGAACTTGTGGTTGATTACACTGCGACACCCATACTTCAGCGATAACACGTCGGAGCGGTATATCCGCCCCGGCGAGCAGAGTCGGTCACCGGGACGTTTAAATAGCCCCGGGCCCCCATTGGTTCTCTACGTGAGTGTACATGACTACTGGTCCGGGCTCCGCACCTAGACTTGCATATAGGGGCAGTATGAATGGTCCACTATTGCTCCGTTGCTGGCCGCCCTGTCGGGACACAAGTCGGAATTCGCTCTCGAAACCGTGAGACAGGACCACGGAGATAGGAAAGATCCCAGCTGGTGAGACGGGAATTATAAGCGTAAGAACCTTAGCCTAAGAATAGCTATAAGAACTAGAAGGGGAAGAATAATGAAGCCTCATCAGGCATTCTTAACAAATCCCGTCATGGTGGCGGACGTGGAAAAAACTTACAGGGGGGTTGGAGAAGTGAAAATGGCTTTGATGATGTGCTTGGCGTTCCGCATGCAATGGTGGCCGGCGGAGAGGAATAGAATGATGACAAAGACGAGAGAACGAAAAGGGTGGTTGGTGATAAGACGCAAAATGGCCGAAAAGAAGAGCACGAAAGCCACCATTTCACCTCCCGGTCACCAACTTGGCGGAACCCATTTCGACCTGTTAGCAATAGATGTGAGGTCCTGAACATGCTAGTCTTTCGAGAGAACAAGACATGTACCATGGTTGTATAGGATCTCGTTATATTTTGAAGAAAGAGTTATATTGTCATGCTTTCCAAGGACCTTTTCTATAATACCAAATGTAACTGTGTTCCATAATAGGGTAGAAGTGAACAATTTTGTTGAAAGATTTGACGTTTCGCAAACTCAAAGATGCATGCTCATAATGACTGAGTTCTTATTTTGCGATCCACAGGAATCAGAGGAATGTTAAATTTTTTCGCTTTCCTTTGTGAATTTTGTTCTCTAAATTTATTAGAAAATGAATACTGCTGAAGCTACTTCATTTGCCCCACGACCCATATGTATTTCAAGCTAGGTATAGTGGCATACATGATCTTTTTCTTCTGCATTTAACATCATCACCGTGCAGTTGTGAAACCATATCTGTCGCGAATAAAATATTCCATCGGTGAAGAGTTTTGGGAAAGGTTGGATTTGCTGGCAATAAAAAAAACCGTTAATACTTTGTCTTCCTTGGTATTAAGAATTTCGTAAAATTCTTTTAGCTGTAATTTTGTGTAATCTATAGTCAGTTCTGGACCTATTTTTTATTCATCTACATGGGAAATATTTTTTTATTTTGAGGAGAAGTTCGGCACACGTCGGGCATGTGTCACTTCCGGGATTTTCAAAGTGTTCAACTCATTGAGAAAAACATTAATATATGTATAACTCAATTTCCCAAATCTTGTAGATGTTGAGTTTTACAAAAACGGTCCTCAATTCCAAAGCGTAAGCGCTACAGTTGAACTTCGTTACCTTGTCATCGAGAGCACTAAAGAAATTACGTCGCAATAGACGACTGCCACTATAAAAATAAATGAACCATATTTCTAAGAGGACTTTACAAATTGAAGAGAGTGCAGAGAAATTACGTCGCAATAAACGACTGCCACTATAAAAATAAATGAACCATGTTTCTAAAAGGACTTTACAAATTTAAAAGAGTGTAGCCCTTTATGCGGTAGACTTACAATATTGGTTGATACATTAATTTATACGTTAATATAGTCCATGTTTTTGCATGACCTCAGTGCTATGTATCGAATTCTGCCACCGCGAGCTCCAGGGAGATGAACTTCAAAGTGGCTGTTTTCGCGGAAGCGGAGCGTGCTAAGTGTGTGTTGTGGTTTGAAGAATCGAAGTAAACACTCACAATTGCAGAATTTGAGGCAGTGAAAATCCTGACGCAACTCGAACATGTCCGTGACAGTACGAAAGTAAATATCTTTTGTGCTGTAAGTAAAGTTAAAGTCTACAGTCCATTCTTTTTTCACGAACAAACCATAAACGGTTTCGTGTATCTAGACATGTTGGCTAATTTTCTTATCCCATAGATATGCGAGGATGATGACCGAAGCTCATTCACTTCCAACAAGACGATGCACCTTCTCACTACCTCGCAGAAGCCCGAAATCTCGATGGCCATTTTCCAGATCACTGGATAGGCTGAGGTAGGCCGATTGCATGGTCACCTCGTTCTCCAGATTTGACGCTCCTCAATTTTTTCTTCTGGGTTTTCATTAGAAATCGATTTATCATCCACCCTTGCCAGCTAATATTGCACAGGTTAGAAATCGAAATAAATTACAGCTGCAATTTAAGAAATGACGCGGGATATTCTTCAGTGAGTGTGGCAAGAAATTGACTTCAGGTGGGATGCCTGCCGTATGACCAATGCAGTGATACCGAGTCCTACTGACTGAGGTAAAACTAGATTTAATTTGCTAATATATGACACCTGAACCATTTGTACTGGTCTTCGCAATATATTTCTGTGTGGTTGCAAAGTTGTAAAGTCGTTTTAGAAACAGTGTGTACAATAAATATATTAAAAGTGGAAATAGCCTACATTCACAAATTTACATACTCTGTAAACTAATTTAATTTAATTTCTCATAATCATTTGGAACCGGTATACCTTCGATATATCGATATAGAATTTGTGTTGGGCAAGCCTGTGGTCCATGTAACACAGAGTTTTCTGTGGAAGCTTCGATTCCCCTGTGGTATCCCAACAAACCTCCACCATAATCTTTTCTCAACAACGGTGTAGCGTAAACCAGCCTTCTATGACGCACCCTGGTCAGTGACTCTCTCGTAAATTGGTCTACAGATCTCAATTCGTATGGGTGAATGACAAAGTCAAGTTCCCGCCATTAGTAAAAAATAATTCTAATTTTGTGTATGCTTACACTTCTGTAACTGATTAGAAATTTAACACTGATATTATTCTTTTACTATTTAAGTTTAAACTATATTGAATTGTAGAAATAGTGAAATAATGATCAAGTACTGTAATGTTCGCTAAATAGAATACATATGCTACTCACAAGAATGTGGATTGAAGAAATCTTTAATTTATGTCTGTTTCCGTTTTCCAAAATATTGCATCTATGAAACTTTCTTTATCTTTTTCTGCCAAATCAAATTCATTCGAAACACTACCTTTCTCTTTACCTTTCTCAATTTCTGTTATAATAATAATAATTCCGTATTTAAAACTTTTTCCTCTGTACCCTGCTGCATTGTAATGTATGCAACACTTTTCAGCAAACTAAATGTTTGAAGTTGCAGTCAGAACTAAACGTCTGGCTCACACTGCATTCTTAGAATTCGCGTTCGTGGTGCATAAAATGCTTTTATCACCAATAATCTCACTAGATGTTTTAATTTATCTAGAGAAAATTAAAACTCAAGTGGGATTTAAATCATTATTACGCGATTAGACGAAAGTATATAAAGTTTTGAAGAAATAAAGTAGTTTACTACAATGAAATATTGACTTACTATAATGATAAGCAAACGCATTGATGTGGGTACTCGAATCGGAATGGAGAATTTATCTAATATCCAATGTGATTTTCGTAAGCACCCATCAGCCGCAGAGCATTTTTTACATCTTGTGGCGGTCTTCTTTGATCTAGAAAAGGTTTACGATACCACATGGCGTTATGGAATTCTGCAAACTCTGCATAATTGGGGACTTCGTGGCACTCTACCAAAATTTATTGCGAAGTTCATGGCAGATCGGTACTTCCGAGTTCGAGTAGGCACCACACTTTCTAATGAACATTTCCAAGAAAATGGCGTGTCGCAGGAGTCTGTATTAATCGTTCTTCTTTTCTGCATTGCGATCAATGGAATTGCCTACTGTGTGGGTGGCCGAGTATCTTCTCTCTTGTACGTTGATGACTTCAGTTTATATTACAGCTCCCGATATCTTCTATCCATCGGTCGACAGTTGCTACTGGTCATCAACGTACTATCTGAATGAGCTGTTCGCAAGGGCTTTAAATTCTCCACTTATAAGACGCAGTGTGTCCACTTATACAACCAACGTGGACTACATCCACATCCTGAACTGCGCCTTATGGTGTGGAGTTCCAATATATATACACTGCGAGATTTTTGGGCCTTATATTTGATTATAAATTAACATGGGAGGCGCATATACGTGATTAAAGAAGGCTTTGTGAAAAGTCCCTAAGTATTTTACGCCTTTTGTTAGGGGTTCGCAGGGTGCAGACCACATAGTGCTTTTACGTCTTTATCGTGCCTTTATCCGTTCACAGCTGGATTATGGGTGTTTTACTTATGGCTCAGCGAATAAATCGAAGTTACGTCTCTTGGACACTATCCATCATCATGGGATACGACTCGCTACAGGGGTCTTCCGAACGAGTCGGCTAGAGAGCCTGTATTGCGATGCGGGGCAACCATCACTGTATCGGCGACGTAATGCCCTGTTGTGCTCATACGGGGTTAAGCTCCGCTCGCAGCCTGAGCACAATTATTATGACTCTTCCATCATTCGTCTCCCTACCGCCGATACAGCGAAAATCCACGAAGACTTCGTCCAGCAGGTGTCCGGTTTCGTGAACTCCTCTTTGAGCTCGATATCCATCTTCCATCAGTTCGAACACTGGAGTATACCATCACTCCATCGTGGATTATGCAATTTGCCATGTTTGATGTAAGTCTGAGCCGATGGTTTAAGAATTTTACACCAGTTTTTGTTTATAGACTTAGTTTTAGTGAACTTTTATCGCGATATCCAAATTATTCATTAGTTTTTACTGACGGTTCCCGGATAAATGATTGTGTTGGTTGTTCCTTCGTTACAAATGGAGAGATATTTAAATAGAGACTGAGCCAATATATTAGTGCTTTTACTGCTGAAGTCTATGCTTTTTACAGAGCTTTATTGTTTTTAATTAGGCAACCTCGGAGCAGATTCCTTATCTGTTCCGAATCTTTAAGTGCAATCCAGTCGTTGCAGTCTTGCAATTGTGATGATCTGGTTGTCTTAAGAACTCAGGAGCTGCTCCACATTCTCCATAGCTCTGATTGTGATATTGGAGTAGTGTGGATTCCTGGTCATGTAGGGATTCCAGGAAATGAGGCCGCGGCTGCTGCAGCCAAGACTGGCGCACTGAATGGCTCTCTGGTATATTGGCGCGAGAGTTGGCAGGACATTCGAAACTGTTTGAAATATAAAATATGGTGGCAATGGGAAGGAGATTGGTCTGCACAAGAGGGAAACAAGTTACGAAATATAAAGAATACTTTTCGAATTTGGGATTCGTCCACAAGAGCGTCACGACACGAGAAGGTTTTACTCACCCGGTTGAGGATTGGCCACTGTCATCTGACACATGGCCACCTCCTACGTGGCGAACCTCACCCGGAGTATGATTTGTGCCGTGTTCCACTTATGGTGGAACATTTTTTATTTTATTGCGGAAAATATGACTGTGTTCGCCGGCAATATGGAATTCGGCCGGCACTACGTGCCCACTTGGAAATGATTTTTATCGAATACAGGTTTGGATAAGGTGATTTAGTATTTTATTGACGCGTTTTACTTATCCTCCGGGCACTTTACATTCTGAGTTTACATTTGTTGTTTTATATTTGATTTTATTTTGTTGACATTTGGGACTTTGTACATTGGAAAATTAAGAGAAAGATTATCAGTAGCCAAGCGGATAGAGCAACAATTTTATATTAGTAGATTCATTATTATGTAATTAAAGGACGAGGAAACTAAGTAAAATTATCAGGTCGAAATTTCGAATAGGTTTGCTACTTCAGGAAGTTCCGACGAAGTTGACAAAGGATTAGATTTTAATAGCGTGTAGGAAAATATCAGAGATAGTATCAAAAGTGCAGCTGAGCAGAGCAAACGTTATTAAGAAACTGAGAAAAAGAAACAGTGGTTTGATTAAGATTGTTGGATGGTAGTTGAAAGACAAGAAGTAGTACACTTAGGAATAAAAAGAGAGAATACTTGAAGGAGAAACTGAATGAGGTAGAAACAAATAGTAAGAATAAAAACATTCGAGATTTATATAAGAGTATAAATGAATTTAAGAACGGATATCGAGCAAGGGTAAAACGTGATCAAGAATGAGAATGGTGACTTGCTTGCAGACTCCCGTTCAATCCTGCACAGATGAAAAAACTATTTTGGGACACTACTAAATGCACATAGCCCAAATAGGGACGAAATTGAAATACAAACTGCTGACCCATTTATACCCGAACACACACTTTCAGATTTCGAAATTGCGATAGAAAATCTGAAAAAGTACAAGTCTCAAGGTATCGATCAAATTCCAGCAGAATTAATACAAGAGAATGGAAGCGCATTATCTAGCGAAATTGATAAACTTGTACTTGCAATTTGAGAAAAGGAAATTGTACCAGAACAATGGAAGGAGTCCATAATTATACCTCTTTTTAAGAAGGGGGACAAGACTAACTGTAGTAACTTTCGAGGAATATCACTTTTGTTAACGCCGTACAAAATTTTGTTCAATATTCATATGAGAAAATTAGATGAAAGTATTTCGGATCATCAGTGTGGTTTTAGGTGTAATAGATCGACAATTGATCAGATTTTTGTATTCGACAGATATTGGAGAAAATGGGAGTATAAGGGTACAATACATTAGTTATTCATAGGTTTAAAAAAGGGATATCACTCGGTTAAGAGAGAAGTATTATATGATATTCTTATTGCTTCGATTAATTAAAACGTGTCTCAGTGAAACGTACAGCAGAGTCCGTATAGGCCAGTTTCTATACGATGCAATTCCAATTCATTGTGGGCTAAAGCAAGGAGATGCACTATCACCTTTACTTTTCAACTTCGGTCTAGAATATGCCATTATGAATGTTCAGGATAACAGAGGGTTTGGAATTGAACGGGTTACATCACCTTGTTGTCTATGCGGATGACGTGAATATGTTAGGAGAAAATCCAAAAACGATTAGGGACAACATGGACATTTTACTTGAAGCAAGTAAAGCGATAGGTTTGGAAGTAAATCCCAAAAAGACAAAGTATATGATTATGTCTCGTGACCAGAATATCATACGAAATATAATTATAAAAATTGGAGGTTTATCCTTGGAGGAGGTGGAAAAATTCAAATATCTTGGAGAAACAGTAACAAATATAAATGACACTCTGGAGTAAATTAAACTCAGAATACTCGTAAATATGGGAAATGCCTGTTATTATTCGGTTGAGAATCTCTTGCCATCTAGTCTGGTGTCAAAATATGTGAAAGTTAGGATTTATAAAACAGTTATATTACCGATTGTTCTGTATGGTTGTGGAACTTGGACGCTCACTTAGAGAGTGGAACAGAGTTTAAGGGTGTTTGAGAATAAGGTTCTTAGGAAAATATTTGGGGCTAAGAGGGATGACGTTACAGGAGATTGGAGAAAGTTATACTACGCAGAACTGCACGCACTGTATTTTTCACCTGACAATTGGGAACATTAAATCCAGGCGTTCGAGATGGGCAGGGCATGTAGCACTAATGATCGAATCCAGAAATGCATATAGAGTGTTAGTTGAGAGACCGGAGGGAAATAGACCTTTTGGGAGGCCGAGAGGTAGATGCGAGAATAATATTAAAACGTATTTGAAGGTGGTGTGATAGGATGATAGAGAGTGGATTAATCTTGCACATGATAGGGACCGATGGCGGGCTTATGTGTGGGCGGAAATGAACCTTCGGGTTCCTTAAAAGCCATTTGGAATAAGTAATTTAGTACTGTTTCATGTATAATATTTAATTTAACTATATCTCCAAAATTGCTTAATTCAACGCACAAAATTGTAGCACTATCACAAACCATATTATTTCTCTGCAGCCGTAAGATCTCATAGTCATTTATGTCGTCATCGAAAACACACTTGACAATCCTTTCCGATAACAAAGTTTTCCTGTGTAGGCCTATTTAAAATTTTGCTTTCCTGCAAACGCTCTTTAATGGATGCTGTCACACAATCTATAAGTTCAAAGAATGTACTCGTAAAATATTCCTTCGCGTCACTAAATTCGTGCTGTGCGTGTTGACGATCGTCTAGGCGGCGAGACACTTTTCTTTGCTTTGGAGTCCTTGGTTCTGACAGGTCCAGCTCATTTGTCTTCTTGTAGTTTTGTCCTATAACATTTCATAGTTATCACGAAAAGTTTTGAATGTTTTTATCAAATTGTGAATGAGACAATTTGCTTCATGCAAATCAAGGTTTACACCTTGTAGTTTTATATTTGTTTCAAGCAGGGTAGGAAATACCTGTGTCATCATATTTAAATAAACAATAAGTTCAAATGACTCAAGTAGTTTCAAATAACCTGAAGCTTTAGTACCAGCATCACTTTTATCGTTTTCACAATAATCGGAAAGGAATTAAAGAACGGCTTGATAGTAAAGTTATCTTTCGGAGATTTTATGCTAAGAGTCCTGACAGTGAATCGTGTTGGACAAAACGGTCTTAAATTTTGTTCTGAGCCACGTGCATTTGTATCTATTAATGAATTAAACCAGTTCAATCTTTTCGGGAACTCTCTTATCATATTCATTAGATGTTGAGTTATATTGATTATATTTCTGCAATCTGTAATGTGCTTGGCACTGTCTTGTGCTACCGGTACTAAATTCAATAAGTGCATAAAGCAATGTGAATATCTGGCCTTTTTTATTTACTTGTAACATTTTGCCTGTAGGTTACTCCCTAGTATTTCCCATTTAAATCTGCAACACCATCGTAACCTTATCCGCGACAATTATGGTCATTTAGTCATAGTCTTAATAAAGCGTCAATAATAATATTGCAGAAACTAGTCGCATCTGTTGCTGAAGTTTCGTAGAAACCGATAGAGTGCTCGTGAATTTCAAGTTCCTTAGAAATAATACGCAAACATATGGACACTTGCTCTGTTTTCGCCACGTCACCTCGCTTCGTGAATTTCATTAGCCAACGAACGAAGCACTTTCAGTGCCATGATTTCGAGCATTTCGTTTTCCGCGTCGTGTACCAGATACATAAAGGTATTTCTATCAATAAATCGGCTGAAATCTGGGAAGTTTTCACATTGCAATTTCAAAAGCTGGTGGAAATTAGTTGCTTTGTCCTCATGCCCACGGATTGCTAATCCCGGTTATGATAAATATGACAACGATGAAAATAGTTTATATAAGACGACACGAGAATTTTGTAGGTCTTGCAACTTTGCAAGATTCAAATTGGATGCAACATTTACTCCACTCTGCACCGCAGTACTTTGGAACATGATTCTTTGTGACACTGGTATATTTCATGGAACAATATTTTCTTAAGGCATGTTTCCAGTTGTACAAGCCGATTGAAATGAAACAAGGATTCGCTTTTCTGGAGAGATTTAATAGTTTTTTTATCACCAGCTTCCTTGCATACTTTATAAAATACCACTTTTTTGTTCACCGATGTTTGTCCTGCCATGAAATATGGATAATTCTACCTTTACCAGCACCCTTTATTTCGCTTTCGCACGACAAAACAGAATCACAAAGTTTTGAAATATGTGAAGACGAACTTTGTACTTCGGCTGATTTTTGAACGGAATTCAAATCCATTGTATCGGGACAAATGGTTGTCGATGATCGTTGGGTTCCCACTCACGTTGGGTAGGATCTATCCGCGGTCTTTTAATTAAAAATTCATGCATGATCTTGATTAACAGCACAAGAAAATCACATCACAATCACACTAAGTAGTTAACCAAAGAGCGACAGTCGCGTAATCTGGAAATAAAGTCAACTGATTACTTCGTTCTTTTATTTACTAATCAGTCAACTAAGAAAAATTAAACTGTTCATTGTTAATTTTCTCTTAAGATGTATTCTGTTTGATTTAAAATTTAAAAATATCAGTTGACTGTTATTATTAACTAGCTAACTCTTTGTATAGAAGATCCCAACAATGCTTCCTTACTTTAACTTACGTATTTAAACATCTGTCTTCATTCATTTTAATAAATCATTCACCTAAAATGAGACGACGATGTGATATTGATGACAATGTTAATAATAATAATAATAATAATAATAATAATAATAATAATAATAACAATAATAATAATTACGCAACAAATTATTGGGTGGGCTCGGGTCCCACGGGCCAATATAAGTTGGCGCCATTGCAAAGCGTTTCACTACAAACACCTAAAAGAGAGCGAGCGTGACAGAGAGAAATATTTGGCAAGTAGACTTCATGCCTGGCCAGGAGCCGGTATCTTCGTTTAAATCTCAACGGTAACTGGACTTTGAAGTCTTTCGCGCGAGCTGTACTAACAGCGACTTCCAAAAGAGGAAGATCTGTTGGTGTTGTTTCTTTAGTGTAGATATAACCTCTGGTCATCCTCTGGGCCGGTTTGGCCTGATACGGGATCATTAGTCATTGTTGTAAGAAAATGTGTAACAAAATTCACTAGTTTTAAATAAATGTACCCTTTCTTTATGGTGTAATGTTATAGTAAATAGTAATAGTTTTACACTAAGGGGCATTGTTCTCTCTGGAGGCCGTGGAGATATTTCTTTACAAGCCATACCCGTGCGCTTCGCTGCACGTCTTGTTATAAATAAAATATGATTGACTTAAATCTGTTACATTTACAAATATAGCATTGTTATTATTAATGAATAGGCCTAACTAGTTTATTATAAGATATAAGTCGTTTGCTCCTGAATTATTTTCAAAATTGTGTTTAGAAGTATGAATGAAACTGTTATTACCATGCAATACACTCTGGAGTTGTTCAATTAATTCTACTTTTAAGCTTGGTTTTACAATCTAACAGCGTCTGAAACAGAATAGGCTATATCTGTAAGAACAGATGTTTGTTCTCTCAACTGGAAGAAGGCTTTGTCACCAAACGGCACCACTTGGAATAAGATGTTGCACTGTCTTATATTATTTAAAGCGTGTGTGATAACGGATGTACTGCTGCAAGTTTTTGAATTGTTGTGGGGAATTTTGACTCTCAGAAATAACAACGTTTCCAACAGCACAACATAATCTTTTGGTCCTTTACACCATTTTGCGTTTCATTTGATCTGTTTTACCTATTTGAATATTATTAAAATGAACATAATCGATATTTAGATCGTAATGGAATGCTAACATAGTATTAGTATGCGTATTAACTCTCGACTACGCTGTCCAGTTCTAGCAATACGCTCTCGTAGTTTGTTGATTCTCTGAAAACGTTCAGCGCTGTTTTCTCTTTTTCGACCTTGGTAAGTTCGAACTCACTTATTGGCATGTCAATCAAAGCGTTCGATGA
>JAJSOF020000042.1:7653832-7682193 GCA_025594305.2 Periplaneta americana | reverse complement strand
CAATGTACAGCAGGTAACAAAATTGTTGGTGAAAAAGAAATCCAGAGATGAAAATGATGTTGTGAATTGGCTCAAAGTGAAGGTTTTCAATTACACGGAAGAAACACCTTGGGCTCTGCAATACGAATGTGGATACTCTGCTGAATATAGTAAAGCAATTAAAGTTCGTGGAGAAGGACGCTCACTTGTTTGTGACAAACAATGCCTTCAAAATACTCAAATTCGTTGCCAATAAGCTCAGCAAAGGGGAATAATCTTCTAAAAGTCTGTCGAGCAAGTATCATTTCTGAAGAACTGCATGGCTGGTACAACACTCTGCCAATATGTGACACTGTAGTTGACAAGGTTCCAGAACCTGCTGTGGATGACAGTGGTAGTGATGATTCTGGAGATGACTTTAGAAAGCTCGTGATTTAGCTTCTAAGAAAGACCGATCATTTAATGTACTCTTTGTATCATGGAGTTCAAAATCTGTGAATTTTAGTTCCATTCAATTCAGTCCTAGTTGTGTTAAAACCATAATTCAATCTGCAAAATATGCTAATATGTAGCTTAATACATGTATTATTTAACAAGAAGGAGTAAATGTGTTTAAATGAAAAACCAGATTTTTCATAAACATTCAAATTTTCAAGAGGATTTATCTCAATACTATCTTTTTTTTTACTTAACACCTTTTCCTTGTAAGCCCACGATATAATCTAGGATAGGACTTTCTATTCGAACACACTTTTCTAGTATTTTAGTTATTATTTGTAACGATGCAAGAAACAATTCTTCAAATAATTACATTGTTCTGTCGTTCTCGAATAATTTGCTTCATAAGCGCCGATTATGAGCAAAATATATGGTCTCATTTATGGGGAAATTGTTGTAGACAGGTAGGAAGCAGACGCAGAGTCGGCAGGCTAAGAACAAATTTTCGTTATCGGAGATATTCAAAACTTACACTTCCATGAATGTCTCAAAACAAATTCTTGCAGCAACATAATTTCTTTTCTACACAATTCTTATAATGAGCTGCACAGTACAGTAAAGTAAAGAATATAATACATAGAAAGTAGGCTAGAACAGTATAACGGAAATGAAACAAATGTATGTTAACAATGTAAGCGTTCATAATAAAACATAAGAGAGGAATAAATATATAAAGTACTTGGAAACAGTGCTACCATCTAGCGATAAAAGGAGCAATCTACTAACAGCAAACATTTAGAATGTTCATCCAAAGTATAGGCATTCTTACAGTGAGAAAATTTCACCACTTTTTCTACCAGACGGACATGCGCGCGCATACAGGCGGAAATAAGTAGCACTACTGGGACAAGTCAGCAGCTTTTATGTTACGGTGATGATACAGAAGCGAAAGATTTTTATAGGGATGGGGATTTCGAAGGGACAGTATTTTTGAGGCTGTAAATTGCAGAAAGAACAACGGAAGAAACACAGAATAACATTTTTTTGCTTTCTCTGAAGATCCGAAAAAAATGCATATTTTAATGTATATGTATGTCTTCTGCCTTACGCTCAGCATGGATCAGTTTTAGGTTTGTATCTTTTTATTTAGTTTAAATTGTTAAGTTTAGTTCTGGTGTAATGATTTCACAAGTACAAAATGGATTATAAATACTCGGGGAGAGGACTTATTAAAATAAAATACAAAATATTTCAATGCAAATTACCGTCTATGGACAAAACTCTTCGAGAAAAGCCAGTTTATGGAGGACCAGGTTCGAACTCCGTAGCTGGCCAGTCCCATTGAGGTTTGTTATGATTTCCCTCAGTCACTAAGGGAATATCGGATTGAAAATTATTTACAAACCATGATTCGTCACCGTCTTAGTCACCAATATCATACTCATTAAAATAAAATCTATATCAGTTAGGTACTGTACATGCACACAAACGATCTATAACACACAATAGAAAAGAAACCTTAACTATACTGAAGGAGCGATCCTTGTATTTAGTGATTTAAATGTGAATATTTCAACCTGAAGCGTCAATTTTAGTGTTGGTTGTTGTTTATTTTGTTATAGTGTTGTTCAATGAATTAAAATAATTTTAATTAGTTTCTAAATTAAAATTATTATCCATTGGTTCGAGTGCGTGAAAAACTTTCTTCAAGCATGGACACAGTTCAAATTGGTCGTTCTCCTGAAAATGAATTCGGTTCTTCTGGTTTAGATCCTGGCACAACTGAACATGATTTTCATACTATGGTTGATCGGATGGAAACTGTGAGTTGCGATGTAAATAATAATAATTGTGGAAATGATATAGGTTCTGTAAACATTTCCTTGGTGCCTAGTAAGAAAAAAAAAAAGAGATGAAAAAAAAAACAATATTTATACAGCTACCTAAAAAATCACTGAAAAATCTTCCTGCTAAGCATGTTAAGTTGGCTCCTCTTGGAAGTAAAAATGTTAGTGTTTTAAATGCTACGAACAAGATTGCTTCTTCATTACCTAATCTGAATGCAACGTTTTCTAATATGCAAATTAATAAGCGGCCGTGCACAAGCTCAAAATTAATACAGAAATAGCACAGAATATGACGTGTTACACCAAATTCCCACTCAAAACAGATTTCAGCCCTTAGCTACGGAAGACAGTATGGAGGAACCTTCTGCTGCTTCTACACTTGAAAAGGAAAAAAATCCACCTATCTGCTTAAAGAACATTGAGAACTATCAGCTCTTATTACAAAGCATACAGAATCATGTATAATCAGAATTTCATACAGAGTTGAAAGGTTCAATCATAAATGTTTAAGCATGACCATCCTATGATTTTAGATAACTTACTACTTACTTTGATTCAATTCGTCAGCAATATTATACTTATAAAAATCCCGCTGAAAATAAATTTTATGCTGTTATTCCAAAAGTATCTTGCTCTCTCAGTGATCAAGAGATAAATGTAACCCTTAAACAATTTAACTATCCAGTTCATAAAGTAACCAGACTCCTAGGAAAGAACAAACAGCCCACTCCACTTTGCGCAATAGAACTGAAGAACAATGACCAAGGTAAATCAATACTGAATCTCAGTCGCCTATTACACAGTGTAGTTAAAGCCGAAATCAGACGTCAATCCAAAGAGATTCCTCAGTGTACAAGGTGCCAAAATTTTGGTCAAACTAAGAACTACTGTCAACTCGAACCACGCTGTGTACGATGTCTAGAGGCTCATCATTTCTCTCAATCCCTAATCATAAAAAAACACCGCCTAAGTGCGTGAACTGTCAATAACAACATCTAGCTAATTACAGAGGCTGCGAACACTATTTACAATTGAAGGAAAAATTCTCACGAGGTGTTCAGTTAAGAAAAGAACAACGGACTCATGTTCCAGAATATTCCTAACAATTACTTCAACGTAAAATAAATTCTCAGCATCACATAAATCCTTCAATGTCTGAACCATCTACGTCAAGATTTGAAGCAAATTTTCAATCTAACACGTATGCAAATGTAGTTAAAGGATCGTTTGATCAGAGTCACCGTCGCCCTATAAGTCAGCTTGCTCCAGAATCTTCCTCTTCATCTCTCTTAACTGATCTACTTTCTAAGGTTATCCCGCACATTATCACTCTCTTGACTCCATTCTTGTCAACAATTAAAGATTCCTTTATCTCTTTCTCTGTCATTTTACTTCCAGAATGGCAGCAAATAATCAAAATTTCTATTCATCAGCTCACTATAATCAATTGGAATGCTGATGGTATTAGAATGAAACGATCTTCTCTGATTGCCTTTTTGTCAACCCATAATATTATGATAGCCTGTATCACAGAAATTCACTTTCTTCCAAACAAAGTCTTCACTGTTCCAGGATATAAAATATACAGAGTGTTTCAAAAATACGGGGCATAATTTCAGGTATGTATTTCCCACACGTAGACAATCAAAATAGTTCATTACAACATGTGTCCGGAAATGCTTCATTTCCGAGTTATGGCCTTCAGAACATTGCAATTCACCGGAACGTGAAGACTCACATGCATCGCCTACAAGTTCTTCAGAACAAGTTCCTTCGAGCAGCAACGAATGCCTCGTGGTTTGTAAGAAATCAGCAGCTGCAACAAGAATTGGGAATTATTCCACTAGAACAATACATCCATTCAATGTCAAAATCTGTCTTCAACAAACTTTCTGGCGTTCCTGGAGCTGTGACATATAACATTGAAGCAAGATCTTGTCAGCCATCTAGACTTAAATGGAAACTACCTCAGAACATTTTCTTAGCGATACTACTCTTCATAAATTTAACACAGAAAATCATCATCATATTTTTATTCTCATAGTTCACAAAAATTATCAATTAATTATTTTAAAAATAAATTTAATTAGAGGAGACTTTACAGCCAACCTCATCATGATATAATGTATGGGATATTCCATAATTTAACAGTGGTCTATATAGCAAGTTTGCTGGTCGACCAATAAATAAATTAAAAGAAAACAATACTCAAGAGGTTATTATTACGCCCAAAGATTCTACTCACGTGATATGACCATTGATGTTAAAGCTGCTATAAATCAACGCTTGTAAAAATAATTATCTGCTGTACCGACAGTATTCTCGGACATATGTATTTTCTAATATTTTTTCTGCTTAACAAAGGAAACAAAGTCTTTCGTATTACTGTACTGTCTACTAGGTATATGTATATTTCCCAATTGGATAGTTTGAATACGAGGCTTTTATAAGACTGATTCGACCTTAACGAGAACTTGCCATTTTTCTGTGAATCAGAGTTCCAATTAATGAATTCTTTTTGGAATTCATAAACTGGCTGTCCTCGAAGTGTTCTGTGCATATACGGCAATTTGCACTCAAATATTTCATATCTGTTTTTAGTAAATCATCTCGCCGACTATTTATAACTCATTTTTTACGTCTGATATCATTAGAACAGAATTTAACATAACAATTAAACGTAATAAAAGCAGACCTATACAAGCCCGAAACTTAACCACGTTAGATAAACAAGCCTAGTGTAAACCATTGTGCCTAATAATGTATGGATATTCGTCCTTTCGTCTCTGGATCTTTGGAGAAACTGAAAAAATGTAATTCTGGGTTTCGTCCTTCGTCGTTGCTGCAATTTATAGCGGAGCAATAAGTTCCGTCTGGCCGAGTTTCCTTTCTGTATGGCTACGTATACTGTGGCAGTATAGGTACATTTCAGGGTAAGTGACATCTGTAATATTAGTGTCAGTTAAAGTAAAATTCTGTGTTTTTCATATTGTTCCTTTGTTTTAATTTATTTAAATATAAGATGTCAGACATGCAATAATGTGCATCTTCTGTTATTTAATATTACATATTATGTAATACGTTTATTTATATTCCTCAGTTAATACATATAGTGCGCATGTAGTTACAGTTATTCACCACTAGAGGCGCTAGTTATGCTCAGTTGACTGGTTTCCATAGCAATAACAACAGATAGTTTTCATACTGTATTAATACTTATACAGAGTTTCATCTATCAAATCTATTGTTAGTATCTGCAAATCACCAAGTTTCAAACCCACACTTCAGGGTTGAAAATTGTACGAATAAAAATATTATTTACATAAATCACTGCACATGTTACGCTATGATAAAATCACAGTGCAAGTCTATTACCATGAATGTGATCAGTGGCGCCAACTTATATGGGCCTGTGGGGCCGAAGCCCACCCAATAATTTGTCGTATTATTATTATTATTATTATTATTTCAGTTACGAATAAGCCCATTCAGCACTACGCAAAGTTCTTAGAAGCGTTTCTTTTCCCATAGTTCTCCCTTTCTTCGGCTGTGGGCTTCTTTTCTCTCTTCAGTCCACGTTGTTCCAGTCTTTTTCGTTGGGTTTTCCTCTTTGTTCAACTTGCCATTCTATGAATTTTGATTCCAAAAATTTCTGAGTTTAAGATATCTTCTTGTGTGAGTCCTGTTATTTCAAGTCATTTTTATTTCCTCAATCCATTTTATAGTATATGTTTGTGCTTTACTGTTATTTTCATAAAATTCAACTATTTGTTTTGTGAGTCTGTCGGGGTTCATTCTTTTGATATGTCCGTGAAAATTTGACCTCTTTTATTTTCTAATGTCACTATGAATGTCTGTGTTACTTTTTCTTGTTTACTTTTCAGTTTGTATTGTTGACCTATGACTACTGGGCCAAAACATTTTCCTTGCGATTTTGCATTCTTTTTTTCCCATTGTTTTCGACATCTGCTTTTCTCTTCAAAATTAACGTTTCAAGAGACATTCTGGTTTAATGACGTGTTTATAACGTCTTAATTATGTATGTTTCGATATGCACTTTTTATTGTAAATATTTTCAGTGAGCCGAAATGCTGTCTCCATTTTTTTTTTTTTGGCTTCTGTTTCAACTCCATTTTCCTAATGATTTCGTCGAGGTATTTACATTGCGTGACTCGTTTAATTTTAACATATTTGGTGTCTATATACTTTGGTGCTTCCAGGTAACGTATTCTGTTTTATCGAAGGATATCTGGAGACCGATTTTCTCCGCGATTTCTTTTTTGGCGTTTTCTTTTTATATTTATTTTTTAACAGTTAAATCTGTTTTTGAGCTGTTTTGATATCATGAGGTAAATTTGCTAAGTCTTCTGCAAATGCTAGGTAATCTAACTTTAATAATTTTCCCCTGCCTAATGTGATTGGTTGATTAATTTTGAGGATTGTTTTTTTGTTTACGCCATTCTTGTATTACCTTTTCAAGGACATTGTTTAAAAGTAATGGAGAGAATCCATATCCTTGTCTTATTCCTGTTTTAACCTCTTACTGCATAGGGAAGTTTTGCACACACTGGTTTAATATGCAAATATCTTAAGTACCTCCTTCTTTCTCAACATATGTCACATATGGTCAAATCCAGTTATTCTTGACTGTGTGTCATATCTGTCCCAGTATGCAATTTGAAACATTATATGCTTATTATATGTTATATGAGAATAAATCCGGTATGTGCCATATCTGTCCCAGTATGCGGAAAGGGGTTAATTTGAAGAGTTCAGAAATTTTCCCCTTAAACTTATCTTTAGACTTTGTATTTGTCAATGTTTCTTCTATGATTGCTAGAGTTATGCGATCTAATTAAACCATTATTATATTATTATATTATTATTATTATTATTATTATTATTATTATTATCATCATCATCATCATTATTAAAATGTGCCTCAGCGAAACGTACAGCAGAGTCCGTATAGATCAGTTTCTGTCTGATGCTTTTCCAATTTACTGCGGGCTAAAGCAGTGATATGCACTATCACCTTCACATTTTAACTTTGCTCTAGAGTATTCCATTAGGAAAGTTCAAGATAACAGAGAAGGTTTGGAATTGATCGGATTACATCAGCTGCTTGTCTATGCGGATGATGTGAATATGTTAGGAGAAAATCCAAAACTATTAGAGAAAAAACGAGAATTTTACTTGAAGCAAGAAAAGAGTTAGGTTTGCAAGTAAATCTCAAAAAGACAAAGTATATGAGTATGTCTCGTGGTCAGAATATCGTACGAACTGGAAATATAAAAATTTCAAATTTATCCTTTGAAGACGTCGAAAAATTCAATTATCTTGGAGCAACAGTAATAAAATAATATAAATGACACTCGGGAGGAACTTAATCGCAGAATAAATATGGGAAATTCTTGTTATTATGCGATTGAGAAGCGTTTGTTATCCAGTCTGAAAGTTAGAATTTATAAAACAGTTACATTACCGGTTGTTCTGTATGGTTGTGAAACTTGGACTCTCACTTTGAAAGAGGAATAGAGATTAAGGGTGTTTGAGAATAAAGTTGTCAGGAAAATATTTGGGGCTAAGAGGGATGAAGTTACAGCAGAATGGAGAAAGTTACACAACGCAGAACTGCACGCATTATGTTATTTACCTGACATAATCAGGAAAATTAAATCCAGACGTTTGAGATGCGCAGGACATGTAGCACGTATGGGCGAATCCAGAAATACATATAGAGTGTTAGTTGCGAGATCGGAGGAAAAAAAGACATTTGGGGAGGCGGAGACATAGATGCGACGATAATATTAAAATGGATTTGAGGGAGGTGGGATACGATGATTAATAGTGCATTAATCTTGAAGAGGATAGGGACCAATGGCGGGCTGATGTGAGGGCGAAAATGAAACCCAGGGTTCCTTAAAAGCCATAAGTAAATATTATTATTATTATTATTATTATTATTATTATTATTATTATTATTATTATTATTATTATTATTATTATTACTATTATTATTATTTACGAGATTTATTTATTTACTTCAACTTGTGACTCGTGTTTGAGCCCACCCAATGCTTTCCAAAAGTTGGCGCCACTGAATGTGACTCAATATAATATAATAAGTAACATTCGTGTCAGTTCGTTTTGCCTTTAATGGAGCCCTTCGTGACGGCACGTCATTATTCAGCAATCAGTGACTAGCACCATATGAAATTATTTGAAGGAGAAAGCTAGATCTACATGTGCGGAAGCATAAGAAAACTATCCATCATCACTAAACGTCCAAATAAAAAAATCTGTGTCCTTTTCTGAATAAGTAGTGGGCAAGAGCGCTTCTTAAAGCCATCTATTGCTGTCCAGTTTTGATTTTATGAAAATCGGAGCGAAGAATTAATGAAGACTTCCAAAATCAGTTTCATTTTCGTAAGGATAAGGTTGTTGCGTGTCGAATGATTTCATTGTGAATACTAGTTTTCAGCCTGCCTTCCTTTCTGACGCCACAGAGTGTACAGATAAGGCAGATGGGGTTGATAGTTAAATATTCCAGCGTCGAACTGAAATCATATTTCATCAGGTGAACGGCGGGACGAGTTCGATACGTATATACAAAAACCGATATTGAGTTGTTTACTGGAGTGCACTTAATTATAAAAAAAAAAGTAATGCATATCGCAGGTGAATGTAATATTAGCTGATTTTCACACAAAATACAAATGATGTTTTACAAAGAGCAAGCAAATCAAGACAACAAGTATATGACATTTAGAGAATTCATTGAAGACTACTTTAAGAAGTCTTCCATATCGGGGTTGAGGCACTTAGTTCTACGAAAGAGGCATCCATTGGAAATGTAAGTTATTATTATTATTATTATTATTATTATTATTGTAATTATTATTATTATTATTATTATTATTATTATTATTATTATTATTATTATTATTATTATTATTATTATTATTATCGTAAACCACGAATTTGCAAATTTTTGTGTAAAGGAAATTTCAATACACTATTAGAACTATGCCTAACTTCGTGTATGACACTATGGTAATATATGAAGGGAAGAAACAAAGAACAATCTAAGTAACTTTTACGAAGGTTTGAGCAAATGCTTTTTTAATATTCAAAACCCTGTGGGACAGACAATAATATTCATTCAAATGCATTTCATTTCACCTTGTAACAAGAACACATTTCCTCACAATAATGACCAACCATAATCTATACTGATAATAAATCTGTAACCGAAATTTTTCTGGTAATTTTCGCTTTCCCAAAAATTATTAGTGTTAATACGTATAATTAACCATCTTGAAACCGAAAATCACTTTTTTGAAATGTTTGTTTGTACGTCTGTCTGTCTGTCTACCTGTCACGCGATAATGGCTGAACCGATTTATAAGAAAATTGGAATATAAAATAAGTTCGTTGTAACTTAGATTTTAGGCTATATGGCATTCAAAATACTTTATTTAAAAAGAGGATTATAAGGGCGCCTGAATTAAATAAATTGAAATATCTCCCTTATTCTTGATTTTCGTGAAAAATATTACATAACAAAAGTTTCTGTGAAAATGATTTCCGATAAGTTTTATTCTATGCAAAATATTGATGGAACTGATATTTAAAGACATACATTAGTTTTAAATTAACAATGCTTTTTACGTCACGGCCACCTCATATAATGCGGGTAATAAAGATAAAACAAATGACTACATTTATTTAAAGCGGTCTTAGACAACAATCGGATTAATATTCATAACCCATTTTTACGGATGACATATAGGCCTATATGTGTTTATAATATACTAAATATTAACTTATTATAAATAGAGAGTATTTGTATGTTTGTATGAGTCAATCTTAGGAAACTATTTAATCGATTTGGATAATTCTTTCATCATTGGAAAGTGTAGTTCGTTTAGATGGACCTAGGCTTTATGTCACTACAGAAGCTCCAGATGAATCCAGAACTGGGCACAAATGGTAAGGTATGATTAAAACAGACTCTTACGCACAGAAAACTTGATATTCTGTCGAAACTAACGATGAATGAACGAAATGTAGTTATATTTAATGCTATTATGTGTGCTTTGCTTTGCGTTTATTTATGAACCAATGATAGTCAGGGATGGAATAATTTTACAAATATATTATACATGCGACACATACATATTAATTATTCAGTAAGATAACGATACATATTTTTATTGCTTAATTAGCCTACATATTATTTCGGTGAGCTACGATAATGTATATTTAAAATTTATTTGGTCCGTGTGATTTTATTTTTTTGTCTATAGAATATAATCGTATTTTTACGAATGTTATCGTAAAAGACAAGTAGACCTATTTCACCTGGACCAAAGATAAAAAGAAATTGAGTAAAAATTAGTATTTTTAACTTGGAGCTCACTGGAGCTATTAATTTTCTAGATTATTCCAGTCATTTTACAAACTTCCATGAAATGGCGTTCTGTTGCTCATTATGTAACCACATTTGTTTCCTATGGTTCTTAAAATAAAATGTATGTACCATGTTAACTTTAATGTGGTTTTATTTACGTAAATAAAGATGTGCATTGAGGCCAACAAAAAATTACCTTCGTACACAATCCACGCTATATTCACATTGGCTTGGGATGGTGTGTTAAGGAATGTATTCAAGAGTAATTTAGAAACATGTTAAACGAAATTATTCTAACACCAAAATGGATTTTCCCTGGACCAAATAGTCGTATTTCAATTATGTACAGTAATTACTTCATAGTTCTATCTGGTATTGTATGACATTAAAACTGAGATCCCTATTGTTAATTATTTTTACTCATAAAATTAGGCCATAACAAGCAGAGTATATACGATCTCGCGCGAACAGAGGTGAAGTTAGAGGTTTGGGGTGGCCTACACAGCACAAATCGTGCTGAAGATGTTGTTTTGCTAATATTCTTTATTATGAAGTGTTGTGCACTACACAGAACTCTTACCTATTAAGTATATAATCTTCTCAGTGATCACATCGTGTCTGTAGAATAGTTTGTTATAATTCTGTGGTTATCTCCATTGATTTAAGTACGCTATGGTGTGAGAGGACATCGAAGTTTCATCTTATTTTGTTATGTAGATTGGACATTATTAAATAATGTGTCCCATTTTGTAGGTTATATATATTACAGACCATTCGCCTACATGATGTAGATAGACTAGGTTCGATCCCGGACCAGGTCGATGGCATTTAAGTGTGCTTAAATACGACAGGCTCATGTCAGTAGATTTACTGGCATGTAAAAGAACTCCTGCGGGACAAAATCCCGGCACATCCGGCGACGCTAATATAACCTCTGCAGTTGCGAGTGTCGTTAAATAAAACATAATATTTAAAAAAACATGCGGCAAACCCTCTCGCGTACGCTTGGCAGTTTTATTATTACTGAACTATCCTGGAATATATGAGGTGTTGAAAATGATGACCTCCTGCAACACGTCTCTGATAAATTTTAAGAATTTTAATGGCTTGATATACTGTGGTTTTAGAGACACCAATTTTTTGCGCGAGATGTCGGAAATATTTTTATGAGATGTGATCCAATCTTGCGCGAGATGACGGAGATATTTTTAAGAATTGTGATCCAATCTTTCTCATATTTCATTCAGTTTTCCTCAGTAAGTATACAACGTGGTGTTTTGCTGCTTTTATTCAATATTGACCCAGTTTCTCTAAATGTTTAACGAGGTTGAGTATAGTGTTCACATGTGAAATAGTAACATTAGAAAATCTTCTTGTAAATCATCATTTTACCTTTCCGCAATCACTCTTTTCCGATAAGTCTCTACCATGAAAATCCTTTGCTTTAAGTAAATTTTAAATTTCTGTGGTGCTATGTGAACGAGCTAATCAAAACACTTCATTAACACAATCAGGAGAATAACACGCAATTTAATGTCAACACAGCCACTCTAACAGATTTACTGAAATGGACTGTTGAGCGATCGGGAGATGATTTGCAGTGGGTTGCTAGGCCTTTGTGCCCGTCGACCTTTTTTATGTAAAGGAACGCTCTGTAGATGACACTACGCGATTATGCCTTGCTCTACCGAGAATCATGGTAGACAGCACTCAGGTTCCGCTGTCTGTTAGAGAAGCAGTAGTGCATGTGGTGTTTTGAATTCGATTTGTGTTTCGTCCGTTTAATGGATAAATAAAAGTTGGACATCAATAATTTCGGGTAGAGTTCTGTGAGAAAAGATTTTATACGTTAATATTAGGCAGGCAGGCCTGTGCTGTTTGAAAATGCCAAACAAATGTTTCAGTTATACTGAAACACTTCTGCCTGAAGGAAAACAAAATTCGGAGATTTAATAAGAATGAGAAAGAACGGGAAAATCGTTTTTAGATAACTATGCAAACATTTAAGTGGTTCGAGCAAGAGAAACTACAGACGTGGACAAATTATTAACAAAATTGACGATTTTTATGATAATTCTGTTTACAAAATTTGATTTTTCAATTTAGACTACAGTTGACAATTTTGCATATTTCTATCATTACAATAGACAGAAATATGCAAAATGTCAACTGTAGTTTAAATTGAAGAATTAAATTTTGTAAAATATATAATAAAAATCTTCAATTTTGTTAATAATTTGTAAATTGGCAAAAATGTCAACTACAGTCTGAATTGAAGAGTCAAATTTCGTATAACTATAAAATAAAAATCTTCAGTTTTGCTAATAATTTGGAAATATCCAAAATGTCAACTGTATTCCAAATTGAAGAATCGAATTTTGTAAAAATATATAATAAAAACCTTCAGTTTTGCTAATAATTTGTAAATATGCAAAAATATCAAATGTAGTCCAAATTGAAGAGTTAAATTTTCTAAAAATATACAATACAAATCTTCAATTTTGCTAATAATTTGGAAATACACGCAAAAATGTCAACTGTAGTCTAAATTGAAAAATCATATTTTGTAAAAAAATATATAATAAAAATCTTCAATTTTGCTAATAATTTGTCCACGTCTGTATCATCGAACGCTTTGATTGACATGCCAATAAGTGAGTTCGAACTTACCAAGGTTGAAAAGAGAAAACAGCGCTGAACGTTTTCAGGGAATCAACAAACAATGAGAGCGTATTGCTAGAACTGGACAGCGTAGTCGAGAGTTAATACGCATACTAATAGAATGTTAGCATTCCATTACGATCTAAATATCGATTATGTTCATTTTAATGATATTCAAATAGGTAAAACAGATCAAATAAAACGCAAAATGGTGTAAAGGACCAAAAGATTATGTTGTGCTGTTGGAAACGTTGTTATTTCTGAGAGTCAAAATTCCCACAACAATTCAAAACTTACAGCAGTACATCCGTTATCACACACGCTTTAAATAATATAAGACAGTGCAACATCTTATTCCAAGTGGTGCCGTTTGGTGACAAAGCCTTCTTCCAGTTGAGAGAACAAACATCTGTTCTTACAGATATAGCCTATTCTGTTTCAGACGCTGTTAGGTCGTAATACCAAGCTTAAAAGTAGAATTAATTGAACAACTCCAGAGTGTATTGCATGGTAATAACAGTTTCATTCATACTTCTAAACACAATTTTGAAAATAATTCAGGAGCAAACGACTTATATCTTATAATAAACTAGTTAGGCCTATTCATTAATAATAACAATGCTATATTTGGAAATGTAACAGATTTAAGTCAATGATATTTATTTATAACAAGGCGTGCAGCGAAGCGCACGGGTATGGCTTGTAAAGAAATATCTCCACGGCCTCCAGAGAGAACAATGCCCCTTAGTGTGAAACTATTACTATTTACTATAACATTACACCATAAAGAAAGGGTACATTTATTTAAAACTAGTGAATTTTGTTACACATTTTCTTACAACAATGACTAATGATCCCGTATCAGGCCAAATCGGCCCAGAGGATGACCAGAGGTTATATCTACACTAAAGAAACAACAGCAACAGATCTTCCTCTTTTGGAAGTCGCTGTTAGTACAGCTCGCGCGAAAGACTTCAAAGTCTAGTTACCGTTGAGATTTAAACGCAGATACCGGCTCCTGGCCAGGCATGAAGTCTACTTGCCAAATATTTCTCTCTGTCACGCTCGCTCTCTTTTAGGTGTTTGTAGTGAAACGCCTTGCAATGGCGCCAACTTATATTCGCCCGTGGAACCCGAGCCCACCCAATAATTTGTTGCGTAATTATTATTATTATTATTATTATTATTATTATTATTATTATTATTATTATTATTATTATCATTAACATTGTCATCAATATCACATCGTCGTCTCATTTTAGGTGAATGATTTATTAAAATGAATGAAGACAGATGTTTAAATACGTAAGTTAAAGTAAGGAAGCATTGTTGGGATCTTCTATACAAAGAGTTAGCTAGTTAATAATAACAGTCAACTGATATTTTTAAATTTTAAATCAAACAGAATACATCTTAAGAGAAAATTAACAATGAACAGTTTAATTTTTCTTAGTTGACTGATTAGTAAATAAAAGAACGAAGTAATCAGTTGACTTTATTTCCAGATTACGCGACTGTCGCTCTTTGCTTAACTACTTAGTGTGATTGTGATGTGATTTTCTTGTGCTGTTAATCAAGATCATGCATGAATTTTTAATTAAAAGACCGCGGGTAGATCCTACCCAACGATCATCGACAACCATTTGTCCCGATACAATGGATTTGAATTCCGTTCAAAAATCAGCCAAGTACAAAGTTCGTCTTCACATATTTCAAAATTTTGTGATTCTGTTTTGTCGTGCGAAAGCGAAATAAAGGGTGCTGGTAAGGGTAGAATTATCCATATTTCATGGCAGGATAAACATCGGTGAACAAAAAAAGTGGTATTTTATAAAGTATGCAAGGAAGCTGGTGATAAAAAAAACTATTAAATCTCTCCAGAAAAGCGAACCCTTGTTTCATTTCAATCGGCTTGTACAACTGGAAACATGCCTTAAGAAAATATTTTTTCCCATGAAATATACCAGTGTCACAAAGAATCATGTTCCAAAGTACTGCGGTGCAGAGTGGAGTAAATGTTGCATACAATTTGAATCTTGCACAGTTGCAAGACCTACAAAATTCTCGTGTCGTCTTATATAAACTATTTTCATCGTTGTCATATTTATCATAACAGGGATTAGCAATCCGTGGGCATGAGGACAAAGCAACTAATTTCCACCAGCTTTTGAAATTGCGATGTGAAAACTTCCCAGATTTCAGCCGATTTATTGATAGAAATACCTTTATGTATCTGGTACACGACGCGGAAAACGAAATGCTCGAAATCATGGCACTGAAAGTGCTTCGTTCGTTGGCTAATGAAATTCACGAAGCGACGTGACGTGGCGAAAACAGTGCAAGTGTCCATATGTTTACGTATTATTTCTAAGGAACTTGAAATTCACGAGCACTTTATCGGCTTCTACGAAACTTCAGCAACAGATGCGACTGGTTTCTGCAATAGTATTATTGACGCTTTATTAAGACTATGACTAAATGACCATAATTGTCGCGGATAAGGTTACGATGGTGTTGCAGATTTAAATGGGAAATACAAGGGAGTACCCTACAGGCAAAATGTTACAAGTAAATAAAAAAGGCCAGATATTCACATTGCTTTATGCACTTATTGAATTTAGTACCGGTAGCACAAGACAGTGCGAAGCACATTACAGATTGCAGAAATATGATCAATATAACTCAACATCTAATGAATATGATAAGAGAGTTCCCGAAAAGATTGAACTGGTTTAATTCATTAAGAGATACAAATGCACGTGGCTCAGAACAAAATTTAAGACCGTTTTGTCCAACACGATTCACTGTCAGGACCCTTAGCATAAAATCTCCGAAAGATATCTTTACTATCAAGCCGTTCTTTCATTCCTTTCCGATTATTGTGAAAACGATAAAAGTGATGCTGGTACTAAAGCTTCAGGTTATTTGAAACTACTTGAGTAATTTGAACTTATTGCTTATTTAAATATGATGACACAGGTATTTACTACCCTGCTTGAAACAAATATAAAACTACAAGGTGTAAACCTTGATTTGCATGAAGCAAATTGTCTTATTCACAATTTGATAAAAACATTCAAAACTTTTCGTGATAACTATGAAATGTTATAGGACAAAACTACAAGAAGACAAATGAGCTGGACCTGTCAGAACCAAGGACTCCAAAGCAAAGAAAAGTGTCTCTCCGCCTAGACGATCGTCAACACACACAGCACGAATTTAGTGACGCGAAGGAATATTTTACGAGTACATTCTTTGAACTTATAGATTGTGTGACAGCATCCATTAAAGAGCGTTTGCAGGATAGAAAAATTTTAAATAGGCCTACACAGGAAAACTTTGTTATCGGAAAGGATTGTCAAGTGTGTTTTCGATGACGACATAAATGACTATGAGATCTTACGGCTGCAGAGAAATAATATGGTTTGTGATAGTGCTACAATTTTTGTACGTTGAATTAAGCAATTTTGGAGATATAGTTAAATTAAATATTATACATGAAACAGTACTAAATTACTTATTCCAAATGGCTTTTAAGGAACCCGAAAGTTCATTTCCGCCCACACATAAGCCCGCCATCGGTCCCTATCATGTGCAAGATTAATCCACTCTCTATCATCATATCACACCACCTTCAAATACGTTTTAATATTATTCTCGCATCTACCTCTTGGCCTCCCAAAAGGTCTATTTCCCTCCGGTCTCTCAACTAACACTCTATATGCATTTCTGGATTCGATCATTAGTGCTACATGCCCTGCCCATCTCGAACGCCTGGATTTAATGTTCCCAATTGTCAGGTGAAAAATACAATGCGTGCAGTTCTGCGTAGTATAACTTTCTCCAATCTCCTGTAACGTCATCCCTCTTAGCCCCAAATATTTTCCTAAGAACCTTATTCTCAAACACCCTTAAACTCTGTTCCACTCTCTAAGTGAGCGTCCAAGTTCCACAACCATACAGAACAATCGGTAATATAACTGTTTTATAAATCCTAACTTTCACATATTTTGACACCAGACTAGATGGCAAGAGATTCTCAACCGAATAATAACAGGCATTTCCCATATTTACGAGTATTCTGAGTTTAATTTACTCCAGAGTGTCATTCATATTTGTTACTGTTTCTCCAAGATATTTGAATTTTTCCACCTCCTCCAAGGATAAATCTCCAATTTTATAATTTTATTTCGTATGATATTCTGTCACGAGACATAATCATATACTTTGTCTTTTGGGATTTACTTCCAAATCTATCGCTTTACTTGCTTCAAGTAAAATGTCCATGTTGTCCCTAATCGTTTTTGGATTTTCTCCTAACATATTCACGTCATCCGCATAGACAACAAGGTGATGTAACCCGTTCAATTCCAAACACCCTCTGTTATCCTGAACATTCCTAATGGCATATTCTAGACCGAAGTTGAAAAGTAAAGGTGATAGTGCATCTCCTTGCTTTAGCCCACAATGAATTGGAATTGCATCGTATAGAAACTGGCCTATACGGACTCTGCTGTACGTTTCACTGAGACACGTTTTAATTAATCGAAGCAATAAGAATATCATATAATACTTCTCTCTTAACCGAGTGATATCCCTTTTTTAAACCTATGAATAACTAATGTATTGTACCCTTATACTCCCATTTCTCTCCAATATCTGTCGAATACAAAAAATCTGATCAATTGTCGATCTATTACGCCTAAAACCACACTGATGATCCGAAATACTTTCATCTACATACGGAATTAATTTTCTCATATGAATATTGAACAAAATTTTGTACGGCGTTAACAAAAGTGATATTCCTCGAAAGTTACTACAGTTAGTCTTGTCCCCCTTCTTAAAAAGAGGTATAATTATGGACTCCTTCCACTGTTCTGGTACAATTTCCTTTTCTCAAATTGCAAGTACAAGTTTATCAATTTCGCTAGATAATGCGCTTCCATTCTCTTGTATTAATTCTGCTGGAATTTGATCGATACCTTGAGACTTGTACTTTTTCAGATTTTCTATCGCAATTTCGAAATCTGAAAGTGTGTGTTCGGGTATAAATGGGTCAGCAGTTTGTATTTCAATTTCGTCCATATTTGGGCTATGTGCATTTAGTAGTGTCCCAAAATAGTTTTTTCATCTGTGCAGGATTGAACGGGAGTCTGCAAGCAAGTCACCATTCTCATTCTTGATCACGTTTATCCTTGCTTGATATCCGTTCTTAAATTCATTTATACTCTTATATAAATCTCGAATGTTTTTATTCTTACTATTTGTTTCTACCTCATTTAGTTTCTCCTTCAAGTATTCTCTCTTTTTATTCCTAAGTGTACTACTTCTTGTCTTTCAACTACCATGCAACAATCTTAATCAAACCACTGCTTCTTTTTCTCAGTTTCTTAATAACGTATGCTCTCCTCAGCTGCACTTTTGATACTATCTCTGATATTTTCCTACACGCTATTAAAATCTAATCCTTTGTCAACTTCGTCGGAACTTCCTGAAGTAGCAAACCTATTCGAAATTTCGACCTGATAATTTTACTTAGTTTCCTCGTCCTTTAATTACATAATAATGAATCTACTAACATAAAATTGTTGCTCTATCCGCTTGGCTACTGATAATCTTTCTCTTAATTTTCCAATGTACAAAGTCCCAAATGTCAACAAAATAAAATCAAATATAAAACAACAAATGTAAACTCAGAATGTAAAGTGCCGGAGGATAAGTAAAACGCGTCAATAAAATACTAAATCACCTTATCCAAACCTGTATTCGATAAAAATCATTTCCATGTGGGTCACGTAGTTCCGGCCGAATTCCATATTGCCGGCGAACACAGTCATATTTTCCGCAATGAAATAAAAAATGTTCCTCCATAAGTGGAACACGGCACAAATCATACTCCGGGTGAGGTTCGCCACGTAGGAGGTGGCCATGTGTCAGATGACAGTGGCCAATCCTCAACCGGGTGAGTAAAACCTTCTCGTGTCGTGACGCTCTTGTGGACGAATCCCAAATTCGAAAAGTATTCTTTGTATTTCGTAACTTGTTTCCCTCTTGTGCAGACCAATCTCCTTCCCATTGCCACCATATTTATATTTCAAACAGTTTCGAATGTCCTGCCAACTCTCGCGCCAATATACCAGAGAGCCATTCAGTGCGCCAGTCTTGGCTGCAGCAGCCGCGGCCTCATTTCCTGGAATCCCTACATGACCAGGAATCCACACTACTCCAATATCACAATCAGAGCTATGGAGAATGTGGAGCAGCTCCTGGGTTCTTAAGACAACCGGACCATCACAATTGCAAGACTGCAAGGACTGGATTGCACTTAAAGATTCGGAACAGATAAGGAATCTGCTCCGAGGTTGCCTAATTAAAAACAATAAAGCTCTGTAAAAAGCATACACTTCAGCAGTAAAAGCACTAATATATTGGCTCAGTCTCTATTTAAATATCTCTCCATTTGTAACGAAGGAACAACCAACACAATCATTTATCCGGGATCCGTCAGTAAAAACTAATGAATAATTTGGATATCGTGATAAAAGTTCACTAAAACTAAGTCTATAAACAAAAGCTGGTGTAAAATTCTTAAACCATCGGCTCAGACTTACATCAAACATGGCAAATTGCATAATCCACGATGGAGTGATGGTATACTCCAGTGTTCGAACTGATGGAAGATGGATATCGAGCTCAAAGAGGAGTTCACGAAACCGGACACCTGCTGGACGAAGTCTTCGTGGATTTTCGCTGTATCGGCGGTAGGGAGACGAATGATGGAAGAGTCATAATAATTGTGCTCAGGCTGCGAGCGGAGCTTAACCCCGTATGAGCACAACAGGACATTACGTCGCCGATACAGTGATGGTTCCCCCGCATCGCAATACAGGCTCTCTAGCCGACTCGTTCGGAAGACCCCTCTAGCGAGTCGTATCCCATAATGATGGATAGTGTCCAAGAGACGTAACTTCGATTTATTCGCTGAGCCATAAGTAAAACACCCACAATCCAGCTGTGAACGGATAAAGGCACGATAAAGACGTAAAAGCACTATGTGGTCTGCACCCTGCGAACCCCTAACAAAAGGCGTAAAATACTTAGGGACTTTTCACAAAGCCTTCTTTAATCACGTATATACGCCTCCCATGTTAATTTATAATCAAATATAAGGCCCAAAAATCTCGCAGTGTATATATATTGGAACTCCACACCATAAGGCGCAGTTCAGGATGTGGATGTAGTCCACGTTGGTTGTATAAGTGGACACACTGCGTCTTATAAGTGGAGAATTTAAAGCCCTTGCGAACAGCTCATTCAGATAGTACGTTGATGACCAGTAGCAACTGTCGACCGATGGATAGAAGATATCGGGAGCTGTAATATAAACTGAAGTCATCAACGTACAAGAGAGAAGATACTCGGCCACCCACACAGTAGGCAATTCCATTGATCCCAATGCAGAAAATAAGAACGCATAATACAGACCCCTGCGACACGCCATTTTCTTGGAAATGTTCATTAGAAAGTGTGGTGCCTACTCAAACTCGGAAGTACCGCTCTGCCATGAACTTTGCAATAAATTTTGGTAGACTGCCACGAAGTACCCAATTATGCAGAGTTTGCAGAATTCCAAAACGCCATGTGGTATCGTAAGCCTTTTCTAGATCAAAGAAGACCGCCACAAGATGTTCCTTCTTGAGGAAAGCATCTCTAATGGCGGTCTCCAGCCGAACAAGATGGTCTGCGGCTGATCTGTGGTTACGAAAACCACATGGGATATTAGATAATCGGTTTTCCGATTCGAATACCGACATCAGGCGTTTGCTTATCATTATAGTAAGTCAATATTTTATTGTAGTAAACTACTTTATTTCTTCAAAAGTTTATGTACTTTCTTCTAATCCCGTAATAATCAATTAAATCCCACTTGAGTTTTAATTTTCTCTAGATAAATTAAAACATCTAGTGAGATTATTGGTGATAAAAGCATTTTATGCACCACGAACGCGAATTCTAAGAATGCAGTGTGAGCCAGACGTTTAATTCTGACTGCAACTTCAAACATTTAGTATGCTTAAAAGTGTTGCATACATTACAATGGAGTAGGGTGCAGAGGAAAAAGTTTTAAATACGGAATTATTATTATTATTATTATTATTATTATTATTATTATTATTATTATTATTATTATTATTATTATTATTATTATTATAACAGAAATTGAGAAAGGTAAAGAGAAAGGTAGTGTTTCGAATGAATTTGATTTGGCAGAAAAAGATAAAGAAAGTTTCATAGATGCAATATTTTGGAAAACGGAAACAGACATAAATTAAAGATTTCTTCAATCCACATTCTTGTGAGTAGCATATATATTCTATTTAGCGAACATTACAGTACTTGATCATTATTTCACTATTTATAAAATTCAATATAGTTTAAACTTAAATAGTAAAAGAATAATATCAGTGTTAAATTTCTAATCAGTTATAGAAGTGTAAGCATACACAAAATTAGAATTATTTTTTACTAATGGCGGGAAGTTGACTTTGTCATTCACCCATACGAATTGAGATCTGTAGACCAATTTACGAGAGAGTCACTGACCAGGGTGCGTCATAGAAGGCTGGTTTACGCTACACCGTTGTTGAGAAAAGATTATGGTGGAGGTTTGTTGGGATACCACAGGGGAATCGAAGCTTCCACAGAAAACTCTGTGTTACATGGACCACAGGCTTGCCCAACACAAATTCTATATCGATATATCGAAGGTATACCGGTTCCAAATGATTATGAGAAATTAAATTAAATTAGTTTACAGAGTATGTAAATTTGTGAATGTAGGCTATTTACACTTTTAATATATTTATTGTACACACTTTCTAAAACGACTTTACAACTTTGCAACCACACAGAAATATATTGCGAAGACCAGTACAAATGGTTCAGGTGTCATATATTAGCAAATTAAATCTAGTTTTACCTCAGTCAGTAGGCCTAGGTATCACTGCATTGGTCATACGGCAGGCATCCCACCTAAAGTCAATTTCTTGCCACACTCACTGAAGAACATCCCGCATCATTTCTTAAATTGCAGCGGTAATTTATTTCGATTTCTAACCTGTGCAATATTAGCTAGCAAGGGTGGATGATAAATCGATCTTTAATGAAAACCAAGAAGAAAAAATTGAGTGTCAATTCTGGAGAACGAGGTGACCATGCAATCGGCCTACCTTAGCCTATCCAGCGATCTGGAAAATGGGCATCGAGATTTCGGATTTCTGCGAGGTAGTGAGATGGTACATCGTCTTGTTGGAAGAGAATGAGCTTCGGTCATCATCCACGCGCATGTATGGGATAAGAAAATTAGCCAACATATCTAGATACACGAAACCGTTTATGGTTTCTTCTTGAAAAAATAATGGACTGTGCACTTTAACTTTACTTACAGCACAAAAGATATTCACTTTCAGACTGTCAGGAACATGTTCGAGTTGCGTCAGGATATTCACTGCCTCAAATTCTGCAATTCTGAGTGTTTACTTCGATTCTTCAAACCACAACACACACTCAGCACTATCCGCTTCCGCGAAAACAGCCACTTTGAAGTGGCTCTCCCTAGCGCTCGCGGTGGCAGAATTCGATACATAGCACTACGTCATGCAAAAACATAGTCTATATTAACGAAAAAATAATGTATTAACCAATATCATAAGTCTACTGCATAAAGGGCTACACTTTCTTAAATTTGTAAAGTCGTTTTAGAAACATGGTTCATTTATTTTTATAGTGGCAGTGGTTTATTGCGACGTAAAAACTCTGCACTCTCTTAAATTTGTAAAGTCTTTTTAGAAATATGGTTCATTTATTTTATAGTGGCAGTCGCTTATTGCGACGTAATTTCTTTAGTGTCCTCGATGACAAGGTAACGCAGTTCAACTGTAGCGCTTACGCTTTGGAATTATGGACCAAAACTCAACATCTACAAGATTTGAGAAATTGAGTTATACATATATTCATGTTTTTCTTAATGAGTTGAACACTTTGGAAATCCCGGAAGTGACACAACCCCGTCATGTGCCGAACTTCTCCTCAAAATAAAAAATATTTCACATTTAGATGAAAAAAAAATAGGGCCAGAACTGACTAGAGATTACACAAAAGTACAGCTAAAATAATTTTATGGAATTCTTAATGCCAAGGAAGACAACATATTAACGTTTTTTTTTTTTTTCTTGTCAGCAAATCCAACCTTTCCCAAAACTCTTTACCGATGGAATATTTCATTCGCGACAGATATGGTTTCACAACTGCACAGTGGTGATGTTAAATACAGAAGAAAAAGATTATGTATGCCACTATACCTAGCTTGAAATACACATGGGTCGTGGGGAAAATGAAGTAGCTTCAGCAGTAAGACATTTGCTAATAAATTTAGGGAACAAAATTCGCAAAGAAAAGCTAAATATTTAACATTGAGACTTTCCTCTGATTCCTGTGGGTCGCAAAATAACAACTCAGTCATTATGAGCATGCATCTTCGAGTTTGCGAAACGTCAAATCTTTCAACACAATTGTTCACTTCTACCCTATTATGGAACACAGTTACATGCCTCCTGATATGATATTTGGTATTATAGAAAAGGTCCTTGGAAAGCATGAAAATATAACTCTTTCTTCAAAATATCACGAGATCCTATACAACCATGGCACATGTCTTGTTCTCTCGAAAGACTAGCATGTTCATGACCTGAAATCTATTGCTAACACGTCGAGGTGGGTTCCACCAAGTTGGTGACCGAGAGTTGCAATGGTGGCTCTCGTGCTCTTCTTTTCGGCCATTTTGCGCCTTATCACCAAACACTCTTTTCGTTCTCTCGTCTTTGTCATCACTCTATTCCTGTCCGCCGCCACCATTGCATGCGGAACACCCAGCACATCATCAAAGCCATTTTCACTTCTCCAACCCCCCTGTAAATTTTGTCACGTCCGCCACCAAGACGGGATTTGTTAAGAATGCCTGATGGGGCTTCATTATTCTTCCCCGTCTAGTTCTTATATCTATTCGTAGGCTAAGGTTCTTAGGCTTATAATTACCTCTCACCAGCGGGGATCTTTCATATCTCCGTGGTCCTGTCCCACGGTTTAGAGCGCGACTTCCGACTTGTGTGTCCCGACAGGGCGGCCAGCAAACGAAGCAATAGTGGACCATTCAGACTGCCCCTATATGCAAGTCTAGGTGCGGAGCCCGGATCAAGAGTCATGTACACTCACGTAGAGAACCAATGGGGCCCGGGGCGATTTAAACGTCCCGGTGACCGACTCTACTCGCCGGGGCGGATATATCGCTCCGACGTGTTACCGCTGACGTATGGGTGTCGCAGTGTAAACAACCATTTGTTCCCTGAAGCTGCGTGCTGTCTCGGATTGCTCCGGCTTTGGTGGGTGGGTCGGAGCTACACGAATAGTCCGGCGGTTATGTAGTGTAGAGTATGGGCTGTTATTCCCGTGGTAGGGGCATAAAGCTGCGACACACCTCTGGTGTAAGATTTGCAGTTAGGAGTGTAATGACCAGTCTGAAATGTAACTTGAGTGAAGTGGGATGCTGGGATCGGTCTGTGTCGGGGATTCCAATGGCCGGCACAGACCGAGAAGACTTTTTAGGCGTCTTTTTCTTATGCCTCCCCGGTGGCAGACTGACACCGACTGTTCCGTAGGGGTGACCAGATTCAAAATGGCCTCATCGCGCTCCCCTTCTCCTTCCATTAAAAAAAAAAAGAGAACGGAAGAACCTATAAAAGGTACAGTGACTGCTGGTCTTATGACGAACACAGCAATGGATCTGGTTCCCGAAAATGTTAATGTTTATATGCCGCCTCCGAAGTTCATTAGTATTACTTCGACAGGAACAGAAAAAACGATGAAGAACATCAGCACGTTTTATATCAGACGTGCACTAGATGGACCCGTGGGGAAAGTCGAGAATGCCACTAAGCTCCGCAACTGTAGCCTGCTCGTCGAAACTTTGTCTCCCAAACAAAGTGAGACGTTGCTGAAGGCGAATTTGCTGGGGTCATATCTTATAAAAGCAGATCGGCACACTTTGCTGAACACCATTCGGGGAGTGCTTCATACGGATGCTCTGGATGGAATGAGTGATGAAGAGATACAACTCGAGCTTGCAGACCAGTCCGTGTCCAAGGCCTACCGTTTGTTGCGTAAGCGGGACGGACGGACTTATCCATTGAGCATAGTTTTTTCTTCACTTTCGAGAAATCCCTCCTACCTGAATACATTTTTGTCGGATACGAACGTGTCCCTGTTCGTGCATATGTGCCGAACACAATGCGCTGCTTTAGGTGCCAAATGTTCGGACATACGCAGTAACATTGCACGAACGACATCGCACGTGCAAAGTGCGGCGGTGGTGACCATTGAGACTCTCCATGTCCGAACACCGCGCACTGTGTGAATTGTGAAAGGGACTATGCCGCCAATTCCAAAGAATGTCCGAAGTATCAGGTAGAGAATGCAATACAAGAACTCCGAGTCAGAGACAATGTAACTTTCTTCGAGGTACATAAACGTTATTTTGATCTTGATAAGAAACAGAAAGAAAAGAAATCCTATGCTGCTATTTTACGACAAGGAACGGAGGGTACCGATGCCTCAACTTAAACTCCACCTCTTGAGTGTACATTTGGGAAACGAGCTGAGATCGCAACTCAGACGTATGTGGACGCCGGTACCCAGACTGACGACTTAGACGATAGTTGTGGCATTGATATCAGGCCCTATGTATCCAAAAGACGGTTCCTCATACGTCAAAGACAAGTTCTGAGCATGAGAGAATATCACGACGTCGCACTCCTGGTACGGAAGAGAAATCGAGACCTCGTTCTCGATCCCGTACCCGATCAAGGTCACGATCAGGAGCGCGACGTAATGCATGTGTTTCGCCACCGTCAAAATCTAAGCTGTCGCAGTCGAAGGGACAGAGTCATAGGAAAGCAAAGAAGAGAAAATCCCCTGTAGAGCCACCACCATGATTTAGCTCCTCGTGATGATTGATATTATACAATGGAACGTGCACGGTGTACGCAATAGATACACAAAACTACAGCAATTAATCTATCAAGAGAATCTTGCTATTTTATGTCTTCAGGAGACACGCCTGCAACCTGAAAACTCCCTGAATATCTCGGAGTACTATCATCTTGCTGGTATTCGTGCCAACGGAGGTTGTGCTCTCCTTTTCCACCAAAGCATCTTTACCTCCGTCGTCAATATTACCACTGTACATCAATGTACAGCTGCCACAATAACATTACACAACATTCAGTTTTCTATAATTTGTATGTATATAACACATCATAGACCTTTCACAATAAATGAAATTGAAGATAATCTGATGCAGGTACCTGCTCCATTTCTATTAGTGGGGGATTTCAATGCATTCCACCACTCTTGGGGCTCCAGTTCTGAGTATGACAAAGGAAATAACATAGCAGAAGTATGTACCCGTTTCATTCCGATTATGCTGAATTCACGGGAAGCAACTCATCTATCTTTGGCTTAGGGTACTTTCCCTATGAAAGATATTATCTCCATATATAGCCCAGTTTTGTCTACGCATTTGAAATGGTCTGTGATTCCCGACCTCTATGGTAGTGACCACTACCCCATTGGAATGCGCATGTCCGCTTTACGTCCTGCGGAATCCCGCTCTCCAAACTGGGTTATTAAAAAGGCGGACTGGGTCGGATTTTCGGAGTCCATATCATTCGACGATACTGGACATGAAAATGTGGACTCCGTAGTAGAATATTTCTCAAATGTTGTTATAAAGTGAGCAGAATTATCTATCCCCCGGTCATTCTGCGCTCCAAAGCGCTTCTCTGTCCCCTGGTGGACGGACGCCTGCAGAGATGATGTCCATGACCGCAAACGTGATTTACGGCAATTTGAGCTTCTTCCGACCCAAGAAAATTTTGTCCAGTTTAAACGTCCTCGAGCCAAAGCTCGTCGCGCCGTGTTCGAGGATAAAGAAGACGTCCTGGACAATGTACTTCAATTCATTGAAAAACAACGTCCCAGCTAACACCGTATGGGACAAAGTCCGTCAAATAATGGGAAAACGTAGATCTCTAATTCCGAGTCTTCTGAGTAGTGGAGGAACGACCACCAGTCCCATAGAAATTGCTGAAATATGCGCTAGTTCAATTTTCACAGATAAGCATAACAAACAATTATGACACGTTATTTATAAAAATCAAGGATACTGCGGGAAAACGAACACTGAACTTTATATCTCTTAACACTGATAACTACAAGGCACAGTGCATATCTGGGGAGTTCGACGCGGCACTAGACACATCCCCTGACACATCACACCTCCCCTGGACCTGATAACATCTATAACCGCATGCTTCGCTATTTTCCACCAGATGGAAAATTATTTCATCTCTCAATTTACAACAAGATCTGGACTGAGCGTGTGTTTCCCCCTGCTTGGCGTACCGCCATTGTAATCCCATTCCAGAAACCAGGAAAGGCAGTTATAGGCCTATATGTCTCATCAGCTGTATTTGCAAAGTTATGGAAAAGATGATAAGTAAACGCCTGATGTGGGTACTCGAATCGTAAAACCGATTATCTAATATCCAATGTGGTTTTCGTAAGCACAGATCCACCGCTGACCATCCTGTTGGCCTGGAGACCGCCATCAGAGATGCTTTCCTCAAGAAAGAACATCTTGTGGCGGTCTTCTTTGATATACAAAATGCCTACGATACCACATGGCGTTATGAAATTCTACAAACTCTGCATGATTGGGGACTTCGTGTTAGTCTACCAACGTTTATTCCGAAGTTCATGTCAGAACGGTATTTCCAAGATCGAATATGCACCACACTTTCTACCGAACATTTCCAAGAAAAAGGCGTTCCATAGGGGTCTGTATTAATCGTTCTTCTTTCTGCATTGCGATCAATGGAATTGCCCACTGTGTGAGAAAAAAA
>JAJSOF020000042.1:7640057-7653732 GCA_025594305.2 Periplaneta americana | reverse complement strand
CCCAAAACAGGCTTTAAAAAATGCTTAGATACAGCATAAAAACAGCAACTTCACCTCAAAATGTTAAAATAATTATTACAGTATTTATTTGTTTTGGCTCACTGTATATTTAAGAAGAATCAGTTACTAGCAATCACTTCGGCCTTCTTCTGCACAACTAGCTGCAACAATTTCCTGCCTCTTGCCGTATAATCGTTCATGTTTATGAATAAAACGTGTACAATCACATTGCTAATCATTAGCATAGATCACTGTGTACCTGCTCAGGTTATGGGCTAAAATAATTCTGCCTGTACAGATATTCTAAAACTATTATTTAAGTGTACAGACAAAGGGTATTAAGCGTATTTAATACTTTTTTCCTGTCTGTCAACATTTTATTTGTAATGGACTTAATTATTTGGGAAGATTTCATTATTAAGGAACTATAAGAGCTAAGACTTAATACGTTTTCCCTGTAGACGGTCCACAATTTATTGTACTTATTACCGTTAGTAACTCATTTTTCGCATTTTTGGACTTAATACATTTTCCTTGTAAGCCCACGGTATATACCGAGATTGCTCGGTCTTAAAGGCTTTGATGGTAACAACGTTTGTCAGGTTTACTATGCTACCATCTAGTTGTTACATAAGGAGTCACGTCATAAGTCAAACATTTGAATTGCATACGAATGTACAGCAATCTCGTGTTCGTTTACGGCGGACGGGTAGCGATCTTGGCGGTTATTCTCTTCAAAGTGCTACCGATTTTACATAGGAACGAGCAATCTGTTACATTTGTGATCTGGGGTTCTATAAACGAATAGCACAGTTTAGTATATACAGTTGCGAAGCTTAATACTTACTAAATATGCAAACATAGACAGTTGAAATATGCATCCATAGATAGTTGCTAGCCACCAGGATCGCTACTATCGCCTCATTACAGACTTTTTCCCTAGCAGACGATAAAATGTATTGTACTTTTGATGTCGTGTTCTTTTGGAAAATTAACACCTTCCTTCCACTATTGAAATACGAAATACATAAGGTTTATATATTATTTTTATAAAGTATATATTATATTTATAAACTCACCTTCCTGGATCTTTCGGAAGAAGGATAACTCTGACCTTTTTTTCTTAAAATTTATAGTGCTACAAACGTCTCCTTGTCCCATATTATTATTCAAATTATTGTATTTTAGCCATTTACATTTATTACAACCGATAACGAACATTTCACAGTTTACACAACTTTTCACAACAATGCGAAATACGGCACAGTCAATGCCTTTTCGATCTAGACCAGGCCGTAATGTATGTTCGGGTTTTCTATTTCAGTGTATGGAGCTCAGTGAAATATTACATTATTACTTTATTGCTTATCATTGCTAAGCTTTATTTAGTGTAATGTGTCCATAAGTTCCGTTACTTCTTGTTGCATAATATGTTGCAGAAATAATTACAAAACTGTTATTTTAATGTGAAGAGAATTTTACATATTAACATAATCTGTTCACGTCAGCATTTCAAGTTTAGAATGGAAGCTATTTTGAGGTATAATAAAGAATTTATGTTGTGATTTCAATTTAGCACATGTACCTTCCTTAATTTTAGACAAAACATTTACCATACCACTCCTATGAAATTAGTGTGCGTACAATTGTGTTACTTCGTCTCTTAAGTAGTAGATAAATATAATAATTCAGTAATTGTAGTATTAAAATACAGACAAATTCAATGTCCGGTGTATCATACATGACATTATGCTAAATTATAATGTATGATTGCGAATTTAGGAATATAAGTTAAATATAGTAAATATAAACTATAATTTTCATATGAATGGCAAGGCATTGGAGATCACTAAATTTAGACAGAAAGGGGCAACTGGCACAGTAAACATAACCTATAATTTCAACATATCTAAATATTATAATTTCAACATATCTAAATATTCGTGCGGTGCTACTGAAAATTATTGAATCGTGCATAAATGAATGTACAATAATTTCGCAATATTTAATCGAAATAAAGGCAGGTACGTCTATTACACATACGAACACCATAAATAATATTACATCTTAACTCGCAAGTGAATTATGTCTGAAGTTTCTCATAATCATTGTTTTAAATTTTATTAATGGAATTTACACTACATTTTAGAGAAACATATGTTACTGTTTATGCATTCCAACTAATTTATATGGTTGAAACGCCGCCCTTCATGATCGGGTTAAGCGAGTTACATGATCTGCCTTACGGCCTGTAGTAGATCACGATGGCTGTGGCACAGTCTATTGTTACTAGTACTCACAGCGCTCCAAGCGGCTAGCAACTGTCGCTAGACTTGCAAAACATTATCCCAAGCTTCGTGACTGTATATACAGACGTGGACAAATTATTAATAAAATTGACGATTTTTATGATAATTCTGTTTACAAAATTTGATTTTTCAATTTAGACTACAGTTGACAATGTTGCATATTTCTATCATTACAATAGACAGAAATATGCAAAATGTCAACTGTAGTTTAAATTGAAGAATTAAATTTTGTAAAATATATAATAAAAATCTTCAATTTTGTTAATAATTTGTAAATTGGCAAAAATGTCAACTACAGTCTAAATTGAAGAGTCAAATTTCGTATAACTATAAAATAAAAATCTTCAGTTTTGCTAATAATTTGGAAATATCCAAAATGTCAACTGTATTCCAAATTGAAGAATCGAATTTTGTAAAAATATATAATAAAAACCTTCAGTTTTGCTAATAATTTGTAAATATGCAAAAATATCAAATGTAGTCAAAATTGAAGAGTTAAATTTTCTAAAAATATACAATGCAAATCTTCAATTTTGCTAATAATTTGGAAATACGCAAAAATGTCAACTGTAGTCTAAATTGAAAAATCATATTTTGTAAAAAAATATATAATAAAATCTTCAATTTTGCTAATAATTTGTCCACGTCTGTAGTAGACTATGCGAATAGGTTACCTACTTTTTGTAGTTAGATTTGAGAAACGATTCTGTATTCGTGAGGGATTGTCAGTAATTTCTCTGCTCTTTCAGGTTGAGTGCTTGATAAGAAATTTCTTTAGAATCGCGTTATAAACTAACGATATTTTTTATATTTATACCAATTTTAAGTATCGATTTTCGTACATTAAAAACAATATTGAAATGCGTATAAGCGGCGAAGATGCTAAGAGGATTTTGAAGCTTACCCTACACTAAAAATTTGAATTATTGCATCTAGTAACTCTCTAAGGTCATAATGATGATTTATCGTAACACTCGGTTTCACTCCGGTCCTTCCAGATAATATTTAATTCATTGTTGGCAGTCATTCCACTGCGCGACTCTTCTTGCAGACGAGTGAGAAGAGAGAGATTATCAACGAGTTAGAAAGAGATTATAGAGTGGCCATAGCGCCGCCATGTTTGAAGAAAATTGGTCATTGAACGACCATCCGCATGAGCTCCCAAAACAAAGTGGGCGTGGCGATAATTAAGGTTGGAATCGTGTAGCTGTTAAAAATTTCGTCTGCGTAAATCAGTTAAACTGAAGAGGAAAAAACCTAGTGTTTCGTCAAATACGTGCTAGTAACAATCTAAAATAAAGAACTTATGTACGCTAAATTTAAAAGACTCGAGCTATTCCTGGAAGGAAAGCTTAAAATAATAACCCGAACAAAATTGTCATGTACGTACAACAAGAGACACAGCAAATATACTGAAGAAAATGTTAAGATTCTTAGATTTTTTTCAAAAGTGAACTGCAAGATTGCCTATAAAATGAACGAGTATGATTCGGATGATTTTATTAAATTGTTTTCCTAGTCTCTACACGTTGCAAAACTATTTACTATACCATAAGATAGAGACTGAAAGTAGGCCCTAACTGTAGTAAACAATCTTTACCTCCAAGCTTGTAACTTGGGTAAAACATGTCCAAACACGCTTTCAGTATTTTTTTGTTACAGTAATGTATAATTTTCGAAATGTGAACCTGAGGCCCACAGCTGGCTGGTCTGTCTGGCCCTTCAGGGCTGTGCCACCACAGATTATTATTATTATTATTATTATTATTATTATTATTATTGTTGTTGTTGTTGTTGTTGTATAAATGAGCATCCTCGTGCAATAATGAGGTAAGTAGTTACGAAATACATTCATACTTACGTGGGTGCTCAATTATGTTTTTCATTTCCTTCCAGTCAAAATACTAACAACAATACGACCTACCCGAGAGTTCTGCGGAATTTTGGATTGCGAGTGTCGAAATACTGTACAATTTTAATATTTTATTGCTATTAGTTTTTCACTGGGTTTGAAACGGAATTGTAGCATACTGGTTTTATATGTATTTAGTTTCAGTCCATTACTAGTGAACCATTTATTTGGTTTATCGTTGGCTTCGAAATAGACTACGCAGAAATAAAGGATGTCAATACAATTGCAATATTTCATTGCTTTTTCACTGGGTTTGAAACGGATCTGTAGTGGTTTTATCCGTATTTAGTTTAAGTCCATTACTAGCAAACCATTTATTTGGTTTATCGTTTGTTTCGAAATAGATCTACTTTTTACAAGCTACAGGACATCATATTCTTCTATAAGTAGTAAGGAAGGACACAAGAAGTGTCATGAACACTAAAAGCTATACTCAGAGGGACACAATTTGTCTCATTTCATACTTATTACCCACTGTATCACTAGTTGATTTTTTTTCAAAAGAATCTGCAAGAAAAGAAAAAATACTGTAATACACACGGTATCTATGTCGGGCTTTGTTATAGATTTACGCATGAAAAAATGCTGCTAAATAACAAAACTATGGACTTCATAACATTTACCTGAAATATGATATATAACACAGTCTAATATATACAGTCGCGCAATTTCAACACTTTTTTGCCAACATTCACGACACTAGCGCTCAAGCGGCAGGCAAGGCACTGTTCATAGGGTTGATACAGCCAGCACGTGCTTTGAAGGTATGCGAGATGTTATAATAACGTTTTAATCGTGCGTCGGAATAAAGGCAATGTGTGCAATGACGAAAATTGCAGTAACAACAAGTTTAAATCTCGAATTTGTCGTTCTTCAGATTCCCTAAAGACCAAGAAAATCATAACTCAGTCATAACCTATAATTCACGCTGTAGGTAGCCTACGTATTGTGTTCTATAAAACATTTATTAGTTATCACTTATCAGTTACCTATTTGTATGTCAGGAAGGAGAGTTTAAATAAAAATAAAGTAAATACCTGTTACAGTATATTTTTTTTTCCAGAGATCATGTGTAAATGTGTAACCATTCCGATTTTGGACAATGTATCTACAGTTTTTAATGCAAATAATTCCATAATTTTTGTATTCGTGTTTTTTTTTCTTTATATTTTCAAAAGTTGAATTTTATATTGCATTCAAGTAGGGATTATGGTGTTAATTTTTTCAAGAATTCATGGCGTATTATAATCCTTTTGCAAAATATTCACTTCTTGAATAAATCCAGACTGTGTCGATAAATTTCTGATGTGTTGATGTAGATTCATGTGCAGACGTATTAAGTTCTCAAGAAATAAAACAGCCTTTTTAAATTTAATATAAAAGCAATCTTTTCTGTAATAATTTGCATGACTGTTATTGGTGTTGATTTTACATTACCAGTGATTATTTGAGCCGTTCAGAGCAGAAGTGGTATAAGTCAAAATTAGGTAATGAGGTTTAAAGTAAAAATTCTGTAAAATACAGCGCAAAGTAGCAATTAATATGTCCTTCGTGCTATTCACTGACTACTAATAGTTTAAATAAATTCAATATTAAGTGCTACTTTGCGCTGTATTTTACAGAATGTTTACTTTAACCATCATTACCCATTTTTGACTTACACCACTTCTGCTCTGATAATAAAATTAGGCCTACATTTTCTGAGTTAATTGAAGTTACAATTTTTCAACAAAGTTGTGTATTCATTTGTTCTCACCTACGTCATAATAACAGTAAGTGCATGTAAATTACGTATTATATAGGTAGGATAAATTAAAATTAAACTTATATGTGAAAACTGGAAATGTAATGTAAAATGCTGTAAACTTTGCATAAAAATTTAAACCATAATATCAGCACTATTAGCGACTCAAAATAATAATAAAAAAATAGAAAAAATGATGAACTTCATAAATCAATGTCTGTCAAATTAAGGTTTAAATCTTCCTTTTCTATTTTTAAGTTTACCTCAGCGGCCGAGTTTACCCCAATTTGCGGTATGGAAAATAGTTAATTTCTCGCGAAATAGGGAGAGGAGTTCACCACGCGACGTACCCTACGAGATATGCCCTACAATTTTGACTCTTCTCACAGGAAATATAGAGTTCCAATGGTTTATAAATATATTTAGGAATGAATTGAAGTAACTGTCCACGTACAAACAATTATTTTATTTCAAACCATGATACGTGATCAGGGCCATGATTCAGTTGTAAGGAGCAGAAAGAATTACGTTTATTCCCAGCTTCTGAAACTTGTAGATTAACTGCGTGTGAAATTCTTCCAGGATTCTAAAGTAGAATTAGTAAGAACCATATACACTTATTGTATAGCATAAAATATAAAATAAATTACGCAAACCCGTTTTCTGATGTATCATATGTAGTGTGCACACTTTTAACTTGCCTGCCGCTAGAGGCTACTGTCGCGCCAGCTGTCAAATGTTGGCATATTTTATACGTATGAGTTGCGTGACTGTATCTATTAGACTGTGATATATAAGTTGTCTTTTTTTCTTTTGATATTGCAGTTAAATGCAGCACACACAACAGGCATGATATTTTTGTTGTTTTTTCGTAGCTCCTACCTCTGTATACATAACGTTGTAAACAGACGAATTTTTACAATAGTAGGCGCTCATTTCATGGCTACCGTGTGTCGAGTTGGTACCGCAAAGAGCGCTGTACAGGACAAATTGGCGACTCTATAATCTCTTTCTATCTCGTTGGAGGTTATAGAGTGGCCAAGCTGCCGTTGCAGGTGCCGCCGCGAAACACGGCAAACATGAAATTAGCGACTTCCGTTGAATAAATTCGTCTACTTACAACTTTGTGTATACGAAGATAGGAATTAGGAAAATAAATAATAAAATAATAATAATAATAATAATAATAATAATAATAATAGTAACAAAACATGCATCTTTGCGGTGCTACACATAACTGCAATAGTGTAAGAAAGACAAATGATATATCATATTTCAGGTAAATTTTATGGGTTTAAATCTCCATAGTTTTGTTAGTTATCAGCATTTTTTCATGCGTAAATGTGTAACAAAGCCCGGCATACCATACTGGTGTACAGATTCATTTTGAAAGAAAAAAGGAACTGGTGAAACAGTATGGTAGGTAATAATAAATAATGAAACGAGACGAATTGTGTCCCTTCGAGCACAGCTTTTTGTGTTCACGACACTTCGAAGATAAACATATAGTGAACAACTCCATGAAGACGATGAGCAATAGCTTATAAAATAAAACCTAATGGCAATAAAATATTAATTTTTTTGACACTAGCATTCTTTATTTCTGCTCCTTGTGTCCTGCTTACAGAAAAAAAAACCATGAGCTGTAGCTTATAAAAAGTAGGCCTATTTCGAAGACAAACGATAAATTACATAAATGGTTCACTAGTAATGGACTTACAATAAATACGGATAAAACCACTACAATTCTGTTTCAAACCAGTTAAAGCCTAATTGCAATGAAATATTAAAATTGTATTTCGACACTGGCATCCCAAATTCTGCAAAACTCTCGGGTAGACCGTATTTATGTTAGTATTTTGACTGGAGAGACATGAAAGAATATACAATAATAATAATAATAATAATAATAATAATAATAATAATAATAATAATAATAATAATTCGTGGCGCCACAGCCTTTGAAGTGCCCAGACAGACTATCAGCTGCTGGCCTCACGTTCACATTCCGATAATTATACACTACTAACAAAAGAAAACATGTTTTACTCAAGTTACAAGTTTAGAGGTAAAGATTGTTTACTACAGTTAGGATCTATTTTCATTCTATATCTCATGGTATAATAAATAGTTTTGCAATGTATAGAGACTGAAATAAACAATTTAATAAAATCATCCGAATCATACTCCTTCATTTGATAGACAGTCTTAGAAGTCGCATTAAAAAAACTTGAGAATATTAATATATTTGCTGGATCTCTTGTCGTACGTACATGACAATTTTGCTCCGTTAGGTTATTATTTTAAGCTTTTCTTCTAGGAATACAGCTCAAGTGTTTTACATTTAATTCACATAAGTTCCTTATTTTATATTAAGTTACTAGCACGTAAGTCAAATTTTTGACGAAACACTAGGTTCTTCCACTTCAATTTAACTGATTTATGTAACCGAAATTTGGACTGCTTCTTGACTCTACCGTACTTATCGTCACCCCCACTCTGTTTTGGGCGCTTATGTCAATGGCGGTCGCTCTTTCAATTTTCTTCAAACATGGCGTCGCAAATGGCCACTCTATAATCTCTTTCTAACTCGTTGGTTGCCACAGCTTGTGCGAAGGCAGGGGAGAAGTGGAATCAATTCGCTACGACTCAATAGCAGGACGCAGCTAGTCTCAATCGTGATATAATACGCAGCGCTATGTTGGTTTTCTGTGAATATGCTGCATTGTTGAGTTTTAGTTTAATCAACAGTGGATGCAAAAATTTCTAGATCAACTGATGCTCCAGCATGTGCAATACGTCTTGCTAATAGTGGGTATCCACTGTTTAACCTGTTCCTGCACCTCTTTCTACTATATTGCTTGCTTGTGTGTGTTACATACTAATTTTGTGCAAAATGGCTTATAGGCCTACTGAGAAAACACTGCAGTCATTATTTGCAAAATTAAAAGAGAAACAGCTTTCAAGTTGGGCCTATGAAAAAAATGATTACAAAGATAGAAGATCTACACTACATTTACTTACTTACTGGCTTTTAAGGCACCCGGAGGTTCATTGCCGCCCTCACATAAGCCCTCCATTGGTCCCTATCCTGAGCAAGATTAATCCAGTCTCTACCATCATATCCCAACTCCCTCGAATTCATTTTAATATTATCTTCCACCTACGTCTCGGCCTCCCCAAAGGTCTTTTTCCCTCCGGCCTCCCAACTAACACTCTATATGCATTTCTGGATTCGCCCATACGTGCTACATGTCCTGCCCGTCTCAAACGTCTGGATTTTATGTTCCTAATTATGTCAGGTGAAGAATACAATGCGTGAAGCTCTGCGTTATGTAACTTTCTCCTTTCTCCTGTAACTTCATCCCTCTTAGCCCCAAATATTTTCCCAAGAGCCTTATTCTCAAACACCCTTAATCTCATGTTACACTCTCAAAGTGAGAGTCCAAGTTTCACAACCATACAGAACAACCGGTAATATAACTATTTTACAAATTCTAATTTTCAGATTTTTTTATAGAAGACTAGATGAAAAAAGCTTCTCAACAGAATAATGACACGCATTTCCCATATTTATTCTGCTTTTAATTTCCTCCCAGTGTCATTTATATTTGTTACTGTTGCTCAAGATATTTGAATTTTTCCACCTCTTCGAAAGATATACCTCCAATTTTATATTTCCATTTCGTACAATATTCTGATCACGAGACATAATCATATACTTAGCCTTTTCGGCATTTACTTCCAACCCTATCGCTTTACTTGATTCAACTAGAATTTCCGCGTTTTCCGTAATCCTTTGTGGATTTTCTCAGCACATTCACGTCATCCGCATAGACAGGAATTTGATGTAATCCATTCATCTCTAAACCCTCTCTATTATCCTGAACTTTCCTAATGGCATATTCTAGAGCGAAGTTAAAGAGTAAAGGTGATAGTGCATCTCCCTGCTTTAGCCCATGCAGTGAATTGGAAAAGCAACAGATAGAAACTGGCCTATACTTCGAATCTGCTGTAAATTTCACTAAGACACATTTTAATTAATCGAACTAGTTTCTTGGAAATACAAAATTCAATAAGAATATTATATAAAACTTCTTTTTAACCGAGTCATACGCCTTTTGAAATCTGAATAACTGATGTACTGTACCCTTATACTCCCATTTTTCTCCATTATCTGTCGAATACAAAAAAAGTCGATCTATTACGCCTAAAACCACACTGATTATCCCCAATAATTTCATCTACATATGGAGTTAATCTTCTTAGAAGAATGTTCGAAAAAATTTTGTACGACGTCAACAAAAGTTATATTCCTCGAAAGTTACTACAGTTAGTCTTGTCCCCCTTCTTAAAAATACGTACGAATATGGACTCCTTCCATTGTTGTTCTGGTACAATTTCCTTTTCCCAAATTGCAAGTACAAGTTTATAAATTTCGCTAGATAATGCCCTTCCATCCTCTTGTATTAATTTGCTGGAATTTGATCAATACCTGGAGACTTGTACTTTTTCAGATTTTCTATCGCAATTTCGACTTCAGAAAGTGTGGGTTCCGGTATGAATGACTCAGCAGTTTGTATTTGAATTTCGTCCCGATCATTTCTATTTGGCCTATGTATATTTAGTACTTGCCCAAAATAATTTTTCCATCTGTTTAGGATTGAATGAGTGTCTGCAAGTAAGTCACCATTCACATCCTTGATCACGTTTTACCCTTGCCTGATATCCGTTCTTAAATTCCTTTATACCCTTATATAAGTCTCGAATGTTTTTATTCTTACTATTTGTTTCTATCTCATTCAGTTTTTCCTTCAAGTAATCTCTCTTTTTATTCCTAAGTGCACGACTTACTTCCCGTCTTTCATTGAAATAATTATATCTATTCTCCACAATTGGATCCTGTAAGAATTTCAATTTTGCCTGTTTCCTTCTATCTACTACTAATCTTCATCAAACCATGGTTCTTTTTCTTAGTTTCATGATAACCTATGCTCAGCTCAGCTGCAATTGTGATATTATCTCGGATATTGTCCCACACGCTATTAACATCTAACTCTTCCTGAGCTTCGTCAGCAGTTGCTAAAGCAGCAAACCTATTTGAAATTTCAACCTGGTAACGTTGCTTAGTTTCCCCGTCCTTTAATTTCAAAATATTGAATCTACTAAAATTAGCGTGTTGCTCTACTCGATTGGCTACTGATAGTCTTTCTCTTAATTCTCCGATTACCAAATAATGGTCAGAATTACAGTCTGCGCCCCTGAAAGTTCGAATGTCTACTATACTAGTGTGCCTTCTTTTATCTACCAAGATGTGATCTATCTGGTTATAAGTCATTCCGTCTGGAGAAGTCCATGTATATTTATGTATATCCTTATGGGGAATGTTGTACTCTTAACAATAAAATTTTTTGATGTGGCAAAGTTGACTAACCTAACTCCATTGCCATTACTGCTTATGTGTAGGTTCTCTTTTCCAATTGTTGGTTTAAAATATCGTCCTGTCCTACTTTAGCATTGAAATCCCCCAATAAAACTTTCATGTGATATCTAGATAACTGATCAAAAGTGTGTTCCAATTCCTCATAGAAGCTATCCTTTATATCGTCGTCTTTCTCTTCTGTAGGGGCGTGAGCATTTATAACTACGATATCGCACCATCTACCCTTAAGAACTAAATACGATAACCTATCACTGATAAATTCGACCTTTTTATTGCTGATTTTATTCTTTTATGTGCAAAGAATCCTGTTCTAATTGGTGATGATCGTTTCTTCCCCATAATACAGTAAGTAATCGCCTATTTGAGATATCCCATTCCAATCTAACCTAACCTCTTGTACTCCCACGAAGTCTATTCTATATCTAGCTAGTTCTTTTGCTACTAATGTTACCCCTCCTGTTCTATAAGACTAGTTACGTTCTATGTACCAAATCTTATAACCTTTTTCCTTTGCTGTGGTCGTGCCGGAGAATCATTCCTATTCCGAGGCTTACTGTCAGGTTTTGTAACAGTCTGTTTTTTACGGCGATGGGTTGTTAGCCCTTCGCCCAACCCCTAGCTGGAGGACCACCCTTATCGGCTGTCCACGACTGCTTATTCAATATATTCGCAGCTATCCTCTATATCTGGAGGCCGTCTCCTCTATCCGCAACCTGAGGACGCGCCATGCCGTGGTGGTAGGGACCCACAATACATGGTCTACACTACATTTACACATTAAAATAGTGGATGGTGAACGACAAAATTGAAAATGTCAATTTTCACGGTAGAAGAAATATCCTGTCTAACAGGGTGCTCTGAGATATGTTTTATACTGTTATACCTGTTTTCCGTTTAGGTGAAAATGAGAGGTCATCTTCTTGTAGGATGTCTCAAAAAATATAGATAAGCCGAGAAATATCTCAATATAAAAATAAAAGCTAAGTAGATTTTTCATCCTATCCCATTTACACCTTAATTTCTGCCACTAGCCTTTACAAAGCACTGTGTTGTGTGAATTTGTGCAAATATATATTGCACATTTCTTCTTAAAATTTACAATTTGTAATTTATATATATATATATATATATAAAAGAATCTGTAGAAAAAACGAACTTCCTGTTTATCTTACAGTAATATTACAGTATATTACGCTTCAAATAGGAAGTTTGCAGCAAATACGTAAATTACCAGTTAGAGGGTAGCCTATATGTTTTACATAGAATAATTAATTCATTGTTATCCATTAGGGAAGGAATTGTAAGTGCCGCATAAGCTCTCGTACCTGCCTGCTAGTTAGTACTTGGGAATTGTTTATAAATAAGCGTTTGGAAGAATTATCAAATTGATATTGTAGAGTAGGAGTTGAAATATTCAGAGACGAAAAGAGCAAGTAATTTTAAGATTTCGAGTTTGTATAATATGACAAACACTACGTTTAACAAAGAATTATATTTTTATTTAGCGATATCCATATTTGTGTAAAATGTTTGAATTTATATTATTCCGGATGAAACATTAATTAAATAAAATTTCGTATTACGAAATCAGATACAATCTTAGATAATGTGACAAACCTTTGCCCATTATGAGCTTAGTGGTTCATTTAATTTTTAATTTTAACTTAGCGTAAAGAAGGTCATAATTAACTACCCATTTCAACAACAGCTGAAGACTTAGTAGTAACTACTGCAAATAATTTTAAATAAATCAATTTGGCTCAGGTAACATGCAGAAGAGTGTGTTCAAGTTCCCGGATCGTCTCAGTCTGTCAACGCAGTGGAAATACAAATTAAAAAATAATGGAAGAAAATAGGTAGTAATATCTTGATCAGCCTGTATACAATGAAATGATTGTTTGTAATAAAATACATTGGCTTACAACATTTGACTTTTCTTGGCTTTCCGAAGGCTGATCCATGGACGGATCTTTTACTTAGACTTGATTTCGCCCCTTATGGTGACTGCCCAAGTCAGGCTGGTGGCCTGATTGTGTGCCATTCTTGAATCTTATTAACAGGTAAGTCATCCTGCTTCAGCCCTAAGGAGAGGAGTCAGAGTCCAAACCCTTTCCATATTAGCATCGGAAATCGTATTACAGTCAAGACCACCGGCCTATTTTACTATTGCAGATGTAATTGGAAGAGAGGTAAATGGGGTTGGCAGGATAATTGAAGGAAACGGAAGTACAGCGAGAGAAAACCCTATGTAACTTCTGCTTTGTGCA